>JAODJU010000046.1:14767675-14785670 GCA_026776725.1 Gnathonemus echidnorhynchus
ATCAGAAGCCGGGTAGGATAGAAAACCTACTGGACGGTAGCTCTCCAGGACCGGAGTTGGAGACCCCTGGTATAGACTATTATTATTGGCTTAGAATGTGAATATTCTGAAATGAGATCTGCCATGAACATGAAGTAAAATTAAGTAAACTAAAATCAAAATGTATACATAAGTATGAAATTACTGTGAGCAGTTTGACAGTGGAACACTGCCCCTGCTGGAGATCTAGAGAGGTGCTGTGTTGAGCTGCCTTCGGTGAAAACGCAGCTCTTGGGTTGGGAATATGAGCAGCAAACAGCCCATAATAAGTCCCAGCATCAGAAGCAGCCTATCACTGCTTGGTCAGGCTATGGTCCCCAAAATGGAACTTTCACAGCTCATTTTGGGGAGTAGTTTAAATTTTCCATGTCTGTTCATGTGAACCATCAAATCCTTTTGATGTCATGGGTTCATAATTTCAACAGTATAATGTACCAGCTATATTCTGCTTGAAAATATGCATGTACATATTATTATATAGAATATATAAGAATAATATTTATAGTAGGTAATAATAATATAATCATATCACATATATACAGTAATTTTCTTGTCGGCTTGAATACCCTCGGAAAACTGACTCGTGTCAAACTTTTCTCATTCAATCAGATTGTCCACACCTCACAAATTATCACGAACTGAAGTCAAAATTCTTTGCAGTCCTTACCAAGTATCCGTCATACTTGATTTTAATTTTAAAATCCTTCTTTCCTTCCACTCTATGTCCCTCCTTCCTTTTCACACCTTTTCTGTCTCACAAGGATTCCCTCTAATGGCTTTTTCTTTGTTAGAATTGTTGTGGCTGGAATGCAGTGTCTTGATTTAACATCTTTCAATCTTAACTTGTATCTTACATTTTGTCACACTTTACAGACCAAGCTTTTCAATGACCAGCCAATTGAATCGCTGTGATTCCTTAAGGTTTGCAAAGGTCACGATGTGTGCAATTTGAATAAATTACAGATATAAACTCTTTTGGATGCTTACACTTAAAAAGAGAGACAATATTTAATTCAAAGATAGACAACCTTTTACAGACTTAGGCAGCTTCCATGTACTTCCTCATCAAAATGTAACTTTTGGTACTATATAAGAATACGTTGGGGGGGGTTAAAAGTTAACTCCTGGGGGAGTTGCCCCCAAAGACAACTTGCCTCTAACCCTGTTGGCTAAAGTAGCTTGACCGAGTCATTAAGGACCTGCTGGATGTTTTAATATTATAAAGCCCTTTGGATGTTATGTTCAATCTCCAGTGTGTTTCTCATTATTGATAATTTATTTAACAGTCAGAACCGAGCCCTAATTGACTAATATTCAAATGTCTGTTGGTCGATCACTCTGCAAATCTTATTTCAGCAGAAACAAGTAAATCTCTGCTTCAGGTAATATTCAGCTGTGGTATTTCAGGGCTGTGCCTCTCATTCTCCGCTGGCACTGCATACTCTGCAGAGCTTGAAGCAGCTGCTGCTTTGCAGTGGATCCTGTCCACCTCCTTGTATCTGTGACATTTGCACATGCAGGCACACACGCCTTTCCGTTCTCTCTACCTCCTTCCATCCACCCACTCAGCAGGGGAGTGAATTTGGTCCTGCTGACCGACCTGGCGGCAACGTGATCTAGCTGGTTCCAGCAGCGCTCAGCTTTCAGCTGCTCCATCAGTGGTCATCGGGGCATCTCAGTGGGTCGCAGGTGTGGTGTTTCGGCTCATTAGGCCATGGTACCGTGGAAGCCTTGGCTCGCAGATCCCTTACCATCACCCCTCAGTGGAACCAGAAATTGGCACCACCAACAACCTCATGTTCAAAGGGAAAGAATGGGGACATCCATCATGTCACATCGAACCTGTACCTGTAATGCTGTGTTAAGCAGGGCATCTGTGCAACCTCATTCGGTACCAATCCACGAGCTCCTGACCCAACATCTGAAGATGCTCACAAAGACTTTCTGCCTTTCGAGACATAAGACACATCAAACCATCAAAATACAGAGTCCAGATGGTCATAATCCAGTCCTGGACTGCCCTGTCAGACTCAGTTATACATGATTTGCTTCTCCTCACCTTCTACACATTCTGCAAAAAGCAAAGTGTGTTCAGTGACATTCACATGTGCTTATAGACTTACCTGAGTCTTAAGGTGACCGACTGAGGTGTATCATAGATGCCCCACTGCAAGATTAATTAATAATAATGGTTTATTTGATCACAGAATGAAACAGTCTTGCTACAAATTACATGGCTTTATCTGTTAATTTATTGATTTGAAAATTAAACAACCGTAGAGGAAACAAGAAAACAAGGTAATTAATGTGTTCTTCTCTTTCTCCTTTTTGTTGTCAGAAATGTTTGTGTCTCTGTGTTTTTGATGCATGAGGGAGCTTTCAAAGCCTACTTTTGCTGCTTTTTGTTGTGGGGGGGGGGGGGGGGGGAACAGAATGGTTTTCAAAAAGAGTGGGTCTAATTGAATTTTCTTCTCTCCCCCCTGCATATGTACTCACATGCCACATCAGCATCAGTTTGGTCCTTAATGGAACAAAGTCCTGCCAAGAATCAGAATCTCATGGACTGACTGATCTGCACTGGATCCTTTTCTATCGTTGTTCACAAACCTGATAATTATCATTTATCTCCAATTCACTGCAGGATAAGATCAGCATGACACGTCACCAGGTTTTATGGTACTTGTTAGTGATGGACAAAATGACGCTTCAAGAACCATCATCTGTATTTTCTGACCCCACGAGATGGAGCTCTTGGATTGCTTCTTTTTTTTTTTGAACAGATAGCACCATCTAGTGGGGTCAGAAAATACAGCAAATGGTTCATGAAGCATCATTTTGTCCATCACTAATACATGCACAACAGCGCAGCACTACAATAGCACTGTGGCCTGTACCACCAGATTTCTTGTTCAGCCAGATGACTTGACAGATTTAAAGTATCCCAGTTTAAATGGACTTTATCTTCCTTCGCTTAGATTTAGCCCATACTACCTTAAATCTGACAAGTTATTCAGCTAAACAAAAAAATCCTGCTTGAGGATACAGGCCCCTGGTGTGTATGCTGCTTGTATACATCCAAATTTGTCCTAATCTCTCTGCTTTTGGTACAAGTTTAGATGACTGGGGTGGTACAGTTTGCCTCACAGGGGGCAGTTTATTCTATGTATGCAACTTAATGACTTTAATTAAGAAGTAAATTTAATTAGTTAGCGTGATTAGCATTTAGTTTGGGTCACCTTTGTCTCCAAGGCCAAACATTTTAGAATAATCTCTTATAACGATGTCTCTCAATGCGCTTTCCAGAATGCAAGACTGGTTGACACATCTTCAGAACATAGTTCTAATCTTGGTCGCTTCGCTTGCTAATTAACACCCGGAGTTTGGCATCATTACACAGAGTGATGACAAGTTTAAATCAGCAGGGGGTGTAACGTGATTTACAGAGAAAGCAGAATAAATACTACAGAAATACAATTTTAACTTTGTCTGCATATGTCCATCCGTTGCCCA
The DNA here is from genome assembly GCA_026776725.1 of Gnathonemus echidnorhynchus. Classification (NCBI taxonomy): domain Eukaryota; kingdom Metazoa; phylum Chordata; class Actinopteri; order Osteoglossiformes; family Mormyridae; genus Gnathonemus; species Gnathonemus echidnorhynchus. The sequence continues at coordinate 14,771,225 of JAODJU010000046.1, forward strand.
TACCCACCTGTCCTACGCACAGTCCCAGAAGCTAGAGACACAAGGCAGGGAATAACCCTGGACAGGGCCGTCAATACGTCTCAGGACAGACACACCATTCACACCTAAGCTTGCTTTTGGATTGTGGGGGAGCCAGGTTGAAGATTCGAAGGTGTGCAGCTGGACTAAACACTAAGCCTCCCTAATCCACATGTTTTTAAATAGATTCACAATCTATGTCATAATTTGAGATTTGATCGTACCACAGGACTATACCCCCTTTCATCTATGTTTAATGTCAATAATTACACTCTCATACACATATTTTGTATATATTAATGTGCAATGGTGCCTCAGAACACAAATTTAATTCGTTCCAGAAGGCTGCTCGAGTTGTGATTTGGTCGAGTTGTGATTTGGTCGAGTTTCCAAGTCGAATTTCCCCATAAGAAATAATGTAAATGAATTTGATCCAATCCAGACCCCCAAATGATCTACCTACTTAATGATAAAAAGAATTAACAATCAATATAAAGCTAATTTACACATGAAAAAGTGCATATTCAAAAGCAATAAACATGAAGTGTCGATTTGGTCGAGTTAAGAGGCCTTCGAGTTCCAGGGCTCTACTGTACTTCCTAACGCTGTTCAGATAAAAGTATCAGAACCCATCCTCCGAAACAGCACAGGGTCTACGTAACACGGTGCTCATGTAAGTGTACTTTAATGTCACACGCCGTCCAGCAGCCAGCTCGTCATACATGTGCAAAAGTAGCGCAGACAGGCTTAATCCAGGCAAGGCCCAGCAGTGTACTAACTGTTCTGTGTTCAGCCCTTAAAGTAGTAGCAAGTAATACATTTCGTACCATCACACCTTTCGTTATTGTTTCGAGGCCATTGTCTGGGAGGGTTGCTGGTGGTGGGACATTTTTCTTTGTTGTTGTTTTGATCCACCTGTTCCTTGCCTTTTTTTCCATTGAATCTTCGCCTCAGTAAACCAGCCCAGATCCCCAGCGTCTGTCCCGTCATCCCGGATTGTGATTGTTAGGTTTCGTTTTCCCCCACACCAAACTGGCTTTTGTTTCGCGGGTTTCTCCCTTGTTTGGCGCTGCATCCATTCCCAGTTAAACCAGCCCTATGTTCTATCCACGTATCATGTGGCTCTATTTACCATCCTGGCCCAAGCAATTTTCGCTTCATATTCCATCTCTTTGTCCCTAACTTCTTTAGGGTGGTCTGTTAAATAATCAACATTAAAAATAAACCTTTAGTCCTAAAATTAAAAAACACAGCTGTATAGTGATTATTTACTGGTCTGCTGTCTGCTCTCATTATTTTCCGGGGAGTACAGAATTCCAGAAACAGCCTTTTATTTACAGTATTTTAGACCTACAGCTGTTTGTTTTAAAATGATTACATTTTAGACTTTTTTGAAGAGGTAATTCGATTTATTTTATTATGCAGTACTGTAAAATGTCACAGTACTGATATCTTTGCCTTATGAATGTTCTTCAGGACTGATATGATGTGTTTCGTGTTCTGCTCTTTACTAGAGCCATGGTCAAAGTCAGACTTACAAGCTATCCTTCATGTCCATGATGGCATTTTACTTTAAGCAGTTACATGAGATCTTTCCAAGTTCAGATATATTTTTGCATTTTCACTTTGCCAGATGTTGGACTTTTAATTATTTTCAGACACACAGCGAATCTTCAGAGCCTTTTTCTTAATTACTGCTAGAGTAAAACTGTTGGTATATGCTGTTAATTATCTCCGGAAAAAAGAGTTACTTTTGATTGCTGTTTTCTCTTCATAATTATAATGTCATTTTATGAGTCCATTCTATCCAATATTTTTTTTTATCAAACTTGCCTTGCAATAACTATATGAAATACTTAAAAAGAAAAATAAATAGATAATGCTTTTTTGTTCATTCACAAAATAACCAGTTATTTACAAATGGATGTTGCTTTTGTTTTCTGTGGTGTCAATTTGTGCCTCTTAGGGGAAAAAAAAGCTCACTTTTGCATTTTTTTGTGGCTTACATTTATCGACATATATTAACTATTAGCATAGCAGTGAGCACGAGACACTGTCTTATGTGTGTTGCAGGACGGGCATGCATGGCTGTGCATGCATGGCTGCGCATGCAGATCGCAGCAGAAATAAAGACAGAGAGAGCAGAGAGTTGTGTAATGGATAGATTACCAAGAAGTCAGTCCCTCAGCTTGTAATATGCATTCTGTCCATGCTCATTGACATTCTCAAAGCCTTGTGGCAGGTGGTGGACAGTATGATATTTCTGTTTTCCCAGGACACCCACCCCAGGATGACCACAGCAGCAGAGAGCAGGTGCTTGGTGCTGGTGAGACGGACCTGAGATGTCAAGTGGACCTTCAGATAAACAGGTGCGTGACACATGCTTTGTCCTGTTTGTTTTGCTGTTGCTGTGGCCCATATTGGGAGCATATTGGTAGTTACGAACATCTAATGAACACCTTCACACCGCTCTTGTTTCACAATGTAGATCATAAGTGTTTGTGGAATGACATGTATAAATAAAGAATATTACGGTGACAGTGGCCCAACTAGAATTTCACCATGTCACTTTCTTAGAGGCAATGCAATATGAAACATATTGATCCTTAATATGAATCTGCAATTAGGGACAAACATTCTTTTTGTGATGGGAACGGGGTTATGGCAATGTAACTAAACTGCTCTGAAAGAAAATTAGCAGGAAATTGCACAGTACACACACACACACACAGAGTACACCTATTCATATCTTTATGGGGACTCTCATTTCTTTGGGCATAACCCTAATCCCAACAATGACAGCCTTAACCTCTACCCAGCCCTAACCTTCAGCATAAGTCACCTTTGGGGACATTTGGTCCCCACAATGTAATATATACATGCACACACACACAGCCTATACACTGAGAGCTCCCATCTGCACTGAATTACCGGTACGGTTTGTTGGCTAATACAACCATGTGTGACTTGGATTTAGGGGCTGAAATAAAGGTGGAAGGTTTGTTGCTGTTTTCTCAATGAAACGTGACCGATGTGTTTAAAACAGTGCTGGAGCAAACAGTGACTAATTAGCCCACATTCTGTAATTTATCGGTTATTCTCTTCTATTGAACTTGCCCAGCAATCGTGACAATTTCTTTCATACTTGATTGCTTTTCAACATTCTCCTACAGGGCATGGGACTTTTGCATGACAGTAAACAGGTTTATTATTTTTAATAAATATGGACATTTTTCTGTGGAAAGCTGTTTGTACAAATGGCCTGCAGAAGTTGAATTTCTCCTTTTTTCTTTTTTTTTTAACTTATTCTTACGAAATGCTCAAACGCGTCGGCATCTATGGAGGACACACGGCCCTCGAGAAGCGGTGTGTGTGTGTGTGTGTGTGTCTGTGTGTGTCTGTGTATGTATGTGTGTGTCTGTGTATGTATGTGTGTGTCTGTGTGTGTCTGTGTATGTATATGTGTGTCTGTGTGTGTCTGTGTATGTGTGTGTGTGTCTGTGTGTGTCTGTGTATGTATATGTGTGTCTGTGTGTGTCTGTGTATGTATATGTGTGTCTGTGTGTGTCTGTGTATGTATATGTGTGTCTGTGTGTGTCTGTGTATGTATATGTGTGTCTGTGCGGGTGTTTCCACTGTAGCTGCGATTCAGCCGCTTGCGGCCGTTCTGTTTCACAGCACATCTTTTAAAAATGACCTGTCAGTGACAAATAAAAAAAGGAAAAAAAAAGGGGGGGGTGGGTTTCCAAGATGGAACTATCCTCCGAGAAGTACGGACAGGCTTCGGTGAGCCTGTTTATTTGTGCCGATGGCGGCGGGGGGGGACTGAATGAGGAGTTTTGGGAACTGCATTGGAAATGTGTAATCTCCAATAAAGATGGTAGACTGTCTGGAACTGAGAAGGAGCGCCTGAATTGTGGGGGGTGATGCAGACGGAGTAATACTTACCTGTCATGTTATCGGCATCACCGTACCCCACTCCTGGAAAACAAATGTATTGGAAAACTAAATATGCTGTTGCAGGCGGTGTGTCTGCTTTGTACGTGTCAGCCAGTAAACAAAGCGTGTCCCAGATTGATTTATGAGCTGCTCTGACTGAAGCTGGCCTTAAGCCCACAATCAGCCTCATGGATCTTAAATAAACTGCATAAAAAAAAAATGTGTTGGGGGTGGGGTTGGGGGGAGGTGGTTATGAGGGACAACTGGAGAAAAAGCCGTACATGGAATAGCATTCTCAGTGGAGTGAAACTGGGAAAATGAAAACAATTGGTCTTTCACTTCACTGAAAAGTTACTCAGAGTTTTGTTATCGCATTTATCCACACTGCGTAGTTTTCAGCTTATTAATTACTGTGTGTTTGTGTTCCCACACCCTCTCACCTGTATAAATCTTCTGGAAAGAGGGTATTGAGGTGGCGTTTTTTTTCAACACTGAGACTCCTTCAGGGTATAATTGTTGGGAAATCTTGCGGAGAAGCCTTTTCTAAACCAAAATGGTGCCTGCAGCTCTTCGTTTTCACTGTCAAGCCACAGGAAAGTTTTTATTTTCTGCTCCTTTGGTGTCACGCTGTTTACATCAAGCTCCTCGCCGGTCGGGTTTGAAAAGTTAGACATGGGCGATGGCATCCCAGCATTGCTGGTGACTTAGCTGATGCCGTGGAGCTGGGTCAGAACATTCCCCCTGCTCTTCACAGGTGTCAGAGCCGTATGTGGGCAGTCGTGTGGCGTCCCAGTGTTCCTGTGGACCGCTTCTGTTGCTACTTCAGTACTCGCTCTCCCCCATCAGCCCTGATTATTGAGCAACCCTCTGGATCTGGTTGCCAATCAGACCTAGTTCTGTCATACAAGTGGTTTTTCTTACATTTCTGCTAAGTGAATCCTGGGGTGCTTTCATTTTTAAATCTTTTTTTTTTTCGTTTTTTTGGGCGGCAGAAGAGAACAGAAGCTAACAATGTCCTGCTGTTATTTTTAATGCGCTGTGGAGGGTGTATTGAAAGTTTCGCAGTGCAATTAAACTGAAATCCGTCCCTGGCTGCAGAGAAGCATGCATTCTGCACCAGAGTGATTTTATTAATCTTTTTTTTGTACTTGCTGCCATACTACCTTCCCTTTTTTGTTCCAAAAAGAAACCCCTATGAAAATGAGTCAGGAAAACAGCAGCGGGTGCCGTGTCTGAGGGGAGAGGAAGCCCAGCCACACTGCCCCCTAGAAGATGAAATAAACATTGCAGGGCAGGGCTGCTGATCCAGAAACTCTTTTAGAGAGATATACCTGATCTATACTGTGTGTGTGTGTGTGTGTGTATATATATATATATATGGATTTATTTTTATTGTTTTTGGTCTTGTTGTTGGTTGATCTTGCCTTTAAATCTGAATCCCAGTAATCGGCAAATGAATGTGTCTATTTGTTCCCACAGTGTCATGAGGAAAGGCTGGTTGAAAAAGACTTTGCCTTTGAAGAGTTCTTTCTTTATGACAAGACAATAAGTCGTAAAATGGAATGAGCCTTATAAAAGTACATTGTTTTCACAGCAATCATATCTTGGATTGCAGACGCCTAGAAAAAGCAGAATAGCGCAGGAACAGGGGGGCCACTACAGATTCTGGGCCCTATGAAAGCATATCATATTGGGCCCCCAACCCAGACCAATCCAATTATGTCCTCCCCCCCCCCCCCCCCACACACACACACACAAACACACACACATTTTACAGCACTCCTGCACATGACATGATACTGATACTGTAACTGTGGAAGATTCGAAGCACAGAGAATTAAGTCACCTGGAATGGAGAGTATTGTTAAAATCTCAGTGCCAGTGCTTCATGGGCCTGTTCTTCACGTCATTTGTCTTCATTTGCTGCCATCTTTGCTTGCTTGTATTTATTTTGAAAACTGTACATTTGTGGATTTCCCAGTTCATCACATTGGAAATGAACTGACCTCTATGTAAAAAGAGGTAACACTGTACCTCAAAGTGGGCTATGGGTATCTACATAATCTGTGACATTTTAGGAATATTTATGCCACATGTGGTATTTCATGTAAGGTAATGCACTTGTTACACTAGCAGATTATCAGTTCATATCCTAGGATGTACAAAAATGCTATTGTGTTTTCCCAGTTGCCTGCTGTGTAATATAGACAGCAATTTCATTGCAAAATAAGAAAGCATTTTTCCAGGCATTTACTGAAAACACACTTATTACATATGCTTATTTTAGTTAGGTCATTCTCCCTGTGCCGACAGAATATATTTTGAAATTCTGAGCCAAGATAGCAATTTCACTGGGAGTTTATGTATGCTTTTATAGAGTTGAATAATGTGTTTTTCAGATTGTCTCATTTCTCCCTTAATTTTAACTGTAAAACTAAATGTGCTGATGTGGATCTCCAAGGCGATACAGAAGAATGCAAAAGTCTTAGGCAGTCTAAGGACAGATTTAAGGCTATTTCTCAGTATATTTACTCAAGCACAATTTAACGTTAGAACACATGCACATTAACAAGAATGAACAAAAATTTATTCTGTTCTCCAAAAAGTTCCTGATACCTTGCAATTATTTGTTACATTTCACCACCAGCTCAATTAATCAGGTAACTGAATTAGTTCAATCATTTTATGCGGCAGTAATTAGCCAAAAATGGTGTGCAGTGCAAGTCAACAAATAAATTGGTGTTTCAGATGGTTGCTGCAAATACTGGGGTGACTTTAGGAGAGGTTTTGAAATGGCTAAGCTGACAAACTTTGATAGACATGACATCATTTTTACATCATCGCTTTGCATCGACATGAAGGTCATTTAAACATCATTTTCCCTGACTGACTAAGACTTCTGCACAGTGCTGCATAAGAAAAGCTTTGTCCCTCCTTTGGATAGGCTCTCACGGCTGATGCAGGTGCCTTTTCCGTGTCACCCTTTCCTGGACTCGGACAATGTGTCACCTCTCACTCTCCTTGATGGTTCTGAGGTGAACAATCAGAGAGCTGAATTCAGCAGAAAGGTGGGAATCTATCTGTCCAAGGCACCAGCCTCTTCTCACCAGAGCTCAGTTCTTTCCCAGTGACGGCCTTGTGTCTCTCTTCTGGTTCTGTGCTTAGCCATTCCAGCCTTCCTTTAACATAATCTTCCAAAGTCGCCTTGTCAGTGACGCTAGAGGTGACGGATGTGCCGTCTTTTTGCAAAGTGCCAAGAACTAGCTGGTAGGACAGTGTCCTCAGAGCAGAGGAATGATGTCCCCTAACCATCTTCACAGCTGTGGAAGTTTTAAATCTGTGTGCTTACCAGTAGAAAGCAAAATGGGTTAGGAAGAAAATTCAGCCAAGAACAAGACTTAATTTACAGTGCCTTGTGTAAGAATTGACCACCCTGGACTTTTCCACGTTCTGTAGTGTCGCAGCCTTGAAATTAAATGGAGATAATGAGTTGATGATATAATATACACCGGGGGCTGGGTCAACATACAGGGTGGGGGTGGGGAACAGAACAGACAAGCCCATGACTGGTTCACGCCAGATTAACGCCAGCAGCACCAAGGTCCAACATTGGGGGAAAAAAAGCAGCCAGTAGAATTTTGTCATTCCACCACAGCGCCACCATTTGGGCGGCGTGGAGTGAGACGTCCATCACAATGGCTGCCGTCTGCTTGGGGTGACAGTGGAGGTCAGTGGGGTGAGTTCTGTGCCAATGAATAACATTTTTATTTTATTCAACTGTCACAATTGAAGGTCTGGAGGTAATAGTTCAGTTCCAGTATGCCAGCCTCATTCCTTATGGGAAGGGTGTTTCAGCATCAAACCTTCAAAATCGAATTGAGTGTCACTACAAAGCAATCCAATCTGTCTGAATGGGCATTCATTCCTAATGTTTCTTGTTTTATTATTATTATTATTATTATTATTATTTTCATTCAGCCCTCATAATGGCAGTAGTATCACTGATGGCAATGGCATGGAAAAAAACTTTGCTTTTCATCACCATGGAAACGCCATTGCTTTTCAACATTTTCTTTTAATTATTATGTTGAATAATGAATTCCTTGTGTATATGCTTAAGCATTCTTCATCAAGCAGGCGTTTTAGTCATACTGCTTTACATCTTTCTGTTCTCACCAGTATTAATAATTCAACCTCAATTTATTAGCTTCAAACCTCCAGACAGTTCCGGAATTACAACTGTCACAGCCTGTCAATGCTCTTCTTAATGGTTAATTTTGAAATTAATTGGCAAATCTTGAGACTGGCGCTGATCGAAGCTCTCTGTTGAATCTTCTAATGAAGATGTAAACAGGTATCCATTGTACTCCATGGATTTTGGTTGTACTTTTAACATTGCAAGGACTCTCTTAACATGCTGCATCTCAGCTGTGCAAATGCTGCAGCGAAGGACAAATGAGTTTTATTTGTACGTAGAATTTTAAACAGCACAGTAATGCAAAGTACAGTATGAATTTATGTAAAATCAATGATATCGGATGTTACTTTTTATGGTAAACAAAACGGCATGTTATTTTTCCGCATTAAAAAGAAACATTTGTGTTCTCAATGGAACACACTGAGAGGTATTTACATAAATTCATTTTTCATGCATCTCCCTTAATGTTGCAATCAACATTTGAGACAAGGCTGGGTAGAGTTCAGCATTGTTGTCTCTTGTAATCAAAATATCGGCCCGTAATCAGAATTCTCCCTAGTCTAAGCTGCTATATTCATCATACACAGTAATCGCGTGTTATTCTTGTAAAACCAATCACAGCTCTCTGCCAGGTTTATTCTCTGTGTGTTTCCATTGGGGGGGGGGGGTGGACTCTCACTTCATTTTCTAATTCCTTAAGTGCTGTTGTGCTGGATGTTCCCTTCACAGGCCTTACTATGATTTGAAATTCACCGTACAATCGCACAAACATTGTAGCTGGGTAATTTTTTTCAGATATTAACATAATAAAATTTCACTTTGTTTTAGACTCATCTATGGTAACATATAGTTATTTCTTCTTTTTTTCTTTTGCCAGTCCACGGCGTATTTCTTGACTGCTGCATTGTCCATGATTGTTTCAAGCAGTCAATAGATGCTTGTAACATTCATGTCTTCACCATCAACACCAAAAGTAGCTGCAGTTCTCATGGATGTAACTTTTGTTTTCTTCACATTTGACTGTAGTTCCATACTTTCACTTTTTCACTTTTCTGATCACTTCTTCACTTCTCCAGTCTCTTCTATAAGTGTGGAATTAGAGGTGGGTGACATGACAAAAGTATCAATCACGATTTTGTTTTTTTTCAGGCAGGAGCACGATCTTATTACGATTCATTGTCATATCGGTTTTAAGACTATTTTCCAAGTTACTGAACAGTGCAACCAAATTAATGCCCTATTTTAAAAAAATGTAGCCCTATAAGGTAACAAACCCTGAAAGACAGCATGCTTTTTCCGGTGATTTCTTTTGAGGTGGTTAAAAAGGTCTGTCATGCTGCAATCTGACTGAAAACCATATTTTTGCAAAGAGCCGTTGTTTGCATCGTGTTGGTTTCGGAAAATCCAAACTACTTCCATATTACCGATGTGGAATTCTTTTTAGAGACAGGCTCCTCCGTGTCGCCCATACCACTACGTTGCCAAAGAGTGAATGTGTCGCATGTTGTGCATTGCATGATGGGATGAGCATACGAAAGGGAGAGAGGGAGAAATCCAAGGCACTACCTCCTGTTTGCTATTAACCTTTGTGTTCATTTGCGCGTCCCGGGGACCCAGTTGAGGTTAGTAAAGAAGACATTTTTTATACTCGCGAATTATAAAAAAAATATGAATAAAACTATTCCAACTGAGTCCTCAGGACCCATATTGTATACGTGGTGCAGTGTGAAATTAACTGAACACAAGGGTCAGAGTCCTGCACGGGTCCACTTTTGGAGACCTGCACCCACCCGCACCCGCACAGTACAGCACAGAGGTGGACATTTCATGTCCAGAAAGTAAAAATCCAGTTGAGTATAAAGAGTCACAGTCACAGAGTACTCAACTGGTTGGTTGAAACAAAATCCTGGTTTGGATTTTTACTTTCTGGACCTGAAATGTCCGCCTCTGGTACAGTACCACACCCGCCCGTACACCCGTGATTATTTCAAAGTTAAATCTGCACCCGCCCGGGCCCATTAACATTCTGCCCATTACCCACCTGTACCCGTGATAAATTACACACAATTATTTTTTCTACGCACCTCTCAACGTGACAAGCGCTAGGCCTACATGAATTTTGAATTGAAACGAAAAAGTCAGTTTAACACAAAATCAAATCAGATAGATCTAAGCTATCCATACTGTGATGAGCATGAAAGAGAGAACATGACGACACGCTCCAGCATGGATTCAGACATGTATGTGAATGTTTGTCGAGGCGGTTATCTAATGGTGCGTTCGTTTTTCTCTCAGAACTCTCAGAGTTGAGTGACATCACGTCCGACAATCTCCCGTTCAAGCTACCACATCTCGGAACAAACATGGCTGCCTCCATGAACACGCTGCTGTGTGTTGTTGCTTTATATTTTAGCAGATTTGGAGTGAGATAATTTTTTCCAAGAGACAAACAAACAAGAAACACAAACCACATTAAAAGCTTTATAAAATATTTTAGCACATTCATAGCAATATTCTTTTTTCAAGAGGCAAACAAACTACAAACAAACCAGAGACACTAAGTCTGGTAAAAATCTGATATTGCATGATAGGATACTGTTTACGGTCATTATATGGTATTCTCTAAATCAAACACGTGCAGTTACATTTATAACTATTAATACATTTAACAAAATAAACATTTTAAAGATTTATAAAATAGAATTACTGTTGAGTGTGTAAGCCGCCATATTGAAATTACGTCACAGGGGCAACTCGGACAACAAAATCTTGTCCGACATCAACGTCATAAAAGAGGCGTGTTTCCGACGGGAAGTGACATTTTTCGTGACGTTTCGTGACGTTTTCATCCGAGTGCCGACTTAGAGAGAAATAATCGAAAGCACCATACTGAACACACTGTGATGATGACAATTAGTACATGATAGTCTAATACATAGATATTTTGGCTTATATGTTATTTTTGCAGGCTACAATACTGTTTTGATTGACCTGCTACCCGCCCGTGTGTAATGAATTACCCACCCACATACCCGCCCGTAAAATTCCAGAACATTAAAATCCGCCCGTTTCAGCAACTATCTGCGGGTACAGGACTCTGACAAGGGTTAACGGTTTATTGGTGCTTCGAAATGGCTGACAAAACTTTACATGTGTGTCGGAGCCGTAGAACACCTGACAAAATGTGCACTGTAACACAATGCTAACGATCTCTCTGTAAAGGCAGATCACGGACACAATTTTAATCGTTCATGATGTAATATCATTAAATCACACACCCCTATGTGGAGTCATAAAGATATCGAAGGTTGCTGATGAGGACCATTTGTCGTTCTCCAAGGACCGGATTGGGAGGCACTGGTATTCCTCATCCAATATATTTATTGTTTTTTTATGGGATGCCTGAAGCAGGATTACAGGTTTTATTAACAGATCACATGACTTGAAGCATCGGCAGCAAATTTCAAAGCGTTACGGAAGCTGGGACACTTTTGAAGAAAATGCATAGTGAAGCTTTCCTGAATACCATATTCCATCCTTAACTTCAATTTCTACCAAGATGACTGCTTGAAGTGCAAACCTCTATGGAAACAAAAAAGCAGGCAGTTATTAGAGTCAGTCTGACATGATCTGCAGGACATTTGGAAGGATGAGCTATATACCCCAAAGCGTTTCATCAGAGGAAGCATCTGGTTATTTTTATGTTATGTATTTTTATGTGATTGAGATTAAGAGTTATTTTAATGATATTATTTGTCATACTTTGTTAGGGAAATTTGCCTTTAGTATTGGGATAAAAACAAGAAAAAACGTCAGTTATGGCAATCATAGTTATCATAATCATAACATTTTTATGTGTATAATAATTTTTATTTGTTCATTCTGCATGCTTTATAGACATTTACACTAAATCGCTTTAATTAGGGCCCTGTGTGCCTTATACTGAAGATAATGATTCATCTGTGGTTCAAAGCAATGGCTTTATTTGGAGGAGCCATTGCAAAAGTGAGTGAATGAGTGAAACAGGAACCAAAAATTGGCTGGCATTCTTGGTTTGAGGTATCTGGTCCAGCCTACATGCTAACAGAGTACGCTGGTTTTTGCACTGCCACAAACATGCTCATGTTGCGTATATCATAAACCCGTCACATTCCTAAAATCTTCAGCAGGGGCAAGTCAAGGATTTTTTTAAAGGTGGGGAGACATAAGAGGGGGCATATTTCAAAGAGAGGGGTCAACCTTCTCATTAGCCAATGACATGTTTTGAATCAGTGAGTGACAAAGGAAGGTGGCACTCTGGAGATCAGGGCCACTTTTTACGGCCCTGATCTTCAGTTATTTCCTTCTGTCTCTTAGTTTCCTGCAGAGATTAAGTTAATGTTGGACTATTGATATTGATCTCTGATCTTCATGAGTGTCTGTATTCAGTATAGGTCACTGTCATGGATAACAGCCTTGGGGGAGTGTGGGGGGGGCGCTACCCATAACCCCACCCAAAATTTTTCTTGCAAAACAAAACAGACTGAGGTCCGCTGCCAGAATGTATTCCTCAGGGGGGCAGGGGATTATTTAGGTTAATTGGTTTACGGAAAAGGCCCAGAGCAGGGCTGCATGGAATGGCGACAGGAATAATAATGAGGTGTGACGCCGCCTGGTTCAGCACCTGGCGGGAACATCATCTTTCACAGTGCGGAGCCACGGACTTAACATGCCGCGTGACACGGAGAAGCCCTGCCTGAACATAACAGACGGACTTTCTGAAGAATCCTTTGTACCCTTCATACTGTCGGTCTGTTCTTTTTCAGAAAATACTTCTGCAGCACATGCGAGTTTGACACACAGGAATGCACATATTTTGCAATATAAAAGCCCCTTTTTCGCATGTTTGTCTGAGCAGCACATCTGTTCCTTTTGCTTAGGAACTCTTAGAGAAGCGCTTATCAGCTTGATGCTTTGATGTAGAGAAACCACCCCCCCCCCCCCCAAAATAAGGAGAAATAGGTCCAAAGAACAGATGCTGGGCAGACTGTATGTAGGCTAATTGGTTTTTAATTGGTTGATTACGGGGGGGCAGCGTGTGGCTCTGTGGTCTAGGCCTCTGTGCCTGTGATTGGAAGGTCGCCAGTTCAAAGTCCATCCTCAGCCGTATAGCCGTATGTCTGTTGGGCCCTTAAGCAAGGCCCTTAACCCCCAAACATGCTCCTGCAGGGCCAGATAAATGGCTAATCCTATACTTGGACCCCAAGCTTCGCTTGCAACTGTGTGTATGTCTGAAAGCAGAGCATGATGGGAAATATGCTAAAAGAAGCATTCCGAGGTGCCTGTACTCATGCAAATGGCAAATAAAGCTGTGTTTAAAGTATTGAAGGGGCGGCCATTGCAGGGGATGGGGGGATGCTGACAGGTGGTCGATTGCCCCCCCCCTTTTCTGCCGCCTCCCTGTTCTGCGATCCTGACTTGATGGGCATGACAGGGCGGGATAATGAGGGAGGACGTCGGCTCGGCAGACCTGAGCCGGGAGCTGGGGCCATTTATCATTCTGCGGAGAGAGGAGCCCGCAGACGTACGGCTGGATGAGTGTTGGGAGTGTCGGGGAGGTTCTGAGCGTCTGAAAATGGACTGAGTCGTGACCTGCGTCTCATCGGTCACCGAGACGGGAGGACCCGCACGCGGCTTAGGGGGCAGTCCAGTACAATTCTGGCACTGTTCTTTCACTCTGCTCCTTCTTCTTCCCTTTCTCTATCCCTCCATTCCTGAAGATTTCATCTCTTAATCTTTTTATGACGTCCCGCCCATGGTAACGATTCAAAAGTGAGGCTGCCTCCAGCTTCTTGGTGTCCAGCTGTATAAGCAGCGGGGGCCGATCCCAGCATCAGACTCTCCTCGTTTCAGCAGTTTCAAATCTCACCTTTGGATGTCTAACCTTAGTAAGCTGTCACATCTTTCATCAAAGTCAGGCTGCATTCCTCAGATCCAGATTCTGATGCTTCTCTATTTACCAGCAGTATATTTTCTTTTATTTTTCAGTCTGTCCTTTCAGTCATATAAGGATGAATATCCTGGTTATTTGATAGACTTGTAGTCAAGACCGCCTAAACCAAGACCAAGACACTACCAAGACCAGAGGGTATCGAGACCAAGACAAAACCAAGACTAAGACCAAGACAGACCGAGTCAAGACCAAGACAAAGTCGAGACGAGACCGAGACCAAGTAAAAAGACTCCCTTAACTTTTGTGTGCTGTTGAGGACTGACATGACGGGTACTGACTGGTCCCAAAGTCATCTGACA
>JAODJU010000046.1:14816603-14841735 GCA_026776725.1 Gnathonemus echidnorhynchus
AAAACGTGATCAAAGCACGTTTAAATAGATTTTATGTCGTGATGGCTGCACGAAAATTCGTGAGACCGGGTTGGGTAACTCTTACTAACCTACTAACCGACCAACCAACCCATGAAGTATCAATGAAATTCGATTCAGTACTGTACAAAAAGTATAAAAGAATCTTTAAAAAGAAACACTTTCTTTGCGATTTGTATAAGTATGCAGGAAGGCTATATTTTTGCATATCCCATCATGCTCTGCTTTCTTATGAGACAGGTGAGAGTGAATCTTGGGGTTTGAGTGCAGGGTCAGCCATTTATCCGCCAACGCTGGAGCATTTTTCTGGGTTAAAGGTCTTGCTCAAGGGCCCGACGGTGATGTGACTACTCTCCCGGCCATGGGATTTGAACTACCGACCTTCCGGTGACAGGAAAATCATCCTGAACTGCAGAGTCACATGCCGCCCCAGAAATGCCTATATTGCGAAAAAGACTTTCTTTACAAAAAGTTAGAACTCTAAAAATATCTCGGCCATGGATGTCAGCTGCTTGCGATGAGGGATGCTAATTGCTATATCCCTACTGGTGTTTCAGTGAAGTGGTCCTCCCAGAGGTTAAGGTCGCTCTCCCAATAGCAGCCCAGCCAGACCCACCCACTCAGTGGACAACCCCTCGTCCTCGGTGGCTCTATGTGCAGTTCACACATTAAAGCCAAGGCTCCTCTTCTCATCCTCAGCACGCACTCATGAGTGCATCATCACTCTGTCCTCCTTTGCCTGTTGTTTAAGGTTATAATGAATGACCGCTTGCTTTTAAGGCATGAATCAATACTAGAGAAGTTTCCCCTGTTCAGGCAAAGCCGCATGCCAGCAAACAGGCTTCAGGTGCACGTGGTCCTGAAACAGCACTATTTTTTTATACTGCATATATTCCCAAGGCAGTAAAGCCATTTCCATGACATTCCCGTGTGACTGCCCACTCTGCACACGCTAATTTGCCACTTAGGCAGACTTAGGTAATGATGCATATCTGTGCATTTTTGTGTTTTTTTGTAGTAGCTAATGTGCAATTGTTTGCACCACTGCACTCTAGAAAAATTAATGCATCTTTTCCTCCTGGACAGCAATAAGGGTCAACACTTGCAACCAACAATGACATTTTTTTAAATAAAGTTACCTCCTCCACAGGCATAACCAGTTTTTAGCCATTAGATCTCCCAGAATGCATTTCTGTCTGTGTGATCATTGGTGATTCCAAGCCAACGAGTGATGCCCTGTGTTTGGAGTACATAAACCTATTCATTTAACAGGCACTTGATAGCCTGTATGTACATGTTAACAGACACACAGCTATTTAGCAGAAAGGTTAGAAAAACCTATAAAAACAAACAGCCTGCTTCAAGTTAAACCGGCCACTTATCACTCTTAAATGTGGCAGGATTCACACAGTAGGCTCAGCAGAGCCTTAATTAGAGGTGCTTCCATTGTTACTGTCTCGTTCCGGCCTCTCTCCTTTCCGCTGTCTACTGTTTTCATTCCCTAATTGACCGGGACCAAACACCCCCTCACCCTGCAGCTCCAAACTCTAATGAGCCCCACAGATGCAAAGAACGCTCCCCCCCCCCCCTTAACTTTAGTATGAAAGACATGCTAAACACCAAGGCAAGTGACTGTGTTCTCAGGCCCGCTTCGAAGCCTAATCTCCCCTCCTCTGCCATTCATATTGCGCATGACTACAGTCTCCATTTAAATACAAACGAAAATAATCCGCGAGAAGGTGCTTTGAATGCGCCGCCTAAATAATCATACCATACGTTGATTGGAAATTGCTTTATGGTGGCGCTAAGCAAACAGACAAATAAATATGTAAATGAATCAATGAATAATTTGACAAATGGCAGCATGCAATTGCTTTGTGATCGGGCAGGTGACTCACTGAAAATGTTAAGCAGGCCGATTTCCTCGTGGACTGGAGAAATATACAAATGTACCATTCCTCTCCCAACTGCTGCTTAGTGCAATCTTCTCTTCACAGAAGCCCAGAAGGAGATGCTGGTGAGGGAAACAGCCCAAAGGAGCGATATCCTGTTATTCTGCATGCACCTCCCCTGCTGTCCCTGGTGCTGTGTGCTTTTGTGGGTCAGGACCCTGTACCATGTGGTCTGAAGGTTGCTAGTTCAAATCCTGGGGTTAGCAGAATGGTTCTTCTGTTGGGCTCCTTAGCAAGGCCCCGAAGCCCCAGATTGTTCCATGAACTGGTTGGCCCTGCTTCCTAGTTGAAGTCCTTGGTGCTGGCTTACTGGTCCATTAATTGACAGGCACCCATCTCCATCAAACGGCTCCTCGTGACCTATGTCTCATCTTATCCCCTTCCGTCAGCAAGCCATCGCCGCTTGGACTCATGACGGTTCTCTTGTATGGTTCTTGGTGGTAAGGAGTCACGATGGTTCTCTTGTAGGGTTCCTGGTGGTAATATGAACTTCCTAACCACATCCAGTCATCAGACTCTATCTCTACCTACAAAAAAAAACACCTTAAGATCTACCCGTTACATTAATTCCTTTACTAACCTGATTGTTCTTTGACTGCTCTTTTTCTGCATTTACTGGCCCTTGCATACAATCATCATATGAGGTACCTACTTAGGTGTTTGTTCTGTGCACTTTTGTAGCTGTTTGTGTAGTTTCTGCTCCAATAACTGCTTACACTTGTACCTGGGAATTCATCGGAAGCTCAGCCGCGCTGCTCTCATGCTTAGTCGACTCCTTGACAGCGTGCGTATTTACAATGTGCTATTTGCATGGCTGGAACGTCACTTTGGACAAAAGCATCTGCTAGAAATGAAAGTGTTTGCTAAATAAACAAAAATGTAGATCCCTAATGTTAAAAACATTACAACATTTGATCCTGCTCTAATCCTACTGTATTTGGACCAAACACTCAGTGTTACTTTTCCTTATGATTCTGTATGTAAGATATATGAAAAACACACACTCTCTCATCTAAAAAATCAATCTGCTTTTTTCCAATGAAAACATAAATATTTTAAACACATACCAGCCGGCCAGTTGAAGTCATGTCTCACATAATATCAATAATGCATTTTATGCAGCGATAATTGATAAGAAACTTCCATGCAAATAAGATGTAAGAGACGGAATGCAAAAGTCTGGGACAAATGCACTCAGCGGTGACACAGTGTTAGGCAGAAGCAACAGAGGGGTGCCATACATGCGAAAATAAACATTAAATCACATCCAACCAGCATGTCACAGCAGTTACGAACAGTTCCAGCATATATCAAGAAGAAGCAGAACATAAAAATATAATTCTCGGTTAATAATAAATAAGATTTAAAAGATTTTTTTTTTTACTCTACACATAGACCCACCTCCTCTGCATGAGCTTTGAAAACCAGTGCAATGGCCTGTAAGAATGAGAATGAGATTTGATGTTCAGTCACCACAGCTGCAGAGGGCAGAGTAAGAGATACGGAGCTATGCTGAGGTCTGCGTCTGAGAATAGCTTGCTGTGCTTGTGTGGACAGGAGATGCCAGAGAGCTTGGAAGGACTGTCATTAACCAGTGAATAACCATCAAGTTACTGTTAATGTCTTCTGAGCTCTTAAAATGATCTCATCATCTTCATTTTTAATCATGCCCTGACTTTGGAAAAGAGGGGTGATAAGACATTTATGTGGAGCATTAGTTGCAGAGGATTGGTCCACCTAGAGCTCATAGCAGGACCTTAAGTTGAGATCCAGAATAAGACAAAGACGAGATTGTTTTTGGAAATATTCTGTAGGTGCTCCAATATGACTTTGTGTATACGAGAGGTGAACCATAATGAGAGATTGTTAAACGGGAATACATTTGAGGTTAAACACACCAATATTGTCAATCTTGTCCATTGGAGATTTCCATCCATCCATCCATCCAGGGGGAAACTAGAGATTTAATAACAATAAAGTCATATTTTAAATCACTCTCCTCATAGCTAAAGGGCTTTATATTTTTTATAGTTTGCTTTCCCAATAGTAATTAGTAGCACCAACCTGGGGTATGCACACACTCCACTGTGCAACAGAACACTTACTCCAGCTTTTAATCAGACACACTTAAAAATTCAGGAAAATAGAGATTTATTTGTGTGAGTGGCATTTGCGTAGTACTGATCTCTGAGAATCTCTGAGAATCTTGTAAGTTTATAGGGCCAAGAACAGAGCCGAGTGGGACCCCACACTGACACCAGCCAGATCAGTCACATGGTGTTTCTCTCTATTAGTCAAGCAGCAAAGTTTATTATTAAGAATGAGACCTAACAGTCTGTTGTGGAGATTAAATTAAACACAGTCAGTTAGTAATCAAGAAACTTAGAAGCTGCTGATTACAATAAGTACAAGTGAACCAAGAGTGGAACAATACAGGTCAAGCAACCACATTCAGGAAGAATTACGGATAAAGAGATTACTGTAACTCATAGCTCAAAGGTTGGTGCTCCGGGTCCTTAGTCAGTTTGCTATAATATCTGGCTGTTTAAATTTGAAATTAAACTTGTGTTAGTCACTGCGGATAAAACATTCTAATTTATTCCAATTTACAATTCTTAGCCATGTCTTAGCCATGATTATGTGACTTAAAATGGGGCAAAGCCTTATTCAAGATGCTGTCCCAAACAGCAGGCTTTTTAAAGCCCAGTGACAGCAGGGGGTTTGATAACAATGGGAATGGCTCTTGTGCAATGACAGGTTAATGGCATAGGTGTTATCAGGACAGAAATAGAACAGATATTAGTCAGTTCGGCAGTCACATTATCTAAGGATCGGGGATCCTTTTTGTAATTTAAATTATGTAAATGAAAGAAGTCAAATCTACAAGTGTAAGTGTAGAAGTGGGAACAAGCTGTACTCTCAACATACATTCAATGGCCAGTATATTACATATAGCAACCTGCCAAAGCTAATGGCTTCTATTTCGAACAGCAAATCATGTGACCGCAACTGATTACGTACAGCAGAGGAACGGGGGTCAGGAGGTTTAGCTACTGCACAGCAGAGCGTTTGAGCAGCTAAGGTGCCTGAGCTATGTGATTTTGAAGGTGGCGTGATTGTTGGTGCCACACGTGGCGGTTCCAGCGTGACAGAAACAGCCACCATCCTGAGATTTTCACACACTGCTGTGTCTAGGGTTTACAGGGAAATGGTGCGATGAACAAAGCACATCCAGTCCTGGGCAGTTCTGTGGCCAAAAAGGCCTTTCTTATGAGAAAGAACAGAGAAGAATAGCCAGACTCATTAAAGCTACGTAGAAGGGAAGCCACAAAACTCACAGCTCAATACCACAGTGGTGAGTAGAAAGGCTTCAGTGAATATGCACAACTTACTACCCCTGAAGCAGTTTTAGAGGAAAACGTAGGTCCAACCCAGTATGTGTAGCTAATAAAGTAAGTGCATCAAAAGCTATGAGGAAGTGATTACTGCATACGATATCGTTCTAATAACCATTAATCTAACTAATAAAGCCTGATCAGTTTGTTTCATTTATTTTCTTAGTGTTCACATGGTTATTATTTATGCTTAAAATTCTGCTCCAAAAATAACCATAATGAAGATGCAAATTAAGTTTTTCCAATGAAAAGATATTTTATAGTTCTTGCCTTTTTTAATTTCTCGGCCGCGGAGTTAACGCCCCAAAGAGAGCACGAAAGAGCAGGATGTAAGCGGGATTCCCGTCTGCGCGGTTTGTCGCAGCGTTAGCGTGAGGAGGTCAGAGGTGTCTCGGGGAGGCCAGGCTCCTGGATTCTCCTTTGGTGTGTCTCTGGGAGGCCAGGCTCCTGGCTTCTCCTTTGGTGTGTCTCCTTCCTGGACCTCATGACACCTAATTCATACCCAGCCTGAGCCTTTGTGGAATAATGGAATCCGACTCATAAATATTTCAAGCTAAAAATGGTGTCTCTCTGTCTCGACATGTCAAAGAAATTGACATTTTTCAAATGGCGGACACTCCCCACACATTCATTTTTGTCATCTTTGTTTGTCATGCTGGATGGTTTTATTGTTTTTTACACTCGTTCCCATGTTTCAGTAGCTTCTCAGATAGCTTTTTTTTCCATAATAATGGCATCTAGCTAGCAAACAATACATACTTATTTTCTAAAAATTTATACTTGGGAAATTCAATGGACTAAACTAAAGCTTTTAAACATTTGAGTTAAGGTTGGCCACTGCCCTGTTTTTTTTTCTAATCATTCAAAAAAATGCATCTTGCAGCAAGAATGAACTTGCTTTTCAGTGCTCGTGGGAGTTTTACTTACAGAAAAATGTTCAAGCAGGACCAAGACATCTGATTGCTTGGTCCTGCCTCCTCTAGCTGCTTGGACCCACCTCCTCTACAGTCTAATTGGCTATCTCTCTGAACCAATCATATTCCCTTCTGCCCTCAGAACAGTTTTGTGTAAATAAAACTCCTATGAGCCTTTTCAGTATGTCAGGTTGATGAGGATAATATATTTAGGTATAATATACCGAAATATCTATAGCAAAATTGAATTAATTGGGTTAAACCAACTTGATATTTAATGAAATCCGAACATTGCCCCCCCTCATTGCCCCCCTCCCCACCCACTTAGCATCCTGCTCTTAAAACATGGCTGACTAGTGGTCAGAGAATTTAATCACATGAACCTGGAGATTCAGCAGAGTGGCATGAAGCCTTAAGCGGCTCAGTCTGTGCATCACATTTCAAGGTCCTGGCTTTGATTCCTGTGTCTGTGTAAGTTTTCCCCAGAATTCCCAATTTCCCAAATTGGCATCTTTAAATATCTCATAGTGTGTGTGTGTGTGTGAGAGAGAGAGAGAGAGAGAGAGTGGGGGGAGGGGAATTGTTATTTACTACATTGTGGGGACATTTTTCAGGTCCACACAATATAAACTTCAATTTTGTTACAACTTATGAACGCAATCTAAAAACTAAAAATATTTTATATTTGTATTTTGTTTGGTTACTTATGGTTAATGCTAGGGCTGGGTAGGAGTTAATTGTCAAATAGTTGGGATGAGGGTTTTCCCTGTAGAGATGAATGGATGGTGCCTACAGAGATATTAGTACAAAGGCGTGTGTGTATGTGTGTGTGCATGTGCGTGTGTCTGTGGATTTAGTTTATATTACATTGTGGGGACCAAATGTCCCCAGCAATGTGATAAAAACCTGTTATTTTGATGTTGTAGGGACCATTTTTTTGTGAATACAAACACACAAAGTAAAAATGTCTTTTATTTTGTTTGGTTGCTTATGGTTAAGGTTAGGGCTGGTTAGGGGTTAAGGTCGTCAAGTTGTGATTAGAGTTTTCCCCATAGAAATGCATGGAGAGTCCCCACAAAGATATAATTACAAACCTGTGTGTGTGTGCCCTGTGATGGACTGACATCTAACCCGGGGGTCTCTTTCCTTATACACTGTGACTCTTGGGACACCCCCAAGCTTGCTGTGATCCCATGCTGGATAAGTGACTATGGAAAATGGGTGACTGGATGGTTGGAAGTCAATCCATAAATGCCAAGAGTATCATTGCCACCTAAGATGATGTATTCTTGACTTATTCAAACAATTTATGCAAATGTGCAGCAATACAAAAATGTTGTTGTTTAACTTTTTCAAGAAATGTGTCCGCTGTGGAAATAGATTTATCCAGGGGCACTCAAATCCTTACACTCATCAGAAAAAAAAAAAAAAGCTTGCTTTAGATTTTGCATACTACCATTTATATTTCATGCAGAATTTCACTAATATAAAATTAAAAGAAAGAAATTTTAAAGAAAACAGAAACTTAAGCTGACTGCTGAAATACATTTATAATATAAATGCAGCCTAGTTTGGGACAGCTGAAAATCAAAGTCTCGGATTGTTATTGCTCTGAAATGAAAAGCATCCATAGGTCACAGTAATATTTCTCATGTAACCCACTAATTTATTAATGCATGTTATGAACACAAAGACAGGCAATCACACCACATGGGCTTAAAAAGAAATGTAGATATTGTATTATGTATTGACTTCACATATGTTTAATTAGCAAGGCTACTTTATTTTTATTTTTCAAGTGTTTCTTTACCTTTTTTACCATTTATTGAATAGAATTTTGTAATGATTTAACATAATTTTCATGTATAAGTCTCATGTGCTATATTTGTTATAGAAAAGAGACATTATCATTTTATGAAACCATTGATGAGTATATTCATAGAAATCTCAAGATGGTTACTGTATTTCATCCCACCCAAGCGGCACCCTAACCTGAACTATCCTTCCTGGGAAATGTTCCAGGGCGCCTCCTGCAACTCTGACCAGTCTAAGAGTTTAGAACCTGGATCGGTGGGTGGATGGATGGATCGTTACAGTATTGGAAAAAAAACAAGGTTTTTTTGGCAAAACTGTCTGACGTCTGGTGGTAGGTAAATGCTGCTTAAGGTGGGAATAAAACCGCAGGATTTGGCGGAATCTGTGACCACCCCACAAGTGAATCGCAGTACAAGCCGACTATAAAAAGCGCGCCGCTCGCTCGGCGCACAACCTGCGCCTGCTGACGTCAGGTAAAAATTGTGCGCGCAACCCTCGCACCCGGTAGAGCCGGGAGCGCGCTCCGCCTGCCTTTCAGAAGCGAATGCGGGGAGCCGGATTCTGGACCATGCATGGTCTCCTGTGGAGATCTCGGATGCCAGTGCAGGGTACAGAACGAGTGAGAGAGAAAGAGACAGAGAAAAGAGAGAGAGGGAGAGAGAGAGGGCGCAAGTGAGAGAAAGATAGACACAGCATCTGCGTGCAGTTAGTGCGGCTATGTTGGAGCCCTGGCAAGCCCGCTGCACTCGGAATTAACGGATAACAGCACAGCCATCCTATGCTGCAGAGTTTGAGATTGGCCGAATTTTATTATTTTTAAAATAACGCATCTGGAATACAGCATACGAAATAATGGAGACGCATACTGGAATTATTAAACCATACTTGTTCAGTTTTTGAATTAAAACTGCCCCCCTCCAATTCATAGGGTGTTTAAACCGTCAGTTATTTTTTTTCTTCTTACGTTGTGTATGTTTTCTGTTTGTTTTCCTTGTGTTTATTTTTATATTTTGTACGCCTGTTTTTTAAAATTATTCTTAGTTGAATGCGTTTGTCGGAGATCAGGGGCGCTCCGCCAGTTGCAAGACCGAGGGAAGATTTGGTGCTGCACCAGTAAATTATATTCACTCTCCTCAACAGAGACGTATCAGAAATGGGAAACTTCAATAGGATCTTCGGAACAGCACGGAAAATAATGAATAACTACTGCTAACAGCGATCAGGTATTGTTTGAGTCATAGTTTTTTTTTCGTGGCGACGCGAATTGCTTACAGATCAGAAGCTGAATTATGTAGATACTTCAGGCGTATTGATCAGAGTGCTCTTGTTTCGGAAGGAGTACGCAAGTAGAATCGCTATAGTTTTTATTTAAATACCCGAACAAACAAATCATTATCGCGAATCCATCAGATCTTAATGAAGGGTATAAAGTCAATGATATCATTTGTATTCAGTCAGAGAACAGCTGAATCTCTGTCACATTAGTGATTTTTTTTAGCACCGATCCGCATCAGTGCGATGCAGTTTCAAACCATCGCATAGTCACACAGCGTTCAGTTTGTAGCTACTTGAGATTTCCTTGCAGTCGGTGTACCAAGCACGTTTTATTTCATCCGTAATGATACGTTTTTGTTTATCTGTTTTCTGAAAGACGCCTCGAACCCGGTAGTACATCGATTGCACTCTTCTCTGTTTTAAGCCAAGTATGCATGGTGAGTATTAGACTACCGCGTCGTTTTTTGTTTTTTTTTTTTGCAAACGAAAAATACCGGGACCCCTTTACAGTTTGACACTGACACAAGCTTTACTCCTCAGCGCTGCAGTTCTCTTCGCTGTGATCGGGCGAGACAAATCTTGTATGAAATTGCATACTTTGTGATGAATATCATTCCTTATACTAAACAATTGCCTGATTTGCGGGCCTCCTTTTTGCTGTGTCATTCATTTGCAGATAAATTGATAATAGTTATTAATTCGAGGGCAAGAGAATCGCTGCGTGATTCACCTCCACCCTTCATCGGGAGGATCGCATTTCGACGGTAGAAGGTAAAATGGTAAATATAAGTGTGCTTTGGCGCCCGCTGTAGTCATTGCAGACAATAGTTGAAGATTACCCGAGTGCGATCGCTCCTTTACTGAGATTACTCTTCTTCCTTTCTCGCCTTCTTGTGACATCCGCAAGCGAGCAGGTGGTTTGATCATCCAGACTAACGGGACCCTACACCCGGAGAGCAAACGTCAATCTGTTGAACCTGCCGCCACGGCATGGATGGCAATTTTGAATGTTGAAATCTTTGAATTTCCGAAATCTTATTTCCCCTCCATTGCGATCAATCTTTTCATCCAGTTGGTGAGAGTTCTTCAGATATCTGTATTGCGGTTAGCTGCTTCTCCAAGCGTACAGTACCATACTTAGTATTTAAAAGGCATCGGTCTGTTTAACCTCGATGCCAAACTGTTTCTATTATTTATGTGATTGATCTACGCATTTAGTTAACGTTCAAAGCATAAAAATTCTATTTTGTTTCCTCTCTTAGCTCACTAGAGATTGATCTTATTTTCAGACTAATAGCGAGTGTATTGAGAAAGAGGAGGCGAAATAAAGGTCTTTTATGTTTTATCGTGGCATCGATTTAATGCATACTGTACTTGTGCACTGACTGAGATGCGTTTTCTAATCCCTGACTCTAAGGCGAGCTGCCAGCATTTACATCAGATGAGACATAGCCTATAAGGTGACTCATAATTTATTTTACCCCCCCCCCCCACCATCTCCCCATCAAAAGAAAAAGACAGAACATAAAATGGGGATTGTACCCACTCCGCTTGACCTCAAGGCTTGACCCATTTATTTCGGTGCGGTCACAAGTATATGATGAATTCCTTTTTGCCATAATAGCATCTCACTGACACTTAAGAAAACCTAAATATTTTGGGGGCGGGGTGAGGGGGGTGACTTGCAGGCAATTTTCAGCAAAGAGGTTGACCCCCCCATGTATGGCTGTACGTGGACGCCCGCATATGGACCTAGAGCCAGGCGACAGCTTGGACTTCGCTGGTTGAGCAGTCGCTGTTGATGGCGTTGTTTCAACACCCCCCAGCCCCCGGCTGCCCCTTCCCCCTCCAACACGCATGCTGTCCCGAGCCTCTGTGCGTTTTCCTAGCTGTCCGCGGCCGGCGCAGCGAGCTCCGGCTTGATATTTTAATTCCCTCACATGGTGTCTACTTGCGCCTCATAAGCTTGATCAGATTCCCCCACCCCCAACACCCCTGGGTGGCTGTCAGTCTCCGAAGTGCACGCGTGCCCCCGGATGCCAGCACCGCCGCCGCCCGTTCCGATCCCCAAGCTGCGCTGCGCTCCTCACGTGCCGCGGTCGTTCCCGCCGCGCGGCGCTATTTAAATACTCGCCGTAGCGCGCGCACGCGCGCGCATAGCCGACCCCCCCCCCCCGGCGCCGCCGATACCACAGTCGTTGCCCGAAAACCGCGCTCCTTCCTATGTCGGTGGTGACCGCGGGATGTCGCGGAAAGGGGCGTCACACCTTTGTGCCACGGGGGACGCTGCAGCCCGGAGGAGCCGGATTATGCAGAACACCCTCATAATAAAGTAGCCGCCTCAGATCACCAAACTTGATATCGTTCGGTAATTAATTAGGTCTTTTGGCAAAAAAAGAAAAAAAAAAACTTGCAAGATGTGCAACCAGGGGAATTGAAGAAACAAATTGCCTTGAATTACTTGGATAATACGCGATTTGATTAAAATTGATCGCATGAGGATAAAATTGCCCCAACAAAGTGTGGTGGGGAGTAGATACTGAACTGATTTGATTTAAGAAGCCCATTAAAAAGACAAACACAATGTAAAAGCCTGGGACCTCTTGGTGTCCCCACCACTGTCAAATAGGAGGTGGATCTTGGGGCCTCGTGGACAATGATCTGTTTGGTGTCTTTCCAGCCCAGTTTAGCCCTTCGTGGGATCTGTCCTCCTTCCCGTCTTCGGACGAGCGCCAGGGTTCTCTGAGTCCAGGAGAAGCCCCACAGCAATGTGTGTTTTATGTGAATTTTTTCATTATGTTCAGTCAAGAAGCAAAATAAAACCTGCAGGTCTGTATCGATTCCTTCTAAGCCTGTTTTATAGTGGTGGTTACCCAAGTGGTTTTGTAGGTAAGCGTGCTCCAGATGGAGAGAGCGTTCTCAGCTTGCAGAGGCTTGCTTTAAATGTGATCTTTTCTCCTGGCATTTCAGCGTTTTCCTTTAGGTATTCACACAACTAGTCAATGTATCTTTTTTGGAAGTTTTACGATCTCTTTATTAATCACTTTTGGAAGACTTTAGGGTATCTGTAGAAAGAATACAATAATAATTCTCAGAACTATCATCATATTTTGACTTGAGAGAGCATCAAGATTTCGCTGCAATTAATGATCTGGTAATCTTTCAATCTGAATATTCAGGTGTTCCGCTGGCATATTTAAAATATGGCTTGGGTCCAAACTAAATTTAGTCGCAGGAAATAGCACCATGTATTACATTTTCTGTGTCCCTTAAGATTATAGCGTAATACTTTGTGATTTTCACTGTGACCCTCTACTGGGTAAGTGGTTATAGAAGATGGATGGATTGCTTTAGGATTTTAATGCATGTTAAGACTCAAACGTTCATATATCAAAGTTTGAATATACCTTTTGCCTTAAGGGGATTAAAAGGTTTCACTTTTGGACTTGAATGGGATTTTTACATGATATGTCAATACTCACCCTGAGTCAAAAGGGTTCCATCAGTGTTTAAATTGTTTAATTTTGGCAGTGATAACACATTTACACGCTAAATTGATGTGACATAAAACTCGGCAGAGAGCTCCACTGCTTTCTCCTCTCATGACCTTGCTTGCCGGTGTGTTTCTAAACCGGAGTATTTCTCCTCTTTAGTTCTGTCTCTCGTGTGTTTGACAGATTTACCTCCATTTCCCCCCTGTGTATCTCTAATTGTTAGTATGCAAAGATTGTCTGGGTACTTCGAAGGCTGGGATTGTGCGCTTGCATTTCCAAATAAAACTTGCTTAGGAAACTAGCTTTGACTGGTGAGTTGACACATCTCTCATTTGAAGCAAGATTAGCCTGTAGGGGGTGACATCATCCCTTCGAAGTATACCCTAAACTGGAGGCCTTTGCGCAGAAAGGCGTGGTCCTGCTAGCCAAACCACTAGGGGGCAAAGTGGAGTGAAAGTGTGCGTCACTCAATCCTGTCATTGCCAGATCAGTGGGACTGAAGTACCCTCACTGTATGCTTTTATATGTGGCAGGGATTTGCTGCTGTACCCTATCACAAGTGACAGTGCCAGTGGTTAACTACAGAAACAAGACGGTAGCTTTATACGGCAGTTTATTAAAATTCAAAAGCAAGGCCAGGGGCTAGTTTTTAATATAGGAGTGCTGCTACCTTTTAACAATTAAACAGTCAAATGAAATCAGCCATTTAAAGGAACAAGGCGTTAATTAATCCTGGGGGAGAGGAGATGCACAGGTCCTCCTGAATCAGCAGCGGCCGTGATAGGAGGCTGTTTGTCGCGTCTTTAGTCTTTAGGTTGTTGTGCAGGTAGCACTTGGAGGGGTGTGTGTGTGTGTGTGTGTGTGGGGGAGAGGGGTGTTGCATTCCTCTTATCAGGCATCTAATACCTCTTATCAGGCCAGTCAGTTGGGATTGTGAGCCTGCTTTAGTGTCCCCACAAAGAACATCCTGGGAAAATGCGAATGAATTTTCGTGTTGTTTTCAGTTTCGGTTAACGTCGGCCCAGGGACTGCCTCGGGACCCTTACTTTGATGGCATTAGTGAATCGATTTTCTCCATCTTTTATGTGGTCCTATTAAAAACACATAGCTACCTCCAAGCAATGGCGATGTCTTGCCTTTTATTTAACTGTTATTTTTTCTCTCTTGGCTTTCACCTGGTAAAACTGAAGGGATCAAGAAAAGTCTTGGAGCAATGTCAAAAAAAAATAATAATAAATTCCTCTTCTGAAGTATATGCTTTGTTAGCAGCACTTTTAAAACTTGTTGGTAGAGTGTCAAAGCCTCACTGTCACCGCAAAGCTACTTATTGGTGTAATCCAAGCTTTTTATACTAGCTCTGCCGACTGCATTGTTCGCGGTGTATAGATTGCTGAAAATCCCTTCTGCTGCCTGTCAGACTTGAATCTGCATGGGTTTGTGAGACGATTTCAGCGGGTATGTTGCACCGCTCATTCACATGCCATTGTTATTCGCCTTTTTCCAGTTTTCTATTAAAAATTGGATTGTTTTGTAACTAACGGATACTAACGGATGGTCTGTCGTCACCTGTGTGTGGGCCGCCATAACAGGTACACAATGCCTTCGTCACAGCCAGTGGTTGTGTCACAATGGATTTTTTACGTGAATGCACTGAAACATTTTCACAATGGTTCTGGAAAAAGCGCTTGGGTAACTGAGTCTGCAGTGCTTCTCACAATGGGAGTCCACAGTACATTTCCATTATACTGTTGTTTTGGTATTTTCGTGAATTGTTTTCCAAAATATGGGAAGAAACATGTGTTGTCTATTAAATGGCGTTGTGAACTCAAACGCCTTGTTACCTCTTATGATATGACAGTTTATTTTGTTTGGATAAAATATACTTTAATAAAATGCATGAACATGTAACAAACAGGAAGTTAACAAATGACATACAAGCCAATAGATACTAAAATGTTTTATAAGTATAATGAAGTAAGATCAGTCCCGTACCCTTTTTCTTTGCATTGGCAAATTGTCACTTTTTCTGTGCATGAATATACTCATGGTTTTAAAGCCTTTATACAAAGCTCAATGATTGTCCAGCAACACGAACAGTCTGCAATTGAGTTGGTTGAAACACTTGGTAATTTATTGATGTTTGCTTCTGTGTTGTAGTTTTCTTCCCAGTTATATTTGTTCAGCTGCCATTTATTTTTCTCTTGAACATTCTACCGTGAGATGCCTACACAAACACCATAAGGTTATAACCTCCATAAGGTTGTCAGGGTCTATAGGTTGGCTGTACTCTCGGCGTGTTGTCAAATGAGTTGTCCTGGCAACTGCTGCTGATGTAAACTAGATTTGTTTGCTGCCTTGAAGCAAGTTGGATGTCAAGGACCTACTCCAAACTAAAAAAAAAAAACCCTTTGATGGTTTAGAAATTTTGCTTTCTGTGACACGGATCTCCTTCTATAACGAATGCAATTTATTAGAATATCCCGTTGTGTGGACTTAGCCCACACGGATGCTTGAAGAGTGCATTCTGCCGTTCTGTGCAATTGAGAGACTTCTTTTTATCTGAAAATGGGGTAAATTGAGTGTTGCTCATGAAATGTGAAGGTGACTGATGAGTCTCAGCCTTGTTCTTGCAGCAGCTCACCCCAGCGTCTGTTTGAGAATGCCCCGCGGGACCAGGAGCTGCAGACAAACCCAAAGGAAGCCCCTTACTTACCAGCACCTGGTGGATTTATCCCCGATCACTATACTGACCCACTCCCCACTTATTCATTCATGATGTTTATCTGAGAAAGCCGACACCTTTATCTCGAGTGCTACAAGTGATATGTTTACCCATATCCTTCTTGACCCGAGAATAAACTCTTTTCTCGACCCTCAGCTTTTGTGCTGAAAGATACAGCTCCCGTTCTGTTTATTAATATATTTTTATTTATGGCAAGACATGTATGAATTCAGGATGACATTTGCGAAATTGGATGCACAATAGCATAGACAGACAGACAAGAAGATATTTAGACAGTACCAAGAGCTTTTAGTACTAACTGTAATTTTCAGCACACCAGCTGATTGTTCCTTAAATTTAGATAGATAGATAGATGATAGATGGTGATAGATTGATGATGCCCTATTAAGTATATTGGAGGTTTAGAATAGCTTAATATGCACATTTGCACAAAAAAGGACATTTGACATAAATAGATAGTAAAAATAAATAACACAGAACGATAAACAGTGACAGTCATGGAAATTATCTCATGGAATTGCGTGGAACTGGCTCAGCTTAGCAAGTAGCCCTGTAGCCCTGTAGCCCTGCTTTCCCGGGCATTGTATGTTCTTATGTTCTGCCCATGTTAATTTGGGGTTCCCGAACAGTTCCAAAACATGAATTGGCGTCTCTGAATCGGGGTGAGTGTCTGCCCTCCGTGGGCCCTGTGACGGACCCCTGCCAGTTCCCACGCTTCCCAGAATCGGTCCCACGCTCGCCATGACCGCACTGTACACTGACTCCGTAAGTGGTACGGAAGATGGATAGGTAAACTTCCTGTACATCGAAAAGGTTGTTTTTTCTATGCTAAACTTGACAAGATCCTTGTGATACCCCCTGAGGAAGTGATGGATTTGAAAAACTTGGTTCTCATTTCCTTCAGCCTAAGCAAAGGTCTTATCACTCAGATGTTCTTCAGTTGGAATAAGTGATAAGATGGAAGCTATCCAAGTACCAGAGTGAGTTTGGAGGATCCAGTGCCCCCGTGTCCGCCCCCAACTTCCTCTGCCTCCCATGACCCTCCGAAACTCGGAAGTCCCCGGTGAAATGGCCGGCTGGGTGTGGCTCTCTCAGGCCTGCCGGGCCCATCGCGCGATCCCTCGAGGAAATCCGTCAGTGCGGTGCTGAGCCGCCGAGATGGATGTGATGCACCCAAGCAGCCCGGGTCCATCTGTATGCGCGGCCAGTGTGCCTTTTGCCCAGCCAGTGTGGTATCGCTCTTTTTCGTTTCGTCCCGCACTATTTAGTCAATGGCTGCAAAGTGGAAATGAGGTCCTGATTGAAGGCGATTAGACATGGGAGGCTTGTTCTGAAGATTGGCTTGGAGTTATAATGGCATGGCAGATCGGCGCCTTGAATGCACAGAATCAGTCCTTTTGAACATTTTTCTCTGGATGGGTTTCTGATCATGCTGAATTGACTATAAGGGCTTTATTTGAGGGCTGTTTCTCTTTGGCTGTTGTCGCGGCATTGGGTACTGTGGGCAGCCCTGGCAGGCATCATCTCCTTCACCGATTCGGGGATCATTCACAGGGTCCTCGCGGTCACGTTGTTTCACAACTCGAACATCGCCGTTTGATCACATTTTTTCGCCGTGGCCTTTCAATCATTTGGATTCTGAACGCATCTGAGGATGCAATTATAGAGACTGCTTTGAATTCGTCGTGATATTTTGTTGTGAAATTTAATAATCCTGAATAATAACTATCCGCAGGTATGTTTTGCATGAGCAAAGGTTGGTGACCTTGCCATAGAAGTGCACTTGTGTGTTACGGTTACTTGGTATATGTTTGTTATTACAAACAATGCTGTGAATTAGTTCACATTCATTAGGAATTCTGAGACTCGTTCCGTGCTTTTTCTGCATTCTGGGCTTAAATGCTGTTCCCCTCAGGATTTGTATTCCACGTTCATAAGCCCCCTTGTGTTTGTTCCAGCACAGGGCCTGTCAGTCATGCTCCCAGGGACCATTGCGTGCTGTTTTTTTGTTCCAGTTGACCTCTCCGATTAATAGGCATCCCCTTTTGCTTTCAAATGCATTTATTTTCTATTTATTTATATATTTATTTTAAAGAAAGTTTTGGTGTTGCATTCATGCGCAGGGAAATGCTTCTGTCATTTTATACACATGCTTCTTTTAATTGAATAATCACGTTGACCTTAATTACAGTTATTTAATTATTTGATTAATTAACAACTACTTAATGGTTCCTAGTCCCTAAACAATTAAGGGAATTATTTTAATGGAATGCTATTTCGTTAGAGTGCGTGTTTTAGCCATACTTCATTAGCATACTATACCGTTGACACTTGTTCCATAGTTTGTAGCTATAATTGATTGCAGTGACCTGGTGGCGATGATTAGCCTTCAGTTCATGTCATGCCAAAGTCAGGCACTATTTTTTTACCGGCATATTCTGTACAAAATAAGAATAGGTGTGTTATCAACAAAGCCTTGGCGAATATATTTTAGCATTAGATTTAGCCCACCAGAGTGACAACAATCTCAGTGCTGTAGCATAAGGTCCTGACCACCTGTGGTCTCTGTGGAATATCTCTACCTTGCATTAAGTCCATCATGACTGCAGTATCCACCTCACCAGTTCATCTTGTGCTGTTTCCTTCCACTGCAGAAATTTCCTTCCTTCATTTTCCTTCCTTTTTCATTCCTTCCTTCTCATCCCTTCTTTCTTTCCTTCCTTTCCATCTTTTTTCATTCCTTCCTTGCTTCCTTTTCCTTCCTTCTTTCTGTCCTTCTTCCATTCTTTGCATCCTTTTTTCATTCCTTCCTTGCTTCCTTTTCCTTCCGTCTTTCTGTCCTTCTTCCATTCTTTCCATCTTTTTTCATTCCTTCCTTGCTTCCTACTTGTTCCATGTTTAGGTCTCATGTTTTGGGAGATCAGTCGGCCGAAACATGTGATCGCGTGTGAGCATCTTCCCTGCCTCAGGCTGGCATGCCATCCAAGGTGGTCCCCTGCCTCGCGCCCTCTGCTTTCTGGAATAATCTGTCATTAGCACAACACAGTGCTTGATGAGCGATGGAAGGAGGGAGTGGAAGATGGCACGGGGAAAGGACCTGTACACATTACATGCACATTCAGCGAATCGTTGGAGACCTGTTTAGTCACCGTAGTCTGGGGGGGGGGGCTAGAACTTTACCCCAAAATGCAACTGCGGGGCAAGTATTTGGGTGTATAAGGTAAAATGTGCAATCCCCCCTATCTCCCCCTGCCCATCCAGCCTTTATCTGAATGCACTGGGGGTTTATTAATCGGTATCAGTATGGAAATGGCGATCCGTAGGGGAGAGTGGCAGTGTTCGGTTTTGAGGGACACTGTATCGATGCTGCTGAGCCTGGGCTGCTACCTCATCAATAATTAGGCCACGGGAAACAAATTATACTAAAGGGCGTTTTATCATCTGTCGCGGAGGAGGCTGTAATTGATGGGATACTGTATCTCATTAGGCTGGGAAGAGGCAGGTCTTGGTGCACATCCCTGCACTGCACCAGCCAGCACCATGCAGCCTCTGGAGGCTCCCGTAGCCCTGCTCTTACTGCATTGTCAGAGTTTTATTATTATTATCATTACCATTATTAATATTAGCGGTGGTGTTTCCATGCTGCGTTTTAAAATCGCCTCCGTGGCGATAGCCTTAAAATCTCATCACAGTTATTGAATCAAGAAATCGGGCAGAACAAAGGAAGGCAGATTCCTTTGTCTGTTGCTTCCTGACAACCGAATCTTTGATCTTTATCCAGGCTGTGCGAAAGCGAGGCAGCCCCCGTTCTCCTGGGACGAGGAGGCGCGTGTGTGTGTCACAAAATGTTGTCGCTGCTAAATACTGTTGAGTCAGGCGACGCGCTCTGCTGCCTGTGCTGTGGAGGTGGAGGCAATAATCAATGCTAATGAAGGACGGGTGCAGATCCTCGATCCATTGGGTGCCATCACATGAGCTGAAGATAGCAGGGCGGACGCCTGATTCGTGATGGATCTGCACTGCTCATACGCACTCCGGACCAATCTGGTTTGAGACCCGTCCACCACTGAAATTTGCTCTTAGGCTGTCATTATGTCTATGCACTTACATTCAAAATATTTTTTTTTTCTGAAGCATTAACAAAATGGATGCTACTTGGTCATCAAAGAATGCTGTAAAATTATTTTTAGTACGGTGGGGTGAGGGGGTGCAATTTTGATCCAGATTACAACAGGCCAAAGCCCACAGCTCAATAAAACAAATTAGGGCAAGTGACTAGTTAAAAAAAAATCATTTTTTACACTGATTTATATAGCTGCTAAAGTAGCAGGTGGGGAGTCCCCCCAGCTCCCTGAGCTGGCTGCAGCAGGCAGTCACCGCAGAGTAAGTCTTTCCCCTGACATCCACAAATTCCTAGCAGGAGTTAATGAAATTTGGGAGCAGGATCACGTAACGATCCGGTGCTTTTATCTGCCGTCTTTTTTTTTTTTTTTTTGAGTGTTCTGCTCAGTTTGGTCTTTTTTTTTTTACGGTCTTGCATTTATGTGGTGTCCTTGAATAACAGGAAAAACCCAAAGACAACTGATTTGTGGTAAAAAATTCTGAGCATCATACTGTTTGTGTCTGTGTGTGCATGTGTGTGTCTATGGATTAGGTTTATATTACATTGTGGGGACCAAATGTCCCTAACAATATAATAAAAATCTATGAATGCAATTAAAAAACTAAAAATGCCAAAAGTCTTGTGTTTTGTTTGGTTACTTATGGTTAAGGTTAGGAGTTAAGGTTGTTATGCTGGGATTAGAGTTTTCCCCATCTAAATGAACGGAGAGTCCCCACAAAAATATAATTACAAGTTGTAAACCTCTGTGTTTGTGTGATCCAGGTATACCTTACCAGGTATACCTTACCTTGTGGGGACCAAAGGTATGAATACCCGTTTTTTTTTTTTTGTTTTTTTTTTTAACCTTATGGTAAGTACTCATATGGGAAGACTCAGTTTAATAAAAATCCGTGACTGCAATGAAAAAACTAAACTTATATTTTGTTTGGTTACTTATGGTTATGGTTAGGGCTGGGTAGGGGTTAAGATTGCCATAGTTAGCATTAGCATTTTTCCCATAGAAATGAAAGAGCGGTCCCCAAAACGATATGATTACACGAATGTGTGTGTGTGTGTTTGTGTGTACGTCTGTGTGTTAGGGCTGGGCAATAAATCGAAAATTAATTAAAGCCGACATTCAGAACCTCTAATCGACATTATCTTGTCCATTTCAGTTTAGTTTTTTTTTTTAATTCTGTTAATACTTTTAAAAAGTCTAATACTTTCTCCAGTGTGTGTACATGTACTGACATGGAAGCGAACTCAATCATGGAGCCGAGCCAACTCTAGCAGCTTGTACCAAAGGAAAATACCGAATCCGTCGTGTGGATACATTGCGGCTTTAGTGAAGAAGACATCTAACAAGAAGTCAAATGAAAACGCTGCGAAAAAACAGTTTCAGCTACCAAAGGTAATACAACCAACAGGTTTCAACACTGGCAATATTTAAAATGCAGTGGAAACCGCATATATTTATCACGGTTATACCGTTCAACCGTTTATGGATAAAAAAGCTTGGGACAGAATCTTTCCTGTACAAACAGTGTATAAATAATTTTCTTATAGTGATCAAATAGTCCGCTTATATTGTTCATTTTGGGTCTTTTTATGCATATGTTTACTTCTCTACTTTGCCTTGCGGTAATCCGTAGCTTGAGGCTAATGGTGCACGTACGAAAAACATGACAAGAAAAAGTAATTTTCCCTGAATGACAAATATAGACTTAGTTCATGATAAACGGCCAAAAACGAGCTAACGAGATGAAGCAGCGAAACTACAATAAGCTATATTATATGTACAGCACTGCGTTGTATTATGGCGTATTTGAATTATATACAGTTCAGTGTGGCTGCCGCGAATAGGCGACGTGGAGGATGACGTCATCGCTGAAAATTAATAGACATCAGTATGTTACATCGACGCATCGTTTTTTAAATTATTTTAATGAAACCACAATGAGTTCAAAAAACGTTTCAGTTAATTATAACAAATGTTATCCTTTAATATCACTACGTAATTATGGGAGTAGTTCATATTATCTCAAAATAAAAAGGTGGTTTCACGTTGTGCAAAGCTCTATGGCATACTGCAGGGGCACTAGCGCTACGCGCGAGCTATTCTGCACGGCGGACCGCCAGAATAAGCAAAAGCACCGTAAGTGTTGTCTGTTCACGTTTATTAAATTACCATTAGTACAAAGAGCTTTTAAACATATTTTGTCCTTGCAGCTGCTAAATACACTGATTATTAAAGCCATAAAGTTATCTGCCTGCTACCTTAGAAACTCCATTGAAGAAGTGTTTGAGAAAATGTTTAGGCTAAAATCTTGGCTTTTTCTACGTGGATTGACGGTGGCAGTGTGTATTCGTGCGGATTGGATTTATTGGGAGGTTGGGCCAGTGGTATTATCGTTAAGTAAAACTTGAACGAACACGAAATAAAATGATTCCTGAACTGAAATAAAAATGAAAACTATATTTACAAAAAATAACGTGTTGGACTTTAACCAGCAAAAAGTAACGTCACACCACCAACATCTTTTCACTTTGTTTATTCACAGTATCTACTCTTTTAGAAGTTGTTGTGGTTGCTAAGTCTAGGTTCACCGCCACTTTAATGCTTATCATGATTTACCAAAACAATAGCATGGGACGCTGTGCTAATCGAGTTTGATGAGCATAAGGATACACCGAATTTAAACAAATTACCAATTTCTTGGCGTCACAATAGAAAGCGCATTAATTTTTTAGGCATACTACTAATTTGCTTATGGAACTGTGGGCGAATATAATATCCGTATAGTGCGAAAAGCCATTATGTAAAGCCCTGCAACAACAGTTTGTTGTAAAAAAAAATCACTTAAACGGTCTGTTTGATTTTCTGGAGAGAAATTAATTGTTAAGATTAATCGACCAATAGGCAGAATAGTCGATAGATTAATTCATAGAAAAATAGTCGTTAGTGGCAGCCCTACAGTTCAGTAATTTAATTTGTACAGTACTGTAATTTGAAAAGCGTTTGAAACAGCTGTAATGTATTTTAAAGTATTTAGTAAATAGCAACGCTGTCCGTTTTAGTACCTTATATTCCTGTAATAAGACGTTTTCATTTCAAGCTATTTGTGCTTTGAA
Source organism: Gnathonemus echidnorhynchus (assembly GCA_026776725.1). Lineage (NCBI taxonomy): Eukaryota > Metazoa > Chordata > Actinopteri > Osteoglossiformes > Mormyridae > Gnathonemus > Gnathonemus echidnorhynchus. Next base: position 14,839,444 of record JAODJU010000046.1, read on the forward strand.
TTCAGTTGTTCGAAATATTCAATGAATGACCATAAATGGTTCATCTGTGTGTGTTTCCTTCAATTAGAAACAATATCCCAGCTTTAATTGAGCATATTTACGGTGGGTATAAACCTTGTCAGTGAAATATGAACGGAAAAAAATGTAATAATCGTTCATTAATTGTAAACGAGCTAAAATGTTCAATTAATCATGATATTGATTTGAGGTCATATCACCCAACCTCTTTGTGTGTGTGTGTGTATGTGTTTGTGGGTTTGCATGGGTCAGTTCCAGTTCCATTCCTAGCATAACCAGAGTCATTTCTGGATGTGTTTAATTGACAACGCTCTATTTTACCCAAAACAACTATTTTCCAACATTTATACAGCTTGTTATTGTACTGTTGGAATTCAGGGAAGAGGCACAGGTGACTTCAGCAATGTGTCAGAATGACATCATTATGAAAAGCTAAGCATGATTAGCATGGCTCAGCCAGTGAAATATTTATGTGGCTTAGTTGCATTTTTAATTTGTTCTCAGATATTCTATAGCGATAGTAATATAGCAGTATATAGGCTTCCCTCCAGAGGGATCAGCTCACGTCTAATGGTCGTAGGAGACTATTAAACTGCCATAATTCAGAACCTGAGCATCCTCGCAGACAGCCCCAGAGGCTCCGCACACCCACATGGTCTGTGTCGCTAGCGTGCCACTTATTTTGCTAGCTAGCTCAGTTGCTTCATTAAATAGCTGGTCCAAACACTGATCTTTCTGTGTATTTCATTTCAGTCTGGCATCATGGCTCATCTCTGATGCAGTGGGAAATAATTCCAGATGACGAGAAATATACCTCAAATTTTATAGTGACGGAGTGCGGATTTATTTTTAATTATTATCTATAATTATTAATTATTAATTATTATCTTATCTATATAAGTACACAGTGACTCCACATAACTACATGAAGCTTCACTTGATCAGTAAATGCATGTAAAACCTGGTTGCGAATCATCTGTATGATATTTTCTATTAATGCACCTAAGGCTTCTGTGTTGATATTCACTGCAGTACTTGGAGTGGAAGTGGATGTTTCTTGTATGGCAGGTCGCCAGACATACGGGGCACTCAGGGGATACTGTGTGATGATTGTTATTAATTTATTGCTTATTATTTATTATGTTTTATTATTGGAGAGGGGGGCTGGTTTTGTAGTAACTAAGAATTCCGGATGGAACATACAGTTTTACGCTTGAGAATAATAGTTGATCTGAATTGCTTCTGTAAATTTATATTTCTGTATATAAGCAGTATGATTTTAAACTAAAATGCTAGCAGTTTTATATAAAAGCGTCTGCTAAGGGAGAGCCTGGCTCATTCTGTGAGCAGAAGCACATGACCTGGGGATTTTAATTTCTGGGATTTCCTCCTTTTTTAAGAATTGGATGGGAATAGGGACCCAAACAGAGAAGCAATCCTCCTTAATAATAAATGTAAATGTTCTGTTTTTGGGGCAAAGCAGACTGCAGGCAGAAACACCTTATCTAACTGGTTTGGCATGGGGGAATGCAGGTTTAGGGTTACCGAAAAACAAAAAACATGTAGGTACAGCAGGAATGAGAGAAAGATGGAATGATTCAGCACGTACAACGATGGTCACATGAGTCATCTTCTAGGGACAGGTGCCCACTTGTCCCCCCTCTCACACTGTTAAACAGTAAAGCGGTATTTATACTGGTCTGTCATATGTAGTAATGGGAGTTTAGGGTAAGTGAACAGAGTGTGATCATCTGAGGCGATGTGATTCGCAGTGAATATCCCAGCTTTTTGCTTGCCACCACTGTCTTTGTGACATTAAAATAATGGAGTGTGGTCTTTGAATCCATTGTGAATTGTTGTGTTTTTTTTAACCAAAGTCCAGCTGTGCTGATGGATCGGTTTATGCTGGGGAGCGACAGCAGGGGATTGTGGCCAAATGCTGCCCCAGGTGGGGCTTTTCTCCCTGCCCCCCCACCCTAACCCCAAAGAATGAAGATCAGCTTGAGGTTTTATTCTGTTCCAGTTAAAGGATTTTGGTTTGGTTTCACACTGGGCTTCTGCATTTAGATGAGCTTCATTTTTTTTTTTTTTTTTTTATAATGAATGTACATTATCTTTTTATTTAAAGGGAAGTACAGTGGTACCTCGGTTCTCAAACTCACTAGAACTCGAATTTCTTGAAAGTCGAACAAACCAATTTGACCTAGAACTCGATCTGAATATCAGAAATCGAACCGTGAACGCTGACCTAATATAAATTGTACGCGTCAGGAA
>JAODJU010000046.1:14849257-14859301 GCA_026776725.1 Gnathonemus echidnorhynchus
GCCCCCCCCCCCCCCCCCCCCCCCACACACACACACACACACACACGATTCACCCAGTGACAGCATCCAGAGCTTGATGGATGATGCTGGCTCTGTATCCATGTTCACTGGGTGTGACAGAACGTACTGGAAACTGCTGCCAGCTTTCTGCACTTCATTTAAATCCATGCATGCATCTTATATCAAAGACTTCAGAGGTGCTTTATTTACAGGTTGCACATCTATCCCTGTGCGAGAGACAACTTATACTTTGTAATTTTTCTTTTCTTCTCATTTTAGATTTGATGTCTTGCCCAGAAGACATTTGACTTCTGTGCTTTATAATGTAGTTTGTTTTGAACAATATATATATATATATATATCTCGCAGCCTAACTGGCCTAATCAAAAATTCTCTCCATCGTCCTTATTTTTCAACATCAGGACTCTGAAAGCCTTGGAGTCAAAGCGTTAGAGCAAGACTCGAAAATTTTATTGGCCACGGGGCCCCCAGCTGTGACCTGTAAGGTATTATATATTTTTGCAGCTAGAATTGCATCAAACTTTCCTCTGCTTTTAAATGGGCACCTAAATGAATCTTTTACACATGGTAACTCTGGAGTATAGCAAAAGTATAGCAGAAACAATATCCATCTTAGCACTATTTAATCAGGAATGTGCTAGAGAAACAGTACTGACGTCAGAAATGGCCTGTGCGTTCCTGGGAAACATGGGGCGAGTATACGAGCGGGACAAAAAGCCACGTAGCGATGAACTGGAAGTGACAGGTGCGCGCTCTGCGGCGGCGTGCTAACCAGCGCTATCGGGCTCTCCCCTGCCTGCTAAATGGAGCGTTTGCAGCCCATGTCGCTCTCCTTCTCAGCCCCGGCAGGGAGCCTGTCTGTCTGCAGGGCAGCGGGGCACATGGGGCACATGGGGCCTCGAGATATGGGCTTAGCTGGCCGTCCCAACAAGTTAAAATGCCATTATGCTTTTGTGCGTAAGGATATCGTGGCAGCGGCCAGGGAAATGCCGTCGTGTGCAGAAGTACGTCGCCCCCTGTTGTTCTGGAGATGACTGAGGAACAGGATGGAGGACCAGATAGGGATACAGGACTTTTCTGACCTTGATGGCTTTTCTTTGCCTGGATATATTTGTAAATATATCAGCACCAGAACACTGGCTACCAGATTCAAGCACAGATTCTTTCCCCAGTTAGGCCCCCGGCTCCTGCGCTTCGTAACACTGCTACTCCACTTTATCAGTCATTTTATCAGTCATTTTATCCAGGGCTGCCGACTGTCACGCGGCTGGCGTAACGCTCACGCTTTCTCACACACGAAATCTTACAACAAATCTATATTATTCCATTATAAACCTAAAATTAGCTACAAAGCATTGGGGTAGTTTGCAAACCGCACAGACTATTGACAAGGTACTAAAACTGTTACATACCGGTAAATGCATGTGTGTGCGGACTTGTTTGGAAAATCTCATGCACGCCAGCTGACCAAGGTTGGCAACCCTATTTATCAGCATAATGTCTAGTTGTAATACTATATTTTGGACGTCATGCACTATTTTACTCTGTCTGCATTGTTTTACAGTGTCTTTAGACTCTTGTAACCAAGTGAGGCTGAACAAACATCCATTTCAGCTGTTGCATGTAGCTAATAAAGAGCTTAAATTTTCAAGTGATTTGTTGTAAAATGAGGGGCTTTCTTTTCTGGAGACAGGTGAGTCTGCCCACCTCAGCCATTCTTCCAGGGTTTCACCTTCTCTTTGGGAGATACGCAGCTGACTCCTCTCAGGCGCGAATGCTGCAGACAGGATGCTGTCCGTGGTGCTGGAGGCCCCCCGGAGGGAAGGTGCTGATGGGACAGCACCCCTCCCACACACACACACACCTCCCTCTGTGGCCCGGCACTCCATCCTCAGCCTGATCATTCGTGGCCACGGTGGCCATGGAGATCTTTATAAGATCTGGCAATCAAAGTTTCCTTCATGAACTAATTTCTGATTTGCCATCCCTGCTACCGTATTTATGTGAATTTTCCGACATGTAAAAGCTTTCTTGGGTTGATCAATAGCTGAAATCCATATTTTTTTTAATGGTATCCAGCTTATTTCCCCTTGGGTGTGCAAACTTAATCTAAAATCCAATATCACTGCCATTGCAGTACCAATGAAACATAAAGGACTGCAGAAAAAGCTCTGTGTATGAATACGGTATAAAGAGATGCAGTCAGTTGATATTTGGAAATGTCACTTTTTCTCTAGTCTCTGTGTCAATTCTTTCACCTTCCAAAACTTGCCGCTTAGGTGGATCGTTGACTATAAGTTTTCTTGAGTCTGCTTGTGAGAGCGCCCTCTGATGGACAAGCCCCCTAAGTGAGCCGTGGATAAGTGGCTGTTTGAAGATGAATGGTTGGCAGGAGCACTTTGTAAACATAAATGTGGCATTTTTAAGATAGAGCAAGACTCTAAAATTTTGACGAGGCCAAATGAGCTGCTGTGAGTAAATTACGGCCCGACACACATGTGACTGAGCCGTGTGCTGTGTCACGGTTGTCCTTCAGGTTCCATGTAACGCCAGGTGCATTTCAGGTATGTTCCAGGTGTGCCCGCTCTTGCTGCCATCTTCTCATCAGTAGCCTCCCAGCTGCCGCTATGACACACGTGTAGCACCGAAGCAGACGTGTTACTGGTCTGAAGCAGGTCGCATGCATGCATCCTTGCAAATGCATGGCACAGTCGTGATCCCGCTGAATAATTCACACGTGTACGGGATGTAAGATGGAACCACTGCACCCTCTCTTTCCTCTTCCCCTGTGTATCCAATTTACAGATTTAAATAACTTTTTCTTCTGCATGGCTGCCCAGGAGTGATATCGGTCTTGACAGATCACAAATTTGTCTTCCGGAACAAATTTTCATGGCAAAATGTATGATGTTTTAATGAGACTTTATTATGTATTGATTGCAAATTGATATCTGTGGTAGGACTCGCTCATGCATATTTTAGTGGGCAGGCCGCTGTGACGATGTCATTCACGTCCCTGCGAGAGCAGAGCTCATGGCGTGCCTCTGCTCTTTGTCAGGCTAAAAAGCATGTATGGTTTATTATTAAGATTACATTTTATTTGCTATTTTTACAAGTATATATGACTGTTTGAGGTATCGCATCATTCACTCCTTCTTAAGACCTACACACACGTACAGGTGGGAGTGAGTATGGGGTCTGCGTGCAGGGTCAGCCATTCATCTGCATCCCCCACCCCCCGGATTTTCAGGGGGTCAAGGGCCTTGTTTAAGGGCCCAACAGAGATGTGCCCCCCCCCCCCCAAAAAAAAAAAACAGCTACAGGTTTGAACGTGAGTCTTTCAGCACAACAATGATCTTACACCAAGTGAGCTGTTCAACCCTCCGATGTTACAAACTTCACATCAGATCCACCTGCTGTGTTTTTATCTTCAGTTCGCAGCCCCAGATCCCACCTACCGACACTGAGGAATGACACAGTCATCCAAGCTGCTGCCAGATCTGCATTAGCCGCTAGTGCTACTTTCCATTAGATACCACACTGCTGTTACCGCAGATGCTAATACTGTTCATAGCTGTCCTGCTACTGTTTAGCATCTACCGCTAGAGGGGTAGAGCTGCTGCTGTGATCAGTGCAGCCAGCAGCCAGGTCTGTAGTGTATTATATGATGTTGGTTCCTTCATGTTGACGTTTGTATTGGCCGCAGTACTGCTGTTGCTATAGTCGCTATTAGTTACTACCCCCACTATTACAAATAAGGCAGGTTGGGGGCCAAACTAAATGATATTATAACAAAAAGGAAAAAAGATAATGAAAATGTAAGTCCTTTAAAAAATAAGAAACATTTGAAAAGACATTTTAAACATGCACAAGGGGTGAGTGTGCGTTTTCTTTCTCCAGCAGAGTTACACCGCTGCCCGCGACCTCCCAGCTGGCCTCTTTTAGACCTTAACAAGCCGATCCGTCCAATCAGAGCCAGCTGGGCTTCATTAACTCCACGGTCTGGATGTACCACTGAAAGCACAGGAAGTACGCAAGCACAGCCTGTGCCATTTCTATGCCTCCTGCTGCCATGTTTATTAATATTATTAACAATCCTTCTGTGTCATACTGATGTGTTCGTAACAGGTGTTACCACTATATAACAAAGATGGAAACATGACATTAAATCTTGTGCTGGGCCGGGGGGGGGGGGGGCTCTACAAATTCAATTTGCTGCTAATTGGACACATTGGGAGCTGTTTGAACTGTAATTCTAGCGGCTAGTTGAGGCTACGATCCCATTACTGCTGTCAAGAGGGCACAAATGAAATGCCTTCCATCGGCGGGAAACGTGCCGCGTGACCCTTTTGCGTCCCCCGTGAGCTGAGTGGTACATTCCAAACACATAGCTCCTGTATTGCCGGTGGACCCATTCTCCACACCACTAATCTGCATGGGCTTTGCTTTGTCCCTCGGAGCATCCTGTGCAATACGCCATTCAGTGTCTGCAGTCATATGTCCGTTTCACTTTATAAAATTCATAGCCTGGTGAAATGTGATACATATATTCTGAAATATGGTTCCCTATGCAGCTCTACTGCAAATTCTGCAAAACAGTATACAGCATGGATGATATACCACAGAATCTATGCTACAGGAGGGATGTTATTAATGACTATAGATCAGGGAGGGCAAACTTGGTATAAATAGAGTGAAAGTACAGGTTAAATGCACTGCAAAGTGGATCTTTTTGTGAAGAGGCAGCGGAATGGGCCGGATCTCGCTTCGCAGACGCTGTCTGTTGGGGATATGGCAGGCTAGATGAGCTGGCCGCGATAGCGTTTACTCTCTTTCTAATAATGGATACATGCGCTATGGAGCAATTAAGTAATTATACGATTAAGTTTTTAGCTAAAGATCATCGCCTGGCTGCTTTCTCATTGATCTCATCAAGAACAGTTGAACTGTAAAGTCAAATCATTTTAACAATTGGAATCACAGTCTCACTGTTTCACACTCCTGCCCCTTTCTTGCGGAAAAGTGACCTCTGCATGGCGCTGTTGACTGTTCAGGATAAAATTGCTGCAGGGCTTCGGTTGCATGTTCCAGTCCCTGCAGAAGGTTGCGTGGTAACTGCTGAAATATGCCGGATGTAGAGATAGGGAAGATTGCGCCTCTTTTCCCTGCTGAAGCCGACCGGCATCACTTAGGCTCGGAATCTTAATGCCGCCTGACCGAGGCGGGTAGAAATTTTTGTTGCCACGGCTTGCGATTGTTGGAGACGCCATGGCGATGAACAGCTAACAATTAGAGCATAATGTAGACAGAGAATAAGAAAATACAAAACATAGGATTCACAACAGAGAGGAGTGAATGCAGCGTAATGATACAGGCTGGCTGTCATTGTTAACTAACCGCGCGGTTTCCGGCTATGCCGCACACCGCCTTCACACGGCGAGACGGTTACCCAAGAGGCTGAATCGGAGTCCCGTTCCCAAGGTTACGGACCCGGGCCTCTCGTGCTTCCTGTTATTGGCTGGAAGTTGGGTGGCCGCAGTATACGGGTGACATGAAAGGTGCACCATAGAGGCCAAAAATTAAAGGATGGGAGAACACAGAACACCCCCGAAGACTTTAATAAGGATGGGGGCGGGATGAAATTCATTGTGTGGCATCGGCAATTAAAAAGGCTTTTTTTTTTTTAATCTCCCCTGTACGGGGATCAGAGTCAGACCTTCATTTATTCAATCACTGCCCTCCTTCCGGGATCCAGCTTTGAGGCTCCCGTGAAAATTGGCCTCCGGGTATTTAATTTAGTTTTAGAACTGTTTTTTTTTTTTCGTTCAATTTATATTTTTTATCTTCCCTTAATGAAAAGCATCTCGGTAAAGGTTAAAATCTCTCAGGTCTCACGTTTTGTTTTGAGATAAAGGGACATTTTGTGGCTTAACATTTGGGACGGATGAAGGCGGCTCTGATTGGGCAGCTTAAAGGATGAAAACGTGTAATTATACGGCACGCACTCTGACAATGTGAAAGTGGGAAGCAGCTTCGGTTCTCAAATTGACCTCATCTGTCTCCCGCCAAAGCATTTCTCTGCCAAATCCCCCTCACTCCTCTAATTGGTTCTTCTGCGACCCTTTAAGGAGAATGACTCTTGCTTGTGATCAGAATGTCATTGGTTCAAATCCTGCCCTCCCTCCAAAATGCTCCAGGGGTAAGTAAATGGCTGACCCTCTGCTTGGACCCGAAGCCCTGCTCTCGCCCATATGTGTATATATGTCTCTAAGGAGAGCGAGATGGGATATGAGAAGAGAAACTTCCAGCGTGATTGGGGAAATGGCAAAGAGAGCGCCACCTACCTTTCCTCCCCGTTTCGGTGAATCTCTTTTTTTTTTCTTTTTTTGCCAAAGTAACCTTGCCTGTTCCCGGGATAGACAGGCAGAGGATCGCTGTCAGATCCGTGTCCTGGCGTTCCCAGTATCCCAGTGAATAATGAATGCTGTTTCTCTCATTGCGGCCCAGCTCCAGGGAAGGTCTTTTTTATCAGCTGTCCCCTTCACCTGGACTTCAAAGAGGTCCCTTTTTCACATGGCCCTTTCCCTTTGGGTTATTTATATGGGGCGTGAGGCCGCTCTTCAGCTGCATCCTCTTTCTGATCCCCTTTGTCCCCCCCCCCAAAAAAAACCCCCATTACCGATGGCAGTGGAGCCTCAGACGCTGTGAGATGAATCTGGCGGTACTTGGAGCCGCGGGCTGCTATCTGCAGCAAAGTCTGTAGGTCAATACGATGGGCCGAGGCGCTTTGATAACCGGCGAGTCATTTGCACCAGGCTCGCGAATTGAAGGCAGTTGCCTTTAAGGGCCCCGGCCCGCGGCATGACATCGTGTCAGGCCCTGATTGAGCTGACCTTTCGCGAGCTGGGACTCTCGAGGACTGTCCACGCCAGAGGGAATGCGGCGATTAAAAGCTCCTTGCAGCGATTGTGGGTCGTGGACTGTAGCAGCCATGATGGCGAGCCTGTAGGGATTTTTAATGAGGGAAACAGTCTGATTGTGTCGTTTACACGTCGTTTACCGTGTCTATGCAAATGCAAGCCTGACCATGCATTTGGGTGTCTGCATTAGGTGTGGTGGGTGTGTGTTTGTGCGTGTGTGTATAATATTCTCTCTGGCCTGGTACGTCAGTGTGACTGTATGTTTCCCGAAGGTGTTTCGCATGCAGAGGCATGCAGGGCTGGCGGGAGCCAGCTGCCATCATGGGCCTTTGTGGATGAAGCGGAGTGGGGAATGAAGCCGAATGAAGCGGCTCGCCGGGCGGAAAAAAAACAATCCTGTGTTTTATGGAAAAGATTCGGCGGCACCCCGGGAATGGAAAGCATGAAATAAAGGAGAAAAGAAATGAAACAGGGGACAGAACAGGGGATGAGTGGATTGGATAAGGCTCAGGATTGGAGGAGATGCTAGAATAGGGGCAGGCAAGTGGGGGGGGGGTGCATGCGACAGAAGGTTCTAGCATAACCCCACCCCCGGAGAACAACAACATAACTTAATAGTGTCCAACATGCACTGTGCCGTACTTGATTTTAGTCATTCGCTATCCAAACCCACATCCTTTTTTGAGAAAGCAGGGTCTGCCAGTGCTGGGAACATTTTGGGGGTGGGGCGCTGGGGCGTGTGGGGGTGTCTAAGAATCTTACTCAAATGTCCAAAGGCAAGAATCACTCCCGTAACCCTGAGATTTGAACCAGCAACCTTCTGATCATAGACACAGCATGCTAAACCACTAAACCATACACCACCCTCTGTCAGGCTCTGCATGAATCACACCTAATCACCATCTTGTGAATCCTAACTGCTCACCAGAGAAGATTTTTTTTTTTTTTGGTCAAGTTATTTCTTCGTATTTATTTTGACAAACCCGGTTCTCACACACACGTACACACACACACACACACACACTGTACCCTGCCTTCTGCAGTAAGATAATGGTTCTGAAGTCGTTACTGAGTATCTGTTGTGCCTTTTCAGATGGGGGTGTGAAACACTGCTGTTTCTGTCGGCAGCCTCATGTTTTCTTTGGTTGTTTGTTTTCTCGGGGGGTGCTGATCTGGGCCCGTCTGCCCGCTGCCTGCCCCATCGCCCAGCTAATTGGAATTTGCCCTCTGCTCAGCCCTTCCCCAGATTAATTATCACGCAACAGCGCCTCCTCAGTATGGGAGGGTCGGAGTCAGGAGTCACAGGGGCACGTGCAGCTTTTATAAGAGCAACGCCAGTTTACTGTATCTTTTAATTTTTATTTATTATTATTTTCAGACTGGGAAGAAAGGGAACTGAAAATACAAAAGCTGTAGACTATACTAAAAGGTCAAAGCATAAAGAATGAGTGCAGATACATTTAAATCTTGCTTTTTATACACTTTAATTTTTTAGACAATTTTATATAAGCGACATACTGCTGAGAAAACAGGGTCAGACATTGGGGGTTAAGGGCTTTGCTCAGAGGTCCAATGGTGAAATCACTGTGCTGCCCTGGGACTTGAACCAACAACCTTCTGATGACAGGCACTGCATCCTAAATGGCTTAGTCACACAGCATTCCCTAGTTCTAGTTCACAAGGAAAAACATTTGCACATCCGTTCATGCGGCGTTCTCCTTCATAGTGCATTTTGCCGACGATTGGGAACAGGATGCTGGAGGGAGGGATGTAGGGGAGGTTTGGGGCCGAAGAGGGGCCATAATTCATACAGAGGGGCCAACTTTATTATTAGCCAATGATATGTTTTGACTCTGTGAGTGATGGGGAAAGGCACTCCAGAGGCCAATCAGCTGTCACCTAGGGGCAGTGCCCCTGACAGGCCATGTTCCAGTGCAGCTCCTTGCTGGGATACTGAGGTATTCTTGGCTGCTGTGTTTTTAGTTAGTTTTTTTTTTGTTTAACTCGACGTCGCCGCCCTGCCAGCCACTTGTGGGAGAGCTTTCTGCCAGGCCACGGCATCATATCGCGATGAGGGTGTGATTGACACAGAGGCACCCTTGAGGGAGGGGGCGGGGGCGGGGGTAGTTGGTCATCTGTTTGACAGAAAAAAACTGAGCAAGTCAATTATGCCAACCCCCCTCCCAGGACAAGCAGGGGCTATCACTGAAGACTGAGTAACTAGTGGTGAAAGGCCGGGGGGGGGGGGTTAGATGCCGCTGAAAGATAGCGCACTTGACCCCCATGAGCCCAAGACGTGTCAGCTCCCCCTGCCTTCTAAATTGCCCCAACACGACTCTGCGACACTCAAAGCTGGGGTTGGTGTTGGGGGTGGACAAGCCCCTCTCCTTAGTAGAGAGTAATCCAGAGGGAGGGGGTACTCCGGGGAAATTACTCTGATAATCCCCCTCCTCTTCATCCTTCCATCCAGACTCCCCAGGGTGCTGGAGCTTGACACTGGCGCAGACTCTCCTGGAAGAGCCATTCTCTGGGTGCCCCCTCCAAAACAGGAAGTAACAAGAATTGCGACCTCAAGGGCGGAACGGTGGCAATTCAGACGTCATAGGCGACGGCCTTGGGAACTGGGCCGCAGAGGGACCGTCGTGCCTAAACAAACTGGCGTTGCTCGGAGGGGCCTGGCCTGGTGCTGGGATTCCAAATTCTTGCGCGTTAAAATTAGCAAGACTCGGGTACGGAATATATTAAAAGTGGCAAAAGAGGTGTACAGGGAGGAGAGGAGGCTTATGGAAGAGGCCGCCGTGTTTGTGCGGCATTCATTGTGCCGTGAATGAGATTCTGTCGTATTGTTTAAGCGTGAAGCCGGCTCTCCCGCGGACGCCATTGTAGCGAAGGCGCTACGGGTGACGGCACAAGATAAACAAAAAGAGCCATGTCACTTTCGCTGTAATTGCTTCTTCAGAATGAGTCGTGGTGTTTGCATTTGCTTGCCGGCTTTTTTGTATACTTATGTATATCAGCAAGTCCTGCTGTTCCTCACATGCTTCTCGCGGTGACTCGGGGGAGTGCTGATTTGTTTTTAATTTTTTTGGGGGGGGGGAGGTGC
>JAODJU010000046.1:14873989-14884305 GCA_026776725.1 Gnathonemus echidnorhynchus
ATAAGCCTACGGTCTATGTGTCTGGATAAGCCTACGGTCTATGTGTCTGGATAAGCCTACGGTCTATGTGTCTGGATAAGCCTACGGTCTATGTGTCTGGATGATGTCAGTTTGCAACATTGTGTAGTTGAATAAAATGCATATCACGTGTAAAGTGGCATGACAGCTTAGTTAAAGGGGATGCACTTTGAATTTTGAAGTGCTTTTGAAAATGTAAGTGTGGATGGATAGAAAGTGACAGCAGCATGAGTGAATGACTTGTAAGAGAGATGCAAGACAGCAAGCCATTGGTCGGAGTGAGGGCTGAGCAAAGTGGCTGATCAGCAGTAGATAATGAACGCTTCATTATCGGTACAATGGATTTAAGTGTGAGACACGTACCTCTGGGAAGGCTTACTGGACACATTGTTGCCCGACTCATTAATTGCTGATAATGACCAGAGGTCATTAACGCAGCGTCTGTCATTTCGACCTCTCCCCATCATTGACGAGTAGAAATAATGACATGATAGATCTTAAAACTGAATTCGGTAAAAGCTCTCCTATCCAGCAACATCGGGGGGTGGCAGTAATGAATAGTTACCTTACGTTCTGGAAAAGTACTATTTGCGAGGTCATTCTTGAAAAATACTGAATTGTAACACATTATTTAAACCCTAATCCTTTTAAACACGCACTAATGATTATTGACTGCTACTCTTGCATGATGCAATGTTGCTGTCACGCACAACGAATCATCAGGTAAACAGTAACCAGCGTAAAGATCACCAAAGTCTGCTGCATGCGCTGGTGCTGCTGCATGGGTATGCGCTGGTCCTGGCTCGGGTACGACACAGGGCTGTTTCTGTTATAATACAGGGCTACTGACTCACACACCTGGCCTGACACTCACGCTTTCAGACTCTCACGCAAGATATCTTACAAATCTATATTACTCCATTATAAACCTAAAATTAGCTACATCTAAAGCATTGGGGAAGTCTGCAAGCTATACAGACTATGTGGAAGGTAATAAAACCATTACATACATGTAAATACGAGTGTGTGTGTGTGTGTGTGTGTGTGTGCAGACATGTCCCGAATTGAAAATCTCATTCCAGGCAGCTGACCAAAGTTGGCAACCCTGGTTATATAGTTTACTGTAAGACGTAAAATAAGAGTGCTATTTCTTACTATTACTATTATTTTATACTGATATTTTAGAATTGTGCCGGTCATACTCCATCGATTTTACTGTACTAATAACTTCCGAAACTCACTGATTCACAGTAAACACGACAGACTGTAAAAGCGCTTCTTGGATATCGTTGGCTCATTGCCCTTGAAATGGTGTCACACGTGTTAAAACACCCTGAGGGGTAATGAGTCTCGGGACCATCTGTAGAATTATACAGCGGTGGGGTCTGACGTGGAAAGGAGCTGCCTGGGGTTTCCCCAGCCGGGGGGGAGCGGCAGCGAGGCAGGGAGTCGTGTGGAGTGCGAGCCCATCCTGTCACGGTTCAGTTAGCGGGGGATCACATTGCCTTGGTGCTGGAGCTCTCCTCTCGGAACCCGCCGGCGACGCCGTTGTCCCCGTTGGCAGCCTGCGCGCTGATAATTATGCTCCATGATGAATGAAAATGCTGCCACTTTGGTTAAGAACGTCACCCGTTTAGACCATAATGAGAAGCTCATTGTCACAAGATAATTGAATTTCTCTGTGGCAGGAAGGCAGAGCAGCCACGGCGGTGATACTCGTATTAATTCTGATTTCAAAAGTGTTTTTATTATTTCTGATTATAATATGAAATTTTGAGGTTAGTTGTTTGTGATGCAGCTCACTGAGAACTATTGTGTATGACGAGTGTAAGAAAATAGCTATTATTTGTGAATTATTTGTTCCGGGAGATTTACACGCTAACCGTTCTTGGGTTTGTTTGTGTGTTTTGTATTTATGCAATTTGGAGCCCGGGAAGTCTGTAATTAAACATAAATGTTGCGCGGCGTGCAAAGAAAACCAAATGTGACATTCGAACGTGGTCTGGCATTTTACCTGGACGCAGGAAGAGCTGATGGCAAAAGCGAGCAGATGGGCCAGAACTCAATGCCATATTTATCAGCCCCAGTCACTGGGGAGGGACTTGCTGTGAAAAAAGCTTTCCTGACTGATTTCAGTCCTCTTTTCCTTTAGTCAGCTTCAGGGAACGCATATTGCATTTAATCCCCAATGGTGATGCAATGTTGTCCCAAAATATGGGATTGTAAGACTGTAATGCAGCCATGTGCAGGTGCTATGGATGAGATGGACTCCGTTAAATGTGCCCTGAGTGACTTGCTTGCTTATGGGAAACTTCTCACCTGAATTCCATTTTGTTTTGGCTGTCAACCAATGGAGCAAGGTGTTGCTGAGATGAAGGACTGACTGGCCTTTTCTAGAAGGGCCGCGAGCATTTGTTGCGGGAATTTCTGATTCGAGTGTTGGTTCCATGAGTGCGTATGACCTCAGTCTATTAGGTTCCATATAAATCTGCACTAATTGATGCATAAAAAGCAGTAAGAGTTTAATAAGTTGAAGTTAACATATCCAGCTGCTCCAACTACAAACACTGTAGCACCGTCTCATGCCACAGAATGGCAGTAACTGACTTCAGTCTGTTTCACGTGGGTGTATGTGCATCTGTGTCTACATGAGACTGCAATGAAATCGAGCAGCAAAAAAGCTGTAAGGAACGGCAACTGTAGCTTTCTTCATGTTCATTATATTAATGTTTTAAACATTTGGCATGTGAGTTCAATGATACCTTAGAGAGAGAGTGAGAGAGAGAGAGCGTGAGAGAGAGAGAGAGTGTGAGTGGGGTGACTGTGGGGTGGGGGGTAGATTTCCCTGGGCACTGGGATAATGGGTCATATCCAGCCTCTCAATTTGGCTAAGTCATCAGAGCAGCTGATTGTGTCACACGAGGGCTCAGGGGCTGCTCTGGGCATAAGCAGCTGAACTTCCATCTGTACACATGGTTCTGCTCCCAGGGAGAGCGCCACCTGCTGCACCTGGAAGGTGTTGTTCCAGGGTGACGTGGAGGGCTGGTGTAAAGAAAAATAAAAATATGTCTGCTGCCCTATGAAATGCGAGTTGGGAAAATGCAGTCAGCGTCTAGGCTGGACTTTCACCTCACCTGTGCTAGTGGCAAAACAGATAACGGTGATGATGATGATGGTGATGATCATGATTATGGTAATGACGATGATGATGGTGATGATGATGGTGGTCATGGTGATGATGATGATGACGACGATGGTGGTGATGACAATGATGGTGGTGGTGATGATAGTGGTGATGATGGTGGTGATGGCAATGACAATGATGATGGTGATGATGATGATGGTGGTGATGATGACAATGATGGTTGTGGTGATGGTGATGATTATGGTGGTCGTAGTGATGATGATGATGATGATGCCAGCAGCGATTTTTCTGACTGTGATGCACTTCTGTCTCTCCACAGGACAAATGACATAGGATGAACACTGCTGGCCGGCTCTGTCTGTCTGTGCTGTTGTCCCTTCCCGCACTGGCCTGGCCTACAGAGCTGCCGGGCCAGGGTTCCCCCTGCTCCTCGCTTGCGGCAGGGGTGCTGTACGGCTCCTTCTCCCTCAGGGACCTCTTCCCCACCCTGGCCGCAGGCTGCTCCTGGACCGTGGAGAACCCTGACCCCACCAAATACTCCCTCTACTTCCGCTTCAACCGTCACGCGGGAGCCTGCCTGAGCTTCCAGCCCTCCGTGCTGGCGCTGGACCACTACCTCGCCAACCAGACGTGTGCCGTCCCTCCGCCAGCCGAGCAGCGCCCCCCAGAGGCGGTGGAGCTGTGTCGGGGCACCGGCGCCCACACTTTCCTGCAGTTCGACAAGAACTTCGTCCAGCTGTGCCTGGCTGGTGAGCCGGAGCCAGGGGAGGCACCGGTCAGCGCTGAGACTCTTGCGTTCGGCCTGGTGGAGCTGCTACTTGTCAACAACGAGAACTCCAGCCGCTTCACCTGCGCTGTGCTGTGCCGCTGGTTCGAGGAGTGCCTGCACGTGGGTCGCCCTGGCGAGCGCTGCGGCCTCACACAGACAGGCTGCGCCTGCCCCGATGTGGCCCCGCCCCTTCCGCTACTGCCTGCCACGCCCCACAACGACACAGCCTCATCTTCTTCGTCCGGCTTCTTCTTGGAGACGCCCGACAGCTGCTGCGTCACTGAGCTGCACTCCAAGAACGTCATCGCCGTAGCGCCCAGGGATGTCAGGCAAGGTAACCGCGGCTCTCGTTCAGCTCGTGCTCTGCTGGCGTTCAACTCTGCCTTGACCTCGGGCCGTAGGTGTCCTCTGATTTACGCTAACATGCGGGAGTGGAAATGTGGGTAAGCGGGAAATTCGGGGCAGCAGCAGGGGTTTCGAGGCCTGAGGGGGTTTTCGGTGATGAGGTTCAGGTAGAAGTTGTGATTGGGGCCAGTGCTTCTCACTGATTGCAAGCCGGCATCATCTGGCGACCTTCTAACGGGAATCAGATATTCAAATCAGACTTTCAGATCCTCGCAGCAATCAGGTCACTTCTCCCCCCTCACTTTATCCACTTGGCGTCTGATTTGGCTGCCAGTTGACTTGATGAGGGAGGTGCTGTGGGAGTTGGTGGGGATGGGGGGGGGTGTATAGTCATGGGGGCTTATCAGTAGATGCACAGACTTGACGCAGTGGATAAAGCTCATTATCTGATCCTGCCGTGCGGTACAGAGGGTCACCGTGTGGCAAGACCCAGGGCACAACATCCGACCTGCCAGAGAGTCTGGCTGAGCCTAGAGCCACATTTCCCATGCATTTCCAGAGTTTGCATTATTTTGTAAAGACTAACTGTCAACTCTTTGTCAGGGACATGGCACGCATTCGCACTAAAACAAAGGAATGTCATCCTGGACATTCTCACCAGTTCTCAAAGTCGGTCAAATTCAGATAAGGCCTTGGCTTTCAAGATATTTTGGAATTTGAGCAGGTTGTTAGATATTTTCAGCTGACTGCATAGTTACATGGCGCTAATTAAGCCACCCTGGAATAAGCTGGAATTGATTCCTCATCGTACACCAGCCTGGGACGTTGGAGGACTAGTAACAGCAATCCCCAAAGCCTGAGTGCTCATTAAATATGGTCGTTCATGTGGGGAGATGGGGAGACAGCTGGGTATTGGCTGAAGTTACTTTGGTCTGTGTGTATAATCGGGCTTCTGCGTTGGTCTTTTTGGTTGGCAGGTTTTCACCCTTTAAGTCTTTGCTTGGAGCCAGAAATGTCAAGTTCAAGGCATTCTGGTTGCCTAGTAGCATGGAGACACTCTAAAGCAAGAGAGTGGGCCCTGGCTACCCACTTGCCGAACTGGGTTAGCTGTTTAGCTGGCTACAGACTCTTGATGAACAAATAGGCTGTCGGCTTTGGGTCATTGGTTGAAATTGCTGCTACTTTCCACCCATTAAAATCCCAAATGCATGAAATTGTAGAATTTATTTGCTTTCCTGGGAGCTGAGAGAGACTGTTCACAGTATAGACTTCACTAGTATTCTTGATGATCCTGAAATTCTCACACAGAGGGTTTTGGAGAGCACTGACAGAGTTTATGGACTAATTCAGGTTGCCGGTCCCTGGTATCGCACTGCTTCTTCCTTTAACTTCAGTTATACTTGACTTGGCAAATGGCAGAGTGTGGTTTTCAGCCTGCCTCTGAAAGCCTTACCTGCCTGTTTTTATTTATTTATTTATTTATTTTCTTAAAGGGCTCTTTCATCCAAGGGGGGCCCGTAAAATGACAGGTGAAAGCTGGCTTCTAGATGTTCTACATGAAATCTCTTCCTTGGGTCTATTGTTATCTGCACCTAAAGGAGAACTCAGAAGAACGCAATGGCTTATGTCTTCATCACGTTGCATCAGTCGTGCAGCTTTACAAATATAGACTCATGAGGCAGCAGCCACATTACTCATTAAAGTCATGCTGTGATTTTTGTTTTGATGCTTATTTTACACAATTTACCTGCTTTGCTTTGGCTTTGAATCTTTTTGCTTTTCCTTCTTCAGGAAAAATGAATTGATAATGGATTATAAAGGAATTCACCCGGAATTATTGTCTTATGAAGACACGTTGGTATAAACATTTCAGTAATTGTATATTTATTATTCCTGGGAGCTACTCCAGCCAATTTGGCCGTTTGCTGCAAGCTGCCTGACGGTCTTCTCCATCCTCATCTGGCTTTTCTTGGACTACATCAGCAAGCTAATCTGAACATTTTAATTGGCAATATGCTTTAAACAAACTTGTCGCATCCGGTAAACCTCAGCATCATACTAAAGTTGGGCGATTAACCAAAATGTTACCCTCACCAACATAAATGACCTTATGGCTGTTCCTGCTAATTGCCTTCTTGTGGCCTAGCCATGTCTGGATTGAGTAAAGCATGCTGTGGTTTTCTGTAATTGTATTATTTTCATGGTGTTTCCCTCATGGTCTTGTTTTGCCGAGTAAGGTTGCGGCATTTGTTGCCCATAATGTGTGATGGAGTTTGTGTGTCTTGTAATGGGCTGGCATCCCATCCAGAGCAGTGTTTTCCAACCCAATCCCTTGGGACCCTCAGACAGTCCGTATTTTCGCTTCCTCCCAACTCCCAGTCGATCAAGGACACTGAATACCGAGTGTAGGTGCTTCGGAAGCTGATTGGCCCCCAGAGAACCCCATCCCCAGTCACTCCCCCATTCCAAACATATCACTGGCTAATGATGAGGTCAGCCCTTCTGTATTAATAATGGGGGGGGGGTTGTCGATCGGGGGGGCGGGGCTGTTGGTTAAGCAGACGATCCATAGACACACTTCGGGGAGAGACCAGACTTCTTTATTTTACAATGAATGTCTATTAAAAAATACTTTTTTAGAATTAAAATTAAAGCAAAATAAAACATATTGTCCTTGGTAGACGGTGCTTGGCAGCGGGGACGCATGGCCCGTGAATGTCCCTCATTACGCCGAGCCTGATCTACTTGGGTAAATGGACTGATGGTTTTCTCGCACTCGCTATCAGTGTCTGAATCGTAATCCCGCTGCCATCGCTGTAACTGTTATCCTTCATGGTGATTTGCTTTATCCAGTGACGCATTTGCATGCCTGACGGGGCGGCGGTGACAGCGGCAAGACGCTCACACGCTCCACTGCACGGAGTGATGTATTCTGGAGCCGTCCACACTAAAGCTAGATAGTTATTAGCTTTTGTGGCGAGTTAAGCGTTCGGCAGAGCCGAGCAATTCCGCCACCATATCATACAGGGGCAAAGAAAGTAAAAATGTTAGTCATTAAACTGGAGTCACCCGAGGGTTTCAGCCTCATTCCTGCGTAATAACTCCGTTTCATTTACCGTGGTCACCGGTTTGAAACTCTCTGTGTGCTTAAAATGGATGGCAGTCACTTTCTCATTTTGGATGTATTTCCTGTGAAAATGTGACCCCATCACTTTTCTTTCTTGTTAAAAAATCACAATGGCTATTTTTTTCCAGCTGATTGACCGCTGGAGCTTAGGGCTGCCCGAGCGGGGGCGAGCTCTCTGTGGCCTCTGGCCCCCCCACCCCAACTGATTGCCACGTTTATACCTCCTTAGTAATTTCTCACCCGGCCCCGCCTGGCATTTTGTGTCGATCTGCACCTCATTGATGATGTCTTTGGACAACTCCAGATTTAGTTTTGGGGAACAGGAGATGGAAGTTGACATCGCATAGGGGTTCGCCTTGATCTCTCCACCATTTGTCCTGTATTTTTTTCCTGCTTGGTGTCAGTCCTCACCTTGCTAAATCTTGTTAAACCATACATGTCCTGCTGAAGATGTTCGGTGATGAGATTCATTTTTGTTCACTAAACAAGGTTTATGTGAGATTTTGAAGTGTGGAGCAATTCTGCTGGAACATGCTGGTCTGATCAGAACCCATCAGTTGGGGGGCATTTTTAGTCAGAATGGGCCCCCAGACAGAGTATTGGATTTGCCTGGCTTTGGCTCCAGATCCCTCGGCCTGTTCTAATTTCGAGGGGCGTCCCATCCCGTCCCATCACACAGTGCCTTGCCCTTCCCTTGTTCATCCTATAATTGTCTGCAGGTGCAAAGAGAACTCACTTATCTCACATCACCTTTTAATTAATTTTCTAGCCGTTATTTCCTTTGACTTCAAGCCCAATGTTCATGCCTCTCTGAATGCTGCTTATTTAAACAGCCCCACCCCCATCCATGTAGGAGATGATCAGAATTTGGTTGTTCAGGTTCAGAGAGTAAGACTCCAGACTAAGATTTCATTTCAACCAATCAGCTGAGTACTCTGTGACTGTGACTCTTTATACTGAACTGGTTACTTGAAACAAAATCTTGGTCTGGATTTTTTTTTTATTCTCTGGACCTGAAGTACCCACCTCTGGAGAAGATGAAGGTAGGCCTCCCTGAATGGAGCGTAAGCTGTGTTGGGAGTGCCGGAGCAGTTGTCAAGCAGTAAAGCACCCATTACTGTAACCTGTGTGCCAGGGATATTCGCCCCCGCGTCTCGTTTGACCTACTTCTCAGACAGTAAAACACTGTTAAATATCCTGCTCAATTATGCAGGCCTAGTTGGTGTTTTTTTTTTTTTTTTTTTTAATTGACCTCACAGACTCTCCTTTTTCACAGGAAGCTAATTGCACGCAGTTTGAGGCCTTGCTTGAGTGGGAGGGGCGCGTTGCGGACCGTTGCGTCAGCAGGGTGACTCTTGTTAGCGGCTGCCATCACCTGTTCACTGGCGATGCTCCTTGGCCAAATTTTGGTGACTCGTTCCCCCCATTCCTTGTACCCCAAGGTCCAGAGCAGGGCTGTGATTAGGGGCTCATTGACTCACTCTCACCCCCTGTCTGCCACACTGGTGCAGGTGCAGTGCTTCATTCTACAATATCTATATCCTGGAATTTTTATTTTTTAACATGCTGCCTTCATGTAATTCGAGTAACACTGTTTGGGGATTGGCATTCCTACCCATGGATGGATTTCTGCTGAAGCCATTCAGCTCGTTCTCTAATAATCCGCTGTAAGCCCCCAGGGACAGAAACCTAAAATCTGATTATTTTTAAAACTTTTGTTTTTACCTCCATCTATTTTATTTATTTTATTTATTTTGCAAGCTCAGGACAACGCAGTTGGGGCCTCATTTAGTTTGGGTCAGGGGTCGTTTCCTGTTGTGCCGCTTTCCCTCCCATTGCATATTCATTACCAGCGACCAAAGACCTGCATTTAGGTCTAAAATTAGGGTTAATATTCTTATGAATTACATCCATCCATCTATCTTCCAACTGCTTATCCTGTTCAGGCATGGAACCAGTCCCAGGCAGCATAGGGCACAAGGCTAGGGCCCAGCCTGTCAGGGATGCCAGTCCATTACAGGGCACAGATATGCACAGTTATACTCTTCAGAGATGCCAGTTAGTCTGCTGCATGTCTTCACACTGTGACTGGACATACATGCAACACAGTGGGCACGTGTAAACTTTATACACACACAAAGCAGAGTTGGGATTTGAACCCACAACCCTGAAGATGTGAGACAACAGCACTAACCACTGACCTATGGTTTCAAATTCATCAGTAAATATTTGGCTTGGTATTTGGACGGCAGAATAAACGTTAATAGAACAGTTTAGGTAATAAGCTAAAGAACTGCTTCCTCATGTAGCTACGTGTCTGGCATCCTGATAGCCAATTGTTTAGGTGAACGTAAGTGTAATCATATGCGCCAGGCCTGCGAGCTTTCAAAATCTCTCTGAACTGCACATCACAAATAATAAGCAATATCACAGGTGCTCAATTTATGGATTTTCTTTTTCAGGCAATAAAAGTCTGAAATCACTCCGCCTTATCCACCATCCTGTCACCTTTATTCTCAGGGCTGGGTTCT
Organism: Gnathonemus echidnorhynchus; assembly: GCA_026776725.1. NCBI lineage: Eukaryota > Metazoa > Chordata > Actinopteri > Osteoglossiformes > Mormyridae > Gnathonemus > Gnathonemus echidnorhynchus. Next base: position 14,883,925 of record JAODJU010000046.1, read on the forward strand.
TCTCAAAGACTGACTGAATGTTAGGGTCACGGAATCAAGGGACATCTAATTACAAGCTTAACCGCCCTGTTGCCGTGGCAGCAAGGCTGATTACTGCTGTGCTATATAAAGATCTGATGGAGCAGGGGCAGGCGAGCACGTGCATGCAGTGATGTGCGACACTGTGTATGGAAGCAGAATTTTACCTACTGTGCAAAAAAAAAAAATGATTCTGATTAATCAGTTTTTGGGTCTTGTTAGGGTGCGGTTAACGATGACTGATTACATCATGGTGAGAATCGACAGGAATCCGGAACAGAACCACCTCGGCGGTTGTGTGTTTTTGTGCGTGTGCCGTTGCACATGGCATCTGACAGGATTTCCCCCCCCACCCGGGTATTC
>JAODJU010000046.1:14904074-14917668 GCA_026776725.1 Gnathonemus echidnorhynchus
CTCACCAGCCAGCACGCAGAGTATAATCTATGCCCCCACCCCCCTCCCTCACTGTTCGCTGCGTGTGTGACGAAATGCCGGATTGACGCAGATCCGACTGGCCCTGTGACGCGACCCATGGCAACGGACACAATCGCGATATTTTATTGATTTATTTTTAAATATATTGCCAAGTATTGCACTGCTCCGGAGACACATTTTAATATACATTAAATGGCCCCCACCTGCACCGCCTCTGTCTGTCTGGGTGGCTTTCAACTTAATAAAACAGTTTCCTTAGTTGTGTCCCACCTCTTAAGGTGCAGGAAATGTGCAATGGGGCCCGGAATACATTATTTTCTGCACGGAATGGCAAGAAAAACGTTCGCTAATTACCGGCCCTGTGCGAACGCTGAATACGCCATGTGTCATTTTATGTATTATTCTGTTTTTATGGAGGCACAGGGGGGCTCAGCGATCAGCACCCGTTTGACGTTTGAATCCCCCGTCGACGCTGTTCGCGTGGAGTTGGCGTGTTCTGCCCGTGTTACGGGGGCTTCCTCCCGATATGCTAATGTGTCCCGGACCAGCTGGGAGACTCCAGGCCTCCTGAGACCCCCACCATGACGGCAGGCTGGATGGATTCTGTTTTCATCTGCCTTTTTAAGAGTACCGTAAATATTACTAGTTCAATAAAATCTTAAAATGCTTAATTAAAACATCACTAGAACATCTGGCTAATAAAATAAAAAGCTTCACTGCAAGACGCATTTGTGAAGAGAGTCACAGTCTGCGGGTTTGGGGGACATGCTTAGCACCAAACCCTGGGCGTTGCATTGATAATGAGTGGGGGTCATAACAGTGGATCGGGGGGGTGAAGCACTCGCAGTGCCTGCTGTCTGTGAAGCTTTGGGGCTGTAAGAGTCTCCTTCCTTCTCACACGTCCCACATACAACTCGGGTGGGACGTCACAGGGAATGGGCCCCAATCAGTGCGATTGCATCCATTTTGGGGCCCTTCCATAATGAGGCCAGCCCCCCCTCTGGTGGGGTTCAGCTGTAAAGGGTTTACTGGGGGGGGGGACATTTGTCCCAACAGTGTAATGCATATCAGACCCACAAACACAGGTTTGTAATTCTGTTCTTGTGGGGACTCTCCATTCATTTCTATGGGGAAAACTCTAACCTCAACATGACGACCTTAACCCCTACTCAGCCCGAACCTTAACCACAAGTATCCAAACTAAATACTAGACTTTTGGCATTATTACTTTTTTGATTGCATTCACAGATCTTTGTGGGGACCTGAGTGGGTGATGTGCACAGGGCGAGTCTCTCTGGAGGGTACCCTGCCCTCTGTCCCCCCATTTTGGGCTCCCACTCTGGTGCACGCTGCAGCTTCCTGCTTCTAGGAATGCCTCCATCCCCACTCGCTCCCTGAGGAGGCCTGAGCACAGTGCCGGGGGGGCTGCTTTTGTCTGGCTGCGGCCGGTCCGCCATGACTCTGCTGGCCTGCCGTGACTCCGCTGGCCTGCCGTGACTCCGCTGGGCTTTCCGGCAGGATTCCCCACTTTCCTTTACTTCTGTCTCCAGCCTTCTCAGGATCTCGCCATGTTCGCATCACATTCGTACGGAAGCATCTCTGTCTCGCGTTGGGCCCCATCTGTCCGTGCGGGCGCCGGCTTTCTGTCACCACTCGTCCCGGGGCACGGGGCCACCCTGGTGCAGCTTGTGGGGGGGCAGGCCGGCACACCATGCACACATGTCACCTTCTTCAATTCCTGCTCCCTAGTTGCTTTGATTAAACATGTCTTATGGCAAAAAGGTCCATCTCTATCCTTCCATATCTGCTTTGATTTTTTTCCCGACTCGCCTAACGACGGGATTTACGGTCCCTGACTCGGAGTGATCCGGAGATGCTGTTGATTGGCCTTTTTACGTGCTGCTTAAGCCCTCTCGGAGGCCTTCCCGGCCCGTCATTCGCCAGCCCCTGTGCCAGAGAGCTCGCGGGGCGGAGCGATTCGCCGGGCCTGGCAGCTAGTGAGCCCAGGCTATTTTTGGACCTGCCAGGTGCCGGCCTGCCCGATCGAAGCAGGCGGCCTCGTCCCCGAATGTAGGCCAATGGTGTGGATTCCTCCAGAAAATACTGCTGTAGGATGCGAATACGCGCACCACAGCCAACACACGCGACACACAGTCACAGCCTTCCTCTTCCTCTTCCTTTGTCTGGCCTATCGAGGCTCAGTGATTCCCTGTATCCCTGAGCCAAATTGCCGGGACATTCTCCGGAAAAGAGCGGCAGAATTTCAGGCATTGATGCCATTCCGGCAGAGCTGGGATTCTTCAGTGAGGTATAGCGAACCCCCCCGGGGGGGTATTACTGATTGGGATGCTTTACTGCCCATCTGCTGATGGAGGTGTCCTTCCTGTAACGATTCGCTTTAACCCTGGCGGAGGGAGACAGTAGTCTCATGCCTCCAGAGCTACAACTTTAATTTAGTCATCCAGTTGTTGGTTAGTGGAGATAAATATTATAAAAATGCTTCCAGCAGACTGGTGGTTGGCTATGACCTTCACTATCAGACCTTTCCCAAACGAGGCACTGGGCTCGATTTCAGCTAGTCAGATGCACAGAGCACAGCCTCGTCAGGGCTTCTATCCTGGCATTAAACCTGCTTCTTTACTGCTGTCATTCTCCCGTTTTAAGCTCTGGTCTTTAGCTATGAAAATAAGCGAGATCGTTTAAAACTCCATTATGGCTCCGTGCCGAACACATCACCGTAAAGCTTTCTGCAGCGGCTCCAGGTCGCGGATTCGGGAAGTTCGCTTTCTGCAGTGACTCCCAGTTGCGGATTTGGGAAGCTCGCTTTCTGCAGTGGCTCCAGGTCGTGGATTTGGGAAGCTCGCTTTCTGCAGTGGCTCCAGGTCGCGGATTCGGGAAGCTCACCCCGCGAGCCGTCACTTCCCCTCCTCGCCCTCTTCTGTTGTCCAAGGAGCCGGATGTGGTTGGCAGGCTTTTTTTTTCTCGTTTGTTTATTTTTAGAATTTTGATGTTTATTGCTTGACTGCTCCAGCAGTTTACAGTCTATGAGTTCAGTGTGTGTGTTGAACAGATACAACCCATTAGCGCAAACAGAAGATGGAGGCTTTACTACGCTGCCTTCATCCATCCATCGTGTCTGATAGCCAAATAAGTTACTGTATGAAATGCTTTTCCACATACTTTCAGAGTTCCATCCATCCATCCATCCATCCATTTTTTGCACCCGCTTGTCTCATCCAGGGAGAGGCAACAGTGCTAACCACTGCACCACCCCTGCTTCAAGAATTGAGGAGCAAATTTCTTCTAAGTCTACAGAAATAGTGCTTACAAACTTATCCCGTCCATGTATAACTCTTTTGAAAATTACTCTTCAGTTGTGATTGGATGGAAATATGTAATACATGAAAAACAAAATAGTATATTAGGATAAGAATAAATAAGGATAAAATAACAATAAAAACAATACGACTGCAAAATTGGCAATAAAAATTGAGGGTTAGGTATCAGTAGCTGTAAACAGATGCGCAGTGACAGTGTGCGACATGATGGGGGGGAGGGGGTTTCACTACTATTATGGCAGACTGTTTTTTTCACCTCCATTGGATTTTTTTCACCCCACCGACTGGGACCTCTCCTCCTCCTCTTGCTCCTCCCATTCCTCCCACCCTTCCAACTCCTCCTCCTCTCTGCTTCCGCTCCTCCTCCCACTTCTCCCTTTTCTCCCACTCCTTTTTCTCCTCTTGGCCCCCCGCTCCAACTCCAACCCCCGTTACTCCTCCTAATCTTGCTTCTCCTGTCCCTCCTGCTTCCCCCACTCTCCTGCTCCACTTGCTCCTCCTCTTCTGCCGCCACCGCGCCGCCCAGCCCGGTTGTCAGCGGGGAGTCACGTACCTTGAGGCCAGCCGTACAGGAGATGGAGGTGATAGTGCCATAATAGCTGACGAAGCTGTCAGAGGTGATGCGGCGGCGAGGAGAGAGAGCAGTGATACTGGAGTGATTTGGGTGAGACATTTCACAAATGTCGCACCGCTGATACGGCTTCCATCTTTTGGGTTTTTAGTGAATTATGTCATTTTTAAAAAAGCTATAACATGATTTCTTAATGGTTCCTAACCCCATGCCCCTTGCTGTGCTGTGTCCATCATTCCTGTTCTCAAATCCAGCATTCCGCTTTTCCACGGGGGCCTCGTCAGGCTTCAGCTCCGGGGCTGATATCTGGCCCGGCCCTCTCCGCCACACACCGCCATGCAATATCGTGAGCGATCGTTCTGTGTGATACATGGGCTGTCGTCCTCTTGTCTTCGCTTCTGTGGCGGCCTTGATGACCATCTAAGGATTATTCCAAGCTTGGAGCAAACCCGCTTCCCTGGAATCACAGTTTTCCAGCTGGGCTGCAGTCCTGTTGCAATGTCATGTCACCCAGAAACGCAAACGGAGTCACAGAAAACAACCCTCCACTGTCACACTGTTGTTGTTATTATTATTATTTTTATTATTATTATTATTATTATTATTATTATTGTTGTTGTTGTTGTCGTCGCCATTATTGTAATTATTCTCTTACTCTCAGCTTTTGCTGGCAGCCACTGGCTAGTCCGTGTCACCAGCAGCGACCTGAGGTAATTAACTCAGTACTTTGGGTTTCGCTCACATCCTCTAAATCAGTAGGATCTTCTGCACTTCTTGGGCAGCAGCTCAGCTCTGGTCTTCACTCTCCACATCCTTCTGATCTCCATCTCCAGATCTTTGTATTTGCCCAGTTTTTCAGCATCTTTGCACTCAGTGTTGATGTTTTCTGGGATCGTTACGTCGATCAGCAGGCTTTGCTTCTCCTTTTTGAAGTGGACCACTGGATATGGAGGATTTGCTTAAATGGACCGGTGGCTCAGTAGCTCCGATGTTGACAATAATTTCAGACATGTATCCGTACAATTTCTGAGGCATTTGTCCACCTAAACCACTACAGTTTGACCCATTCAGATAACTTTATTATTAATGTGGCTTTATGCGGCCAAATTATGTGAAAACCCCTATTAATTAGAGGAACTGCCTAATTAATCCACACCCTTTGCTGACACGGGTGATAATTTAGCACACAATCACACCATCTCCTGCAGCAATCATTAGCAGCTGAATGGCTGGCCATACAGGAGAGGTTAGTGACTCACATGCACATTTATGCTACTGAATATCCTAGTGAATGTAATGTCCACCAGATATAAAATCACTTGTTTGCACAGAGCTGATGTGAATAAAACAGGTTGCAAGGTTACAGAAAAAAATGTTCATAGTCATTTTTGTATGAATCTAGTTTTTTGACAAACCCGGGGTCATCTTGCTGACCTGTTATATATTTGTGCATTTTTCTTGTTAATATTTCTTGTCCACAATAGTGGGCGATGAGGTAAGCGGGATGTTTCATATGGAAAGTGATGATGTCGATATCTACAGATCATCTCCTTTGTGTTTCGGCATTGTGAGTGGGCGATGAGGGCGGGGGATCAAGAAGGGAAAACGGAAAAGAGGAGAGAGAGGAGAGAACCCCACTGGCACGAGAGGCTGTTACAGTGACATGCAGGAACGTTTTCACCCGAGAAGCCCTTCAGCGCATGACAGTTGTTGCAGCCCTGATTGGCTCCATGTGGAAAACCACAGAAACCGTGTCACATGCAGGGGTGCAGCAGGTCGCATGCAGGGGTGCAGCAGGTCGCACGCAGCGGTGCAGCACAGCAGCTTTAAGGTCCCAGCATGACAGAGTGACAGAGGGTCTTAAACATGGTCCCTACTACATTTCCACAATGAGGAGGATCACTGTATTTTTTAGGATTGTTTGCACAATGGTAGATGGAGTAAAGGTCCTGGAGTAAGGACCTGGAGTAAAGGTGAGACTGGCCCTTTCATAGAGCGCCGGTGTGGTCAGTTTGGAGGTGATGCCCCGTCGAAGATGCTGACGTTGGAGGCAACGCCATTTTGGAATGATTATTTGCACGAGTACATCGGAATGCTTCTTTTTGCATTTCCCATCATGCTCTCCTTTGAGACATGTATGCACATATGCACAGGTGAGAGTGAAGCCTCTGGTCTGACCACAGGAATGCTCCAGGGGGGGACTAAGGGCACGACTCGAGGGCCCAATGGATATGTGACTATACTGCCAAGGACGGGACTCGAGCCAGCGACATTCCGAGCACAGAGACCTATCCCACCAAGCCTCACACTGCACCGTTTTAACGCATATGTGAGGTTCAGCTTCAGTAAATTTTATTATGCTCATATTACTACGAATCTGCGTATGGCGTGCTCACCACGATGCTTCGGTTGGGTGAGCGAAAGCGGAAATGAATGGATGGATATCACAGCCTTAATTTTCACGTAACAGATAAACGCCAAATATAGTTTACGATGCAACAATGGAAATCAGCATTATTTATTACAAAGATGCCATGCGTGTTTTCAGACAAATTAGTATTTATTAAAATATTATACCGTAGGTAATTATTTTTATGTCTACATGATAGAACTTCCTCGGCTCAATTGGTAACTTAATATAACTTAAATTTGTTTAAAAATAAAAAATGCACTCTGCATGCTATAACTGTGCCTCATTTCATATTCTAATACAAATATGCTTCTCAAGGTTTCAAAGGTATCGTTTTTCATGTAGAGAATAAACTCAAAAGCAGCTAATGCCGGTGAGGTCTGCTTTTTATCATGTTACGCACATTCTGACCCGAGCAGCGTCAAAGTGCTGTGTTAATTTTTCCATTTCTCTCATGTGTTTGAATTTATATTGAGCTACTTTGCAGCATTTATGTTTAATTGCCCTCCAGCGAGAGGTCAGGCAGCAATTTTCCGGCCCCAGGCTTGTCTCATGTTGGAATTCTTCCCGTAAAATCTCTGGGGCGACACTTCGAACATAGTCTGCCATCTCTGCGATCTTCTGCGTGACACCCACCCCTCTTGAGTGGGATTTCTGCCCCCGGTTTTCCATTAAGAGCTCTCTGCCTCTGAGAGCCCAGCTCCCTGGCCCCCAGGCCCCCAGGCCCCCGTGTGGCGAGGGGGGGGGGCAGGGGCGTGTTCTTGTGCATTTTGTTACTCGTGTGACTCTTACTCATGTGACCTCGTTGGCTGTCCTGTTATTTGGATAGAATTACAAGGCACAGATCCTGCTGTGATTACCCGTGACTGTTACTCAGGATTAATTACATGTCACACAGTTTAAATTCAGCCTCGGTCTAGTCATTCATCCGTCTTTCACTGCCGTATCCAGTACATGGTCACAGAGAGTCTGGATTTTGAGGTTGAAAAGGGCAGAGAGGCATCAATGACGATGCAAGACTGACTGAAATTTCCTTTGTTTTTGTACAAAAAATGGTGTGATTTAGGGGAGACTCAAGGCGTCGGCAGACGCCGCATGGATTGCAGCAGTAATGATGACGTCTGTATTTAATTGTTGACTAAAATTTCCCATAACTACAGTGGTAGAATTACAGGGATGACTTGCTTTGTAGGATAGTAGATTTACCCTGTGTGTGTGTGTATGTGTGTGTGTGTGTGTGCGCGTGCGTGTGTGTGTGTGTGTGAGAAAGCTACCTGGCCCCAGAGTACCTCCTCCCTGTCAATCATCAATTCCAAACATGTCATTGGTTGGTCCCTCTGCATGAATTATCACTGGGGAGGGGCTTCCCCTGCCGTGTTTCCCCGTCACCACGGCAGCGCCGTAGAGCCGCATCGTCCATTTTAAGTCTCGGTAAGTAGCGGGGCATCCATGCGTCCACCCGTTCCTCTGCTCCGTGTCCCCAGCATGCACTCCTGGGAGAGGCCCGGAATCCTCATCCTTCCCAGAACCGCCAGGGTAATCCGGAGACCCGCAGATTTATCCAGCACCTCTTTGCTGAGCTAAATCCAGAAACGGCTTTGACAAAGGGGGAATCCATCTCAATCTGGCGACTCACCATATCTTCCCTTTCAGTCCCTCTCTCTTTCTCGAAATGAAAACAATTTTGTCTGCCCCCTTCCCTTCCCCCCCCCCCCCCCCCCAGTGATTCGCCTCTTCTTCAAGTAACATTACAGCCCCTCGTCCAAGCAAAGGGTCTTTACCACACAATGTTTCCTCACCGATTTCACAGCGTGTGTGTCCAACGGTGTCTTCACACATAATGTCAGCTTCTCGGTTATTCTCAGCAGACATGACCTCCATTGTTTCATTTTCTTCTTTTTTAATAGAATTGGGGATGAGAGCTCTCCCTTCACGGCCTCTGGCTATTCTCCAAGGATGTCTGGTCATTTAGGATGACTGGTGATAACTGTATGATGTATTCTGTTAAAACACAAACACTGTCCCCACACAGACACACACACACACACACACAGGTTTGTGATTATATCTTTGTGGGGACTCTTCCATTCATTTCTTTGGGGAAAACTCTAATCCCAATAACTCCAATATGATGACCTTAACACCCACCCAGCCCTAACCTTAACCATAAGGAACCAAAGAAAAGACAAGACTTTTGGCATTTTTACGTTTTTGATTGCATTCACAGATCTTTGACCTGAAAAATGATCCCCACCATGTCAATAAAACAGGTTTTTATCACATCGTGGGGGACATTTGGTCCCCACAATGTACAGTAATATAAACATAATCCACACACACACGCACACACACAAGATCACTGTCTCCTTCAAGCCCAAATATACATGCTGATAGCCTGCTTTCTTGGGTACTTGACATTAGATGTTAATTACTTAGAAATTCTTAATCGCGATCCAATTAAACTCAGCACCAGATAAAAATACTTCATGATGTTTTTGTGTTTTTTTAGAAGAGCTAATAGAAGACTACACGATGGGCACTTTTCTCCACTTATTGAGAAAGCAGGGTTAGACAATCCTTGGAGCAACTGGCTTGGGTGAGGACCTTGCTCAGGGGCCCTGGGATTTGAACTGGTGACCATCTGTTACACAGGAACAGCGGGCTAACCTGCTGAGCTGCACACCTCCCCCTGACTCTATCTGGTTTATTCATGCTTGGTCCTGATGTTTGTCCCCATCGGTGTACTTACACAACCTGAGACTCATGCTATTTTTTCTCCAAAATGTCACTTCTTTTTTTCCCCTTCTCCCTGCACTTCCTGTTAACCCCGCTTCTGTCCCATCCCCGATAACATCCTTCCTACTTCTCTCATTCCCGTGTCAAACGGCTCCGTATCCCTTCCTGGCCGCTGCTCTTCTTACAGTCCATTTTTACCAGCCGCTGTTTTACGGGGACACCTTCTCCCAGCTGGTCCCCAGAGAGCCACACGGGCCCGGGACGTCCTCCCAGCCCGCACACTTTGGCATTTCCTGCCACACACAACGGGACACACGTACAGCCGCACTTGACAGCGCTGTATATACCTGTACATATCTCGCATCACTAGTTCTGGGTCATGGGCCTGTCCTAGTCTTTCATCTTTGGCTGCAATATTTCTCTGAGGTGTGCAAATATACATCTGTGGAGCCTAACAACAGATCCCCGTGGCACCGGGGGGGGGGGGGGGGGGGGGGGGGGGGGGGGGGGGGGGGGGGGGGGGGGGGGTTCGCTAGCTGCCAGCCGGTCTCATGCAAGTCAATATGAGACCAGTATTAACCCGTCCCGGGTGCCATTAAACAAACCGCAGACTGGGGCATGCAGGGGGGGGCGGTGTGCTTTAGTCATTAAGGGACCAGATCGGAGACCCGCTGCAAAAACAGACGCTGGGGTGCCGAGGTCGGCATGTGACCGAAAGTAACAAAAAGCCATCCCATAAATATATGGAAGTATGAGTAAATTTAGTTATTTATTTAAAAGTTTGTGGGTAACATCATGCATAAATATGATACACTAAATACGGTACACCATGCCAGTCAGCAGTCTGGACACTCCTACCCACAGGAAGGTTTATTTGTATTATTTTCTACATTTTTGAATAATTATAAAGATGAAAATTATAAAATAACACTTATGCAATTATGCACTGACCTAAAAAATATTAAACAAAAAAAAAAAATGGTTGCAGGTGCAGCTCTGTGGATTGGGACTCAGGAGGTTGCTGGTTCAGATCCCGTGGTTGGCAGAGTGATGCCACCATTGTGCCCCTGACCAAGGCTCTTAACCCCAATTGCTCGGGGACTGGCTGACCCTACTGTCTCCTCTATGCCAGTTCCATGAGGTGGCCTCCTGGGATGCTTTTCCAGCCATCCTGAAGGAGGTCCCACATGTAAGCTGAACACCCTTTGGCTGCTTTTCCTACACTGTCTAGTCAAACTCCTCCCAGATTATTTCAGCTGTGTTTAGATCATGTGATGCCCGTATTGCTCATCTTCGTAGGTGGTTTGGGATTTCCAAACTTTTGACTGGTACTGCATAAATACGTGACAGCATGCAGATCCTTGACTCATCCCAGCCTGGGGTGAAAGAACAGGAAGCGTATCAGCCTGAGAGGCTGAGAGAGTCAGTGGTTCACGGTGATGCTCAGGCACGACCTTGGTCGAGTCCCACTGAATACGACCAATAATGCAGAGCCGGACCAATTAAAGGCTTTTGCTCTGACAGCCCTAATTCATTTCCAGCAATGGCAAGTGCGGGGGGGAAGAAAGAGAGAGACAAAGAGAGAGAGGGAGAGAGAGACAAAGAGAGAGAAGCCAATAACTCACCATTCAGTAGCATAAAAACCCCAGAGCGTGCTGTAAAATGTGCACCTTTCCTGTGCCGAGTGCTGGGAATGTAAGCAAATTATGCATGGTTAACCTGTCACCGTAATTAAAGTTAAAACCCACAAGTCCATTTGAGGTGTGCGGAGGGCAGGCGGGGGAATGGAGACGAGCGCTGCCATTCACAGTGGCCGGGGGCTGTGACAGGTATCCGTTATGTTTTGCCCGTGAGCTGAAGTCCCTTCGTCGGCGGCCCTTTCAGTTTTGGCCCCTCAGAACCTCTGAGGGTTGAATTAATCTGCAGGACAGAGCAGCTTTGAGAAAACTTTGAATTTCTGTGAGAAATATTGCACTTCGTTGTTGTGCTTGCGTGTGTGTGTGTGTGTGTGTGTGTGTGTGTGTGTGCACGCGCGCTCAGTGGCTAAACACACAGGACTCTCCTATACTCTCTTGCTGTTGTGTGTGTGTGTGTGTGTGTGTGTGTGTGTGTGTGCGCGCGCTCAGTGGCTAAACACACAGGACTCTCCTATACTCTCTTGCTGGTGTGTGTGTGTGTGTGTGTGTGTGTGTGTGCGTGCTCAGTGGCTAAACACACAGGACTCTCCCGTATACTCGCTGTGTAAAGAGTCCCAAGAGGACAATCAGCCTCCAGGCCTGCGGAACTCGCCTCTGACCTTCCTGTGAAATACAGGCTTCCAGTTATTTCATCTCCTTTCAGGGGTGGTGGGGGGGGGGCAGTCATGACCCCTTATTGTCTTTTGTCTGACAGCACAAATTAGTGCTGCTATATTGACTCACAGGTCAGCTCCCAGAACTGTAATACCAATAGGCCCACATAAATCTGTCCAATCAGATCTGTTAATGCGAGCAGCCTGGAGTTTGATTGGATGCGGTGCAGTGGAGCACCCCCCCATCCCCCCCGCTGTCTGTGTTTGTAAAGTTTGCTGTATCTTCATCAGGAATATGACCGCCTCATTGGTCACATGTAATGCGGATGTTAGCAGAGTCCGAAGGTGAGCATCTCCTACATAAGGAATGTGTTTATTTACCATTTAGTGTAGTAACTGTTTGTGGCCAAGAGGGGGCCACAAAGCTCAGGGGCCTCACACACAAATGAATGTCCGTATGTCTGTGTGTGTGTGTGTCCATGTTCATGCGCTCTGTTCCCTCTCCCCTTCATTTTGGGAGGGGTGTGACTCAGCATTCTCACAGTCTTTTATTTAAATTACACGTTTTCGGGATCTAGGTGTCATCTGTTATCCCACCACCCCGTGTCTTTGCCACGGACTGACAGCATAAATAATCACTGCTGTCAAACAAACAGCATCTTTGCTAGATGGATGACAGCAGTTTATGTGTAAATACTGCCGGAGACATTAATGAAAGCTCCACAGAGACTTCGTTATACGATTGTCCATCCATATACAGACTGTAAATCCCAGGAAACAATATTAAGTGCAGCATCCCAATCAGGCCAAAGTTCAAAGAGAGACACGGATGTTGAATCTTTGAGAAAGGCACCTTGAATATGGATTCTTTCTTAAGGATACAGTTGCCAGGTTTCCATATACAGACAGCTGCATCGCTGAGGTATGTCGGTTGCTCTGGAAGACAGGATCTGCTAACTAAGGACACACCAATAAAAGTTTTCGGCCAGATCAGATAAAACGTGCACGCCATCTCTATGTCATATATTTATATCTTGGGGCTTTAAGCTTTTTTTTTTGGAGGGAGGGGGATAGGAGGCTGTCTACTGGTGGGAATAAGAAAACATTAGTAACATTATACATGCCAAACAAATGCCTCTCTCAGCATCCGTGCCCTGGAGGAGGGGGGTAGCGGGCACCAGGGGCACCCAAATGACCGCCTGTGTCCCCCAAAAAATGATAACCAAGTCATGCTATAAAAGATTAGCCTATGAGCCCGGTCTCCCCCAGGGGTGTGGCTACGGCTCATCTGCCCACCCAAAGGGTTGCTAACACCCTCCCCTGCCTCCCCCATGAAAATCCTGCACCCGCCCATCAGATCAGCACCAGCCCTGTCCTCTCTCATCATCATAGCTCATTAGCGATAACTTCACAGCCTGCAGAGACCAAAGCCGCTTCCTGAGAAGCCTTCCATGTCATTGTCCTGCATGACCCAGTAAGCTGTACAGATCAGTGCAGCAAGTCTTCATTCATCAAAGCTCTTTATAGACAGAGTCACGGACGCACAAATGTGCACAGTACCAAGGCAACACATACCAGCGCACAAGTACGGCGGCGGCACTGAGAGCAATAAGCAGAGTGCCAAGGCAGACCAATTAGGGTCCTTCGATTGAGCCTAGTAGCTTTAATTCATCTGCTGTGTGAGTAGGAGAGAGAGAGAGAGAGAGAGAGAGAGACTGGTCAATAACTCAGCATTTCAATTGACTGAAAAACATTATAGCGTCTTCACATCCTCCTCTTCAAATATCTCTGCTTTCTGCGTCCGCAGCATTCGGGGGAGAGTTACTTCCTCTGCCTACAAACATCTATCTCCGGACCATGATTAATTAACCTCCAGTGCTATCAGCATCCTATTTTAATAAGTTGTTTTGCTGAGAAAAGGTTTCCCTTCCAGGGTAAATTGTTATGCAAGAAGGAATTACCGTAAACAATAACGTTGGAAGGACTTTCTTCTGCTTTGTAATTTCAGACACTTACGAAAACAGTTCTGGGAAAGTGCCTTAAAGGATAATCGGGTTCTTTTATTATTATTTTTGGCTCTCCTTTAAGTCTGGAGTGTATTCTGCTATCGGAATATGTCATCGTGTTCTTGTGAGATGCGAGTATTCGAAGCCCCCGGCATTTAAGAAAGATGTTAAAGTCATCTTTGATCTGCGTGGATGGGCGCGTGGGGGCGGGGGGGGGGGTAT
>JAODJU010000046.1:14917768-14935986 GCA_026776725.1 Gnathonemus echidnorhynchus
GTGGGGGTGGGGGGGGGGGTATCCTGAACACAGTCCATGGCCCAGACTCAGGGAAGGCTGTGTGCATTTTAACTGGTTTACTAAAGACAGCCTGATTGCCCTGTTTCATGGTCTGATGGAATGGGTTGGTGGTGGGGGGGGGGGTCTGAATTTACTGCCACTTGTTAAATAAATTCAGAGCTTGGTCAACAGGTGACAGCGTTGTGCTGTCAAATTCTAGCTGATTACACTGCCTTGTCTAACTGGGACAATTAAATCATCTGATCTGTCGGCGGGGTAATAAAATCCAGGCCCATGTCCGTCTCCGAGGGAAGGATTAGCCTAAGTCTGGAAAAAAGTCAAAGAAGTAGTTTGACAGTTTCAATATAATGTACTGCTGTGTTTAGGTAAGTTGATTGTTTTCTTGCTTTCATCCAATGCAAATTTTTATCCACTTTATTCTTATGTTATTGTTGTTATTATTATTTGTTATTATTATTATTATTTATTTCACTTTACTATCCACTTTATTTTCTTTGTTTGTTTGCTTTCTTCATTGACCCGTCTCGCCTCCATGATAAGCAGCCCTCGGGCTTCCTGACGGATGTGGCACTGGGTGTTGCCGGAATTGCACCCTCGACACATGGGCCTCCCTCAGCTCTGTGGCCCTGGGGCTCCTCATCATGCCTCCTGTCTTGTTGGCAGACCGCGAGGATGAAGACCAGAAGGTGAAGACGCAGAGGCCGCGGTCAGCAGACCAGCCCGGCATCTTCCAGGCCCAGACAGGTGAGCCCCTGCTCCTAATTCCGGCGCCTCCCCCAGGAGAAACCAGGATCTGCAACTGTCTGAACAGGGTCTCCAACTATAGCTAAACATGTTTTTTTTAGGCAGTATATTTATTTATTCACTATGTCTATGCCGAATGCACAAATTAGTTTTCCTCGGTGCTGCCCCGAGGTCTTTGATGCTTTGCGCACGATGTGTCCAGAATCCGGAATTGAATTCGGAAGTTTATGCATTGCAACACATCAAGGGGGTCCCATTATGCTAAAGCAATTCAGGTTAAACTGGATGGTGGACCTTGACGTCCGTGGAGTGGGGGTGGGTGGGTATATATGATCACGTAATTAAACGGCCCAGGAAGGACAACTTTTGAGGATGAATAGGCCGTCTCTGAAAGCTTCTCGAACCACTTACGGTCTGATTAAATCTCCAACTTCAAAAATAAATGGGCAAAAACACTACCCCACCCCACCACGCTTGCTCATTTAATAAATTTGGCCTTTGACTTTAATTGAGTTGACAATTATGAATCCTGGGGGGGAAGGGAGTGTGTTAGAATGCAGTCCTGGCTGTCGAATGCTTACAGTAGCCACATAAAGGCCAGTAAAGGCTCTTTTTGAAAGCTCTACTGGACACAGCCCCAGTACACGTCCAAAAGTATGCGGGCACCAGCTTCTCATTCTGAAAGGGTAATATGAAGTTGGCTGGCCTATTGTAGCTATAATAGCCTCTACTCTTCTTAGACGGCTTTCTATCAGATGTTGGAACATTGCTGGTGGGACTCGTTGCCATTCAGGTTGGGTATCGATGTTGGGTGATCAGGTCCCTGTCTGTGAGCTCGTGTGACCAACTTCTCAGCAGAACCTGCTCCCAGACGTTCTCACCTTCACAGTCATTGTGGTTGACAAAGGCAGCTCCAGCAGGACAGGAATGTGGCGAACGGACTTGTTGGAAAGACGGCGTCCTGTGATGGTGCCATGTGGGAAGTCTCCTCTCCTGTACGGACGCCCCTTCTGCAGTTAATGGCTGTTGCAGGAGATGGTCGTGACTGTGTGCTAAATTATCACCTGTGTCAGCAATGGGTGTGGATTAATTAGGCAGTTCCTCTAATTAATAGCGGTATCCACATACTTTTGGACATACAGGGTATGAGTCAGCAGGTAGCGTTTAGGTAAAGCCTTGGAGATCCACAAAGCCGCATCATTGGGACGCCCTTGGACTGAACGCCGGTCCTGAACTGATTCACTAAATAATGTAGCTATAGGGAGAGGTGCAGTTTATGGCCCAGACAGTACCTTGCTGAGAAAGGCCTTTTTGTTAAATATTAAAATCCTGTTTGAATATTGATGCAGGTTACAGGCCCAATATCACCGAGCCCTTCTGTTCACACGTTATTATCGGTGAAATAAAATGATTTACCGTCGTATGTATTTACCTGCTAGTTGCCAGAAAGGCATGAATAAATGAGACAAAGTAAATCTGCAGTAAACTATTGTACCGTTACTTTGTGACTCTCATGTTATACATCAGCCACGCTGTTACTTTGTATGCAAGAGTAACCAGTGTGCAACTGTGAAACTAGTTTATGTCAGTTCTGCTGCATTATCTATACAGTTATTCTCCTTTTTATCATTTAGCATGGTTATAGTCAGGGTGTAACTTCAGGTCATCCTTGAGTTGTTCTACATGTTGACTTGGAATGATAGAAGACTACTGAGCACCGACAATTTCCAGAACGCTAGCTTCTCGTTCAGACTGTAGCCTGTACCCCTTATGCTGCTGTGATGGGTGTAGACACACGGATGGATGGATGGATGGATGGATTCCACCATAAAGATGTTGTGTCCAGACCACCGCCGCCCCCCATCAGGCCTTTCCTTTTGGCGCCGTGAGCCCCCTGACTGGCCTCTCTCTGTCCCCCGGCGCCCCCTGGTGACGGTGCAGGCGACCCAGCAGCGGAGTCCTGGTCTCTGTGGAGCGTGTGCTCGCTGACGTGCGGTCAGGGCTGGCAGGTGCGCTCACGGTCCTGCGTCTCCTCACCATACGGCACGCTCTGCAGCGGGCCGCTGAGAGAGACCCGCCTTTGCAACAACAGCGCCACCTGCCCAGGTGAACCGCCACGGCAGGCAGGTACGGAAACGCCAGGAATCGGCCGTACATTCACACACACGCATGCCTGCGTCCTGTACCTGTTCATATAGGCACGTGAACATACAGTTCGTATTGCATATACACAAGCATAGACACACACAGACACACACACCCATGCACGTTATGCACAATCGTACATATGCACCATACCGTACACCATACAATACAGTCACTGTTATATGTGCCTAGACGTTCACATATATAGGCCATCACTGGCATATGTACCCACACACTATATACCAAAAAACACATACAAATAAGTATATTCAGTGAATTACATACATATCATATATACTAACATACACACTGGTATATATAGTCATGCAATATATACCAGCAAACACATACACAGGTATACACAGTGCTGTTCAACTGTCAAAGAAAATATTTAAGCTGTTTTTAAAGTGTATATAAGCTCATATGTGCAAATTAACAGTAATGCAGCAAAAAATGTTTTTTCTGTTTTGACAAGGCTAAGCTAACACACTTTGACAGATATAAAATTATAGTTTTACACCAGCATAAAGAGCTTATGACTGGCACAGTACCGTGCCGTGCATTACGCACACTGGCATTACACACACATACCAAAGTACACAAGCTTGCACACGAGTGTGAGACACACGTAGGTGAGCAGCCGGGGGGTGTAGCAGCAGCTCATCGGAACAGCCGAAGGTTTAGCATGACTCAGCGATTACATAATGCATGCAAATACACTGTGTTGTTTCAGTTCACTGTTTGATGACTTGTGACCACAGTCAGCTGGGAATCCAATTCTTTCCAGAACCACACTGGTAACCTTTAGAAGGGTTTGCTAAGAGGATTACAGCCGCTTTCCGAATGACCCTACAGTTTTAATTTACAATCGGCGTATAAACTCATTATGTGTCATGGATTGTCTGTGGGATCCAGGTGGATCTGCAAATGCTTGATAAATCTCGCAGCATTATCTTGAATTTTTTATTTATTTTTCTTTTGACAAAGAAGCCGCTTGTACATCTGGCGTTGTGTGGTTGAACGTTCCCTATGTGATGTAATAATTTTAGCATGGAGGCTCCTGACAGATGATTGGTAGACTGTTATGACAGAGTGAGCAGAGCATTGTGGGTCGTTATCCAGGTTTGACCTCTTTTTCTGTGTAGTACCTAATGTGTGGCATTTCGGCCCAGCGACAGGTGCTGCAGTCAGCCAAATCTGCAGCCGTCCTACAATTACCCAACAGTAAACAGTGTTTGTTTTCCCTTTTTTTTTTTTTTTTTTTGCAACGTCTGACATTTATGGACATTTTAATGAGATGACAGCTCCTCTGATGTCTTCATTGTAACTCTGTATAATATGCAGATCTTATTTTTATGCAAATCTGTCATTCAGTTTGCCCGTGTTCGAGTCTCATTTCCTGTTCAGTAGGATGAGTCATTTTTTTGGCCAGTTCCATTGATGAGATATTTCAGTGGTGTGTTTGTTTCTTTTCTTTTTCCATTATTATTATTATTATTATTATTATTATTATTATTATTATTATTCATTTAATCTCCTGCCAGGTGCGCAGAGGTCCTGGGGCACAAGGAGGTGGTCGGTTTGTCTGATGATGGGGAAATCAGAGCAGACAGTCCCAGTGGGTTTGTTATAGTCTCATTGGCGCATTTACTGCACTGAAGTCCACCAGCTTTAATAATCTCTTTTCTCGTCTGAACACCAGCCCGTTCTGTTGGGGTGCTGGGGAGGGAGGCCCCGTGACAGTGGGAGGTGGAGCTATATTACTATGGCCACCTGGGACGGCTTCGGTCTAGTGGCTACGCGATTAGCGTCTGAGCCCTCGATATGGGTCCCGGCTACGCTGGACAGCAGCTGTGTTCCGCTTGGTCACGCCCCGAGACCTGTAACCCACCTGCTGTACACATTGCGACACCAGCTTGTGAGAGCATGACTCAATCCGGCGCCGTGTCCTTGGCCTACGACCTTCAGATGGCCCCTTAACCTCGGTCACCTCCAGTGGTCTGCACTAGCATGTGCGTATGCGAGAGAGTGCACACAATTTCTGTCTGTCTCTCTAGTACTTTTATGTAGATTCACTTATTTATTTCATAGACGCTTTTGTCCAAAGAGATATACAGTTGAGGCAGATCGTGCATCACAAGCATGCAGCTGTCAAGAAGCCCATTTAGGCTGATCTTCCAGACAGTAACAAATGCAAGTTAGCATTGGAGCAAGGGCTGTACAAAGCATGGCTAGAACCTAACATCGGAAAAGCTAATCACAATCAAAAATAGCATGAGGACTATGCTCCTACTAGACAAGGGGAAAGGGGGAAAGGGCATCCAGTGTTGCCAAGAGGCCCATAACCAAGGAACGGCTAATGAAGTCTGAGCAGTTATGATGTAATGATGATGTCATTGGTCAGATGACATCGCTGAGGTGTTCACAGTGAGATGGATCTTGAGTCATTTCTTGAAGGTTACGAGTGGCTGACTGGCTGCAGATGGGTAGCTTGTTCCACTGTCAATGGACCTCACATGGAAACAGGGGGGTGTATGGAGGTGGGGCCACAGGGGCACTGACCCTACCTAAAAGCTCATTGGCTCCTGGACTGCCCCCTCTCCTGTCACTCACGAACTAAAAACATATCATTGGCTAATGATAAGGGTGGTCCATCAGTATGTATCATGGCCCCTCTTATGCCCCCCCACATGGAAAATGATGTGATGGAGAAATCACGGGGCATGCTGACCATGGAGGGCATGTGTAGGAACAAACAGAAGACAGACACATACACAGCAGTGCATCCCACTCACAGTATCCCCTGCTGGGCCCGACGCCTCCTGGGATAGACCCCAGGACCACCTGGGTACTTGTAAATGCCGGTTGCCAGAACGCATTACGGCGAGGTCTTAAATTAAACAAGGAGCCCTCCTGCAGGTACGCGGACGCTGCAGCTCGCGAGCTCGCCTGTCACGCCAGCGCAGCTAATTTGCATTAGACAATTACAGCAAGGCGTGTTTTCACATGGGTGGACTGTTACTCCACATTGACCGCCTGTGCATCATTTGGAAAATTATATTCGCAGCTGCTTACTGCTGTAGGTTTTTTTTTTGGGCCACTGAGCACGGCCCTTAACCCCCATTGGTCCAGGGACTGTCTAATCTTGCTTTCTCAATTTCACTTTGCTTTGGATAAAAGCATCTCCTAATGAAATACAATTACAATTACAATTAAATTTTTATCTGAGTGAAGCCTCCCAGCACCCCCCTAATGACGTTCCCGCTATGTGCACAGTCAGTGTGCTGTTAATGGTTTATCACGCAGGGTTGAAGGTGATCGCTGGCTTCATCTTCTCATTTCTCGCCGGGTTTCGTGAGCTCTGACTGCTGGATTCGCCTACAGCAGCCGGAATTAACCGGTAGCAATTGTCCTGTCATCGTCTTCGCCAAAGTGCCAACATTTGGGTGGTACCCCGCCCATCCCCGTTCGTGTGGGGCTCTATGCAAAAGGCAGTAATGATTACAAGTGACTCAATCTGCTTTCTAATAAAGGCTTCCCACGAAAAGGTCAGGCTAGTTTTAAAATTAAATTCCGACACGATCGCGGAATATCCTGAAAGAGGATTATATTTATTAGATTAGCATCATCCGCTGAGCTGTGCGAGGACTGGAATCATTTTTGTGGTATTTATGTTGGCGTGCTGCTTGCGTGTTGCTGGCACTGCTCGCTATCCTTGGCCCATTTTGCACAGCTGCTTGGACCCTCGTCTCGACTCTTCATCACGTAGCCGAGATGGTTAATCAGCGATTAGCGCGTCACTAATTAGCCCGATGGCGTTTGCCTTCCCTCACATTTTGTGGCACAATTGCGCAAGTGAATAATGACGTATATTCTGGATTTTCTTCAGGGTGGCATTTGCGGTGACAGAAAAGTACAGATAAATGTCAGCATTTCCAGAATGGATTTTTTTTCCGGGTCTAATTTTATCCAAGTAAGATATATACATACACAGTATATGTACACTAGTTTGTTCATTCTAGTGATGTGACAATAAAAGTGATTTGATTTGTTTTGATTTTGATTTGACTTTACTTAGTGCTTCATTACATCTCAGCCCCCACTTCCCTAGGGGCAGCATTGTTGTCGACATTGTGTCCCTGTAGGACTGAGCCTGATGCATCACCGATTTCAGTGACCACCAAGAAATCTTCTAGCTACCACAAGGGGGAACAATTCTGAAGAGTTCCTCTGGTCTCTGGTGCATTGTCTTTATTGTCTCTGACTTTTTTGTTGATGGCAGCAGAGAGTGGAAGGGATACCCAATTAGTTTTGCTCAGTGGTCACCAGTAGGTACTTGGGTTACTCAATTCCACATCCAGTTGTTGCTGATGGCTTATATTTTAAATGATGGGCAATATTTTCCATGATGGCTAATAGGATTGTTGATACTCAGATTTAATGATGTTTAGCAATGGCTAGGAAGGGGCTAGAAGCAGCTTGCTCTGATTGGCTTGCCCTCCAATGGGCCTTGCTGTTCACCATCCAATTGGCTGACAGTGGTTGCATTGTGGCGCTGTCCCAATCCCTGCCCCAATCACTGCTAAATTGTTTGGGGTCTATGGCTCATATTCACACCTCCACTATATGAGACATGTCCCCTCTACCCCCCTGCTCTGCACTGCCACTTTCTGAAGGGTGAATCTATTCCCCTCCACAGTGCATCCGTTCATATGTTTACTGACAGGTAAAGAATATCGGGAAAGGAATCGAGGCTCAGTCATAACTTCGCTAATAGCTACATAATCCCGCTTGTGGAAGTCGGACCCTCAAGGTCACAGCCTCAGAGTAATTCACACCCGGCGTCAGACACGGCTGAAAGATGGGGAACTCTTAACGTCACCCGCAGAGATGTCACAAGCCACAGAGCATGGAAAGGTGCGTGTAAGCAGTGCAGATCCAGTTCGGGTCTGCTCCAGGCTGTCGCTGGGAAATAAACAGGCAGTGCGACAGCTAAGCTAACAAGCAGACCCTGCAGGACTGAAGCCTCTCCTGGCTCTGACGTGAAAATGTGACTGTCAGGACTGCACGTAGACCTGTGTATTCCTCACGTTCCGTGAAGGACACAGAGGCCAGAAGAACGAGCCTTACCTTTTTTTGGTTACAGGTAAGTCCGGTTCCATATCCATTACAGCTTTTTACTGAACTCTAAATAAGCCTCTCCTTAAAGCTTTAATAAATATCGACTGGATGTCGCTTTGCCCATAGCAAGTTCTGGATTTCCGGTCGTGAACAGAATCCCAATAGGAAGCCGCATTTTTGACACCTGTGGGTAAAAATGTTCTTAATATACTGAGCAAGAGGAGGGCCGGATATCTGTATTGTGATCGCTGTGGCCCAAAAATAAAAGTGAGCTTTATTTATGAGGGCTTCCTGTGATCCTTGGCTTGGTGGGGGGGGGGGGGGGGTGTTTTTTCCCCATAATCATTTCCAACCCATCTCAGAGAATACAAAAAAGATAAAAAAGAAAACAGTGGGTCGCAGATGAGGCAGACTCCATCAGTGCTGAACGCTCGGCGCCTTCAAGGAGGCCGTCTCTGCCTCCGCCTCTCTTTCTTTTCACCTCCTCCTCCTTCCATCTCTCGCTGTCCTCCATTACAGAGTGGCCCAAGAGTGATCAGATGCGCAGTATTTTGAGGGTTTCTGAGAGCTGTAAATTTTGAGATTGAAAAGAGGATGAGAGTGAGGAGGAGAAAGAATAAATTAAGCCCAAGCCTGATTTTTTTATAATTACCTATTTTGTCGATCGGCTACGCGGTCTCTCTCTTTAGCTTTATTTATGACTTTCATAAACCGGTCAAAATCTCTCCCACGTTGTCTGCGCCATGCTTTCCCTTTTCCATTCCCCTCTCTCTCACTGTCTCTCTCTCTCACTGCCCCACAACCTTCCCCTGAGCTTTATGCAACTGCTTGGAATCAATTATTCATCGACATGCATAATGTTGGCTGCCGTCCTGCTGTAGGAGTGAGAGGCCAGTGGGTCTGCCTCTGCTCCAAGCCCTCGCGGCAGGTGGCGGGAACCTCGTTACAAACCGATGGTGGGACAGCTGGTTGATCGATGACGTCAGAGGTTTCTTTGGTCTATCCCGACCGCCCCCACGTGTGGCTGTCATGCTCTGTGGGCACAACGAGGCCAAGGCAGTGGAAAATGAGCTCTTGGGGATTCCTCGTTCGAGGGAGGATTTGTCGAGGTCCTCGTTGGTTCCATTTGCTGTCGCAGCGAGTTGATGGTCTGGCAGCTCTCGCTTGCTTCATCACGGGACGCCTGTTCATTCCACCTGGTCGTGTCACTGTACCCCATGATCACAGCACAGTGGGAGAAGATCCTCTTATAATACACAAGTGTCACTCTGTGTTTACTCCAGGAATCCTCATTATCATAACATGGTTAATGTAAATGATAACAAACTCATCGCCAGCTGCACAGGACCTGGACCTGAAGTCAGCCCTTATACCTGCAATCTAACTTCTCTTTACAAAAAGTGCAGTTTCATCTTGACATGCAACTAAAGTTATACTTCTTTTTTTGCAGGTTACTGGTTATATTGTACTCCGTTATCAATTATTTATGTCTGTATTTTGTCAGCTGTTGCTACTTCAGGATGTTCTGGCTCACATTAACAACACCAACACCCTGATGAAACACAACAATAGTGTGATGCAATGTGCCAGTAACTGCTACATCTTCCTTTAAAGTTTGTTGTAGATACATAAATAAGCCTGTAGACAAGACTTGTTAGAACTGTGGGCATATGGTGATCTGCATTTGTGGGTCAGCATCTCACTGTCGTGCTTTCGCTAGTACCCACAATGCATTGCGACGGGCACGATCCATCTGGTTGATGCCATAAGCGGGGGGAGATACACCAACAAGAGATGTGTCAATCATGGTTTATTCCGAATTCCGATTAACGGAGGGGCTGATGGTCCGTTTCGGTTCTGGTCCTGCTGTAGCCATGCATTCTCCATTCACCATGAACTCTTCTCCCATTCTCTCCCGCCAGTTCTGTCTGACACAAAGCCATGCCACTCACGTCTCACCAAAGGCATCAAGGGACACAAAAGTCCGGGTCCGTGAAGGGGCCAGGGCGGTGTGCACAAGGGAGGCGGGGCGAGCAGCACAGGGGAGGGGCTAAGAGGCATAGCCACTCCTACCTCATTCCCTTTGGCTGGTGGTCCCCGGCACAGAGGTGGCCACACCTGCCTTCCCTGTTCCACTGTGGCTCATACCAATGTGCCGGACAGCAGGGGGTGGAATGCGATTGAGTCCCACCCCCGCCTGGCCTCCCCCCCCATCCTGTGGTTCTGTGGTATTCTTTCAGTGCATGGGCTGTGGGAAGAGTGGTCTCCGTGGAGCCTGTGTTCAGCCACGTGTGGGAGGGGCTCTCGGACCCGGACCCGAAGCTGCGTGAGCCCCCAGCAAGGCGGCAAAGCCTGCGATGGTTCAGACCACCAGTCCAAACTCTGCAATATTGCGGTTTGCCCCGGTTAGTACCATCCCCCGCTCCCATCCTTTCTCTAATCCTCTATGTTTTGCTCGCGATCCCTCCATCTTCGTTTGTCATTCCTTTAAAGGTCCCTTCATTAGTTCTGTCTGCATTTCTCGCTCTTGAGGTCAGCCTCCACTTTCTGTTAGGTCCTCTTTATTTTTTTGGAGAGGATTTTCTACCAATCTGTAAAGGCAACAGGAGAAACAGATGAAAAGATTATAGCCCAACATAATCATTAGATCCGGACGCTGGTGGGTAATGCAGTGTGCGCTTTCTCTATCTCGGTCTGGATGTCTCAGCGCATTGGCTTGGTTATTGAGTTTAGCTATTGCCTTGCCGGCAGCCTTTTCAGAAATCATTACACCCGTATAATAAATCATCAGGGGGCTGCATTCCTGTCTTGTGTCAGTTAAAACTTTCCTTCGCTGGAAAACCCTTATTTGGTCACCGCTCTGCTGTGAAGGTGACTGACATTTCCTGTGATTTGATTTCATGTGATGATTTTTTGCATTACGTGGCAGTTATTACCCATCGATTAACAGTGGCAGCAGTCCTGTGTGCCGTAACCATATTTAGAAACACCCTCTGGATCGTGCATCAGTAATATATGCAAAGATCCAGGCGGAAATCGATCGGAAGAGGTGTCTGACCCACTGAAGATTTGCAATTGGCTCCCCGCTTCCCCTTCAGAAGCTGACACAGGCAAGAGGAAGCATGTGTGAGCTACATGGGCATTTGCAGTTAGAGATGTATGAGGTCTCATCAAACCTTCATCTCGGAAGCATGTTCTCCTCCTATGGTAAAAACAAAACAAAAAAGGCACAAAGATATTTTTTAATTATATGATGACTTTTTCTATGATGGGCTGGTCCCCCATCCTGGGTTATTCCCTGCCTTGTACTGTACCTGCAACTTGAAGGTTAGGCTCCAGACCCCATGTATAGAGCAAGCGGTGTAGAAGATGAATGAATGATGACTTTTTTTTCTTTTTTTTTTTTAAAGAGGTCTTGATCAGCGGTTACCCATGCTTTGTTCAGATGACCATGGGTAACCTCATATACAAAAACCTATGAGGTATGTTTCCAGTTAAATCTCAGATTCATTCAATGCACTGGTGTTCATGGGACTGGTTGACCTGCTGAATAATGAATTCTGCAGTGCGGGGGGGTTCTGATCCCACCTCCGTGCTCTTGATCTCTCTCTCTTTCACACACACACACACACACACACACACACACACACACACACACTCTCACACACACACTCTCTCTCTTACACACACACTCTATCTCTCTCTCACACACTCTCACACACACACACGCTCTCTCTTTCACACACACTCTATCTCTCTCACACACACTATCTCTCTCTCACACACGCTCTCTCTCTTTCACACACACAATCTCTCTTTCACACACTCTATCTCTCTTTCACACACACACAAACACACACTCTCTCTCTCTCCCCCTGTATGTGGAGTTTGCATGTTCTCCCTATGTTTCATGAGTTTCCTCCTGCATTCGAGAGACATGCATCTAATCAGTGTCTCTGAAACGCCTGAAGCATATGACTGTGGCAGCTGTTTCCAACATCTGACAGCTTCGGACCTCTGATCTCCACGCCTTCATCTGTGTATATATACATATAACAGTTTGTTCCCGTTTATCTCCCTTTATAACTCAGCTGATGCTTCACATATATTTATTTTGTGCTGCCTTTATATCTTAGGACCCTCAAATAATTCATGAAGAGTCTTTGGTGACTCATCACTTGATTCTCAGTAATAATTCATATTTTGAATTAAAGCAACATTTAAAAATGTATTTAATAATTAAACATACTTCTGTCGCTGCTCTCAGGGAAAAAAAAAAGAAGTTGGAGTCTGCCATTTTCTCCTAATGAGGTACGAGCTGTAGAGGGCAAACATCCAGAGACGCGAGTAATGGTGTGATTTCTCAGAGTGAAGCCTTCAGTCTGGGGTTCCTTCCATGTTGTGTTCAGGACTCTTCAATTACCATTACTAGTTTAACTGGTAATTTAGCTGCACTTTCAAATTTCATTATTTGAACAGTTAGTGAATTCTTATTAATTGAAATCATCAGTTAAACGCTTAATGAATGGAAAATCGGTTCATTTAACAAGTAAGCGGTGTGTATTATTATAGCATTTAAGCACGATTGGGTTCTGAAACCGTACTAGTATATACCAGCTTGGCCCTCATGGCTGAGACACACGCAAGCAGTGTCTTTAAATATCTTTGCTTCGATGTTAGATTCGATGGCATCGAGCGGTTAGCAGAACACCCAGAAGATGTGCGTCATGGTGGGAGGGTGTCCAATGCCGACTCTGTCCAAGGTGTCACGCTCAAGAAAGGGCTTGAAGGATTGGAAGAGGATACTCTGAGCGCATAACAAAAGGATGTGGAGGAGTAGGCCACTACTATAGCTGACAGGCAAATCAATAGGACGCCTACTGTAGGGGTCCTGTCTGGCCTAAGTCTCAAGCCGCTTTGTGATTAGATAAAGAGTTATTCAAGTGTCTGTTCCCGATGGTCTGCTGTGTCCAATAGGGCTATAGCTGAATACTTGCTTACAGGGAATGGGCACTTTGGTCTCTTAGTGTCAGAACAAGCTACAGAACATGGAAATATGGAACTGAATCCCAAATTAAATGAGGGGTGTAGAATGAGGGGATTTTCTCCAGCATAGCTGGCCCACAGCCATTGTTCTATAGCAGGCTGAGTCTAACAGTTCTGTGCTTATATGTGATTGGCTTTTTGGTTGCCAGCACAGCCACTTAATTAGCAATGTAACACGTGTTGACGTGTAATCGCCTGTCGCAGAACACCGTGCAAGGTTAGTCCCTAGGAATGACTTCAGGAAACAGAATAGTGAGTAAAGAGATGGTTGAAACCAAAATAGCACTCTTGGCCGTTCTAAAGTGCCACGCCTGTCATTAAACGGCTAGCTACTGAATGCTGCAAACGATGACAAGAACAGAAGGTTTTCTCAAAAGGACACACTATAGGATTGTTGGGAAGGTCCCGAAGTGTCAACACTTATTTTTAGAGCTGCTTGTTTTATTAAAGAAATTAATGTCAATATGAAGTCCTCCCAGCGGCAGAAATGCTGAGGTACGTGTGACATTGTGCTGCGGCTTGTTTCTGGCCTGGCTTTGTGGTTTCTCAGGTGAACGGTAATGTGCCAGTTCATTGTCCAGCTAGGCTGAGGGGCCCCATTTCCTATGCTAGCTGCTAGCGTTTAGCGTAGCTATCTCTGTGTGGCACATGCTAAACAGCCAGTGTGTGTCTGTCTGTGTGGCTCATAGGATTTAACTTTCTTTCATTTGGGTTAATTGGGGTTTCCCCACAGATGTCCCTTTATCAAAATTCTGAATGTCTTTGATTATTTTTGTTTAAATGGTTAATGCTTTGGCCGGCTCAGGACGTTGACGTAATTGGTCTGATTTACATAGCGCTGGTCTTCATTGTTCTTGGGCCTAGCTGCCAAGACGCATGACCTCAATCCTGCAGGGGGTCACGAGCGTCTGCTAGCTTGATTCCGCACACACAGAACCATGGAGAACCTGTCAACCAATCAGTCTCCCCACATGCTATGATCAGCCTGGAATGCAAATCTGGATTTTTTAATTACCTGTCTTGCATGCATAAATTCACCTATTAAAACAATTTCAATTTATATTTAATGATCCATAATACCAGGTGCTAGCAGGCAGCTACGTTTAAAGAAAACAAAACACAATCCTTCAGTACAGCAGGGCAGTTAGTTCATGTTTAGGCAGCCATTGAAATTGTTTTTCAGTCATGTATGTGTAAGAATGAATCTGCCCCCAAAACAATAATGCAGAAGCAGTGTCTGCATAGTACGCTTTCTAAAAATATTTCTTTGTTGCCATAGAGATTACAAGGGGAAAAAAATCTCAGCAGATGTATATTCATTATCTAATGGAAGTGATTTAAATAGTATATTCTTGTATTTTTATGCTTTTGAATCCCATCCTGCTGGTTAGGCCTCATGTACATTTGCTGCATCACGATAGTTGAGTGGGTTCCGCGACTTGCCTGCTGAAGAGGGGTGGATCACCATTATTTATGTGGTCATCCGATGTTTCAGCACAGGCACAATTGACCGATTTGTTTAATGACATATTTACAGAAAGTACGTGTCGTATTTTATCTCAAGGGTACTACAGCGGGGACCATTTCATTAAACCTGCAGCCTTCACATTGCGAGTTTGATCTTTTTTTTTTTCCTCTGCATTTCACTTCTGCAGTAGAGCAAGCCTTGGCGTGGGGAATGGATGGCAATGCTAAGTGGCTACAGAGGGCCCGCGAGGCGGGGAGATGGTAGCGGGCTGTGGTAGGGCGGAGTTTCCGGGGGCGTCTATGTGACGAGAGCTCTATAGGCCACTGACAGCCGTCTCCTTCTCAAGCAATTAGGAGTTTGTAAACTCAAAGTCTTTCCAGCGCCTTGTCTCCTCTACAGGTACAACCTGCTCTTCCCAGCTGATGGCTAATGACCACAAAGTACATGAATCAGACCTTAAGAGCCCAGCTGAGAGTTTTTTTTTTATTCAGGAGCCTGCAGGCAGGGCTCAGTGAGTCATTTCCTAGGGTGATGCTCTCATCTTCCCAAATGATGCCTAGATCAGACAGTTAAGATACATATATCAAGTTCATCATGTGCTGGCTTCCAGTGTCAACAAACGCCGGTGGTCGCTGGTTGTTATTTTATAGACATTCCTGGGCCTACAGAGCCTCAGAACTTCTGTAGCAGTTTTTGTAAGCTATGGTGTGTGGCTCAATGGGGTAGGCCTCTTTGATCATCGTCGGAAGGTTGTCAGTTTGAATCCCGTCCTCAGCAGAATAGTCACATGTCTGTTGGGCCCTTGAGTAAGGCTCTTAACCTCTCTGAAATGCTTCAGGTGCACCAGATAAACAGCAGAGTGTGCTCAGACTCCAAGCTTCACTCTCATGTGTGTTTGTGTCTGCTTAAAAGGAGAGCATGATGGGATATATGAAAAGAAGCATTCCAATGTACCTGTATCATAAATTGCAGATAAAGCAGCATTTCGTTTCGCATGGTTCTATGACCAATTGTCAACTAAAGACAGAATCCTAATGTACTGTATGGCTGCAGCTCAGCTGGACAAGGCTGGAGATGTGCTATACTGTGTTACTGGTGCTGTATGCCACTGCACCATTTAAAAGGAGAATTAAATTCCCAGTGCCGTGCTAAACAGTTTAATAGTCTCTCCCACCCGGGCTCTTTTGTCTCACCTCATTTTACATTTAAGGAATTAGGTCCTACAAGAAGAGGCACGTTTTGTAAACAGATCATTAGAAATCTCCTGCAATGAATTATTAATTTGGATATATGCCACAGGATCAAATGCATTACTGTTAGATTAATTATAAGAGGAGACGCAAAGCAGTTTTAAACAAAGAACGAACGGTGAATATCTCTTTGATTATAATGGACATGCAGGCAGTTTGATGGTGAGGAATATTTTTCTTTGATCTCCAGGGTCCAGAAGTGCTGGTGCATGAGGGTTGATCTGCACGAAAATATATGCCCCCCCTCCCCACACACACACACACATGCACACGCATACAATGCTTTCACAAGTCAGTACCCCAAGCACCAATACTTCTCTCCAACTGACGAGAAGCAGGCAAATGTCTGGTAGCTCTCGCTAATAGGCCTAGCTATCTGTTTGATTTACTTTAATGATGTAATTCTATTTCATAAATGTCACCGGCCCAGTGTGACTAGGCACTGTTCATGTAGCTCTCTGGAGAAATCCAAGGAGCCGCCATTGCAGATGCCAAAAATATATTTCTGCCAGTCTGACTGCTTAGTCTACTGGAAGGCCTGTGTTCTGAGTGAAATGTCACTGGAGATTTGCTAGGGAGTGCTTTAGTGAGTAACTCATTTAGCTTGTGTAAAGTTCAGGAATTAGCAAGTAAACAACCTGAAAGTGGTCGTATTTGCGTCGTCTGTATCAACCGTTCGATAATTAACAAAGATCGCATTTACAGATGAGGGGGAAAACAAATTAATATGGCGAGTTACGCTCAGTTCTGTTTGCTGTTGATCCCTTAAGCTATGGAACCTAGCTTGCCCGGACTGAACTGCTGCCTTGTTAGGGTTAAGCAGGGTCAGTCGTGTGTACCTGGGAGATTTCTGAGAATACGGAGCACAGGTTTTCTTGTAATTTCTTTGACGTGTTTATATGTGCTTTGGGGTTTGGGGAATTGGGATTTTATTACATGTTTAGTTCTGTCTGTCTTAAAGTAAACAGCTTTGTTTGTTTTTAAGCCTCCTATCCGCCTTTGTTCCACCCCTGTGGCAGACCACCCCATCAACCCGTCGCAGTCTACGTGATGTGATTGAATATTGGCTCATTGGTTAGTTTAAAATTTCTAGAATTTTCTAACATGTTTTGAGAGGCTTGTATATATCAGGCTGCAACTTCACAGGCATCAGAATAAACCAAATCGCCTGTTCTATGTAAGTATGCAAGGCTCTGCTTTTAGGACAAATCATTTGTGATTGAATAAAACAGGAGAATATGAATGGGAGGGGCCACAGGCACACTGGCCTCAGCTGAAAGCTGATTGGTCCCCTCCCCGTCACTCACCAGTTCCAAAAATTCCTTTGGCTAATGATAAGGCTGGCCCCTCTACATGTATTATGAGCGTCTAGAACCTTCTGCTGTTGCTTTCTTGTTTTTGTGGTTATGTGAGTCTCAGTTTTATGGTCTTATTATATATAATTGTACATGGGTCTTTGTGACGCAGCACTAGATCGATTTATGCGAATGTGAACTTTACAGTCCCGGTTCTGTGTATATGTAAGTGGTTCTCTGGATGTTTTGTATCGGTTCTGTGCGCCTATGTGCTGACTTCAGCTCTATACTGTCATTTATTAAAATACGACTCGCTTCGGCGAGAAAAGGGGCCACACTGGGAGGGGCACCCAGCCCGCCACTGGGACTATTAACATTGACAGATTATTAGAGAATTATTTAACTGTGTGTGGGGCCCCAAAGGAGGCAGGGGCTCCGTCAGGAGAGTGAGCCTCCCCATCAGCTGCTGGAGGAGCCCACTCGGGCCCCGGCGATAGAGAGGGAGGTCTGGGCTCGCATTCGCACAGCTGTGACTGCGTGATTGCTGGGCAGCCCCATGTTACCGCACACTCACCTTTCCTCTCCTAATTCTCTTCACCTCCATCTCCTTCCCCTTCTCCCCTCCTCTCTTCCTGCCACTTCTCTTTTCTTTCTGCTCCCTTTTTCCCTGCCCCCCACCTGCTGCCTCCATCGTCCCCTTCCTCCTTTATGTTTCATCTTATTTTGTTTATACTCTCTTTCTGTTCTCTCTCATGATCCTCCCCCTTCTCGCCATCCTTCCATCCTCTTCTCCCCCTCCCAGTGGAGGGCCAGTGGTTGGACTGGAGCCCCTGGTCCCGATGCAGCGTGACCTGCGACACGGGGACCCAGCAGCGGCAACGGAGGTGCAGCGTGTCGGTGCACGGCTGGGCCGAATGCAAGGGGGCGCATTCTGAGACCCACGAGTGCATCAACCCGGAATGCGGCAGTGAGTCGTGTGCTGCTACCGCCCCACACCTGTGTCACTCCTGTACCGCACCCGCCCCACACCTGTGTCACTCCTGTACCGCACCCGCCCCACACCTGTGTCACTCCTGTACCGCACCCGCCCCACACCTGTGTCACTCCTGTACCGCACCCGCCCCACAC
>JAODJU010000046.1:14946424-14964114 GCA_026776725.1 Gnathonemus echidnorhynchus
AGGGGCTCTCCTTTGAGCCCCCCCCCCCCCCCCGAATGTCCGAGCTCCTCACCCTACCTCTAAGGCTGAGCTCAGCCGCCCTACGGTGGAAACTAATTTCTTTTTCCCTTGTATCTGCGATCTCATTCTTTTGGTCAATATCCAAAGCTCGTGACTGAAAGAATGAGAATTAAGAATTAAGCTCAGTGTCCATGAAA
This sequence comes from Gnathonemus echidnorhynchus, assembly GCA_026776725.1. Classification (NCBI taxonomy): domain Eukaryota; kingdom Metazoa; phylum Chordata; class Actinopteri; order Osteoglossiformes; family Mormyridae; genus Gnathonemus; species Gnathonemus echidnorhynchus. Next base: position 14,946,622 of record JAODJU010000046.1, read on the forward strand.
CTTTGACTCAGTTTATAAATTTATATGCAATTATCCACTCTGCTTATCTACCCCCATTTGGTCAATCCAAGTTATTTCTGTTTCATAGTTTCGTCCAGTTTGCCCCGCATTTCTGAGACGGACTCTCTGAGTTTATCTCTTCTGCCCGGTCCGTGCCTGCTGCCATTTCCAGCTTCCAGTATGACTGTGAACGTGTCTGTTTCTTCTCACCGCAGTTACGAGAGCATCTTGCGAAGGGTCAGAGGACCCTAGCAGGGGAGGGCATGTCTCAGATCGTGAGAAGTCTCCTCGAGTTAATGTCCCGGAAAAATTATTACAGCGGCGACCTTTTATTCTCCGTGGAGATTCTCCGAAATGTGACGGACACCTTCAAGCGAGCAACCTACATCCCAGCTCCCGACGACGTGCAGGTGAGGAAACGGGAGGCCTCGCACGCTCATGCACGCTCATGCAGCCGGTCACTCGGATGCACCCTCTCCGGGGGGCTGCTGACCAACTGCAATCTCACTCCTGCCTGGATGCACAGCCACCAGATTCTTTCCACCAGACTATCTGGTGTGTTTACACCCAGCCATAAGCATTGTGCTTTGTAGGTGTTAATAACAGTCTGGGCATTGCAGATATTAGACATTATCTGTGATGTCCTTGTGTTGAACCGGAGTAGGAGCCTGGGAATCCTCAGAGAGGCACCAGCACGAGTGCAGTGACATTGGCAGGGATTCCAACATTTTTTTTTCGTTCTCAAACACCTCCCCCCATATTCCCACCTCACCCCTGTACTCCTATGCTGGCCGCTGCTCTTTCTGTCCTTGGCGACTCCCAGTTCCGCCACCCTAATCCCTTCCCATGTGCTTCACCCTTACAGAAATTCTTCCAGGTGGTCAGTTATATGTTGGACATTGAAAATCAAGAGAAGTGGGAAGATGCTCACCAGGTAAAGAGCTTCGTGCTTCTCGCGCGTTTCCCGGTGAGCGAGTGCTGACCTGCACTGTGGTGATGTGCAGTGTTACTCTGATTTGGATGTGGATGTTAGTGCCCTGAGATGGGTCAGCACCCCGTCCCGCATTATTCCCTGCCTTTCAACCATAATGACAGAAAGGCTCCAGCCCCCTGCAACCCTGGATAGCACAAGCATTTAGAAGATGGATCAATCAATTAATGTATGAAAGATTGAATGAATGAGTTAATGAATGAATGAATGAGTTAATGAATGAATGAATGAGTTAATGAATGAATGAATGAATGAATGAATATGGGTATGAGATTGTGATTCACATCAAAGACACTGTGTTTAATAATAATTTTATATAAAGCTGACACACAAACGCAGAAGCAGAAACCCAGTGGAGTCGCAGAGTCAGGCAGACAGACTCGGTTTCCGCGTGACCCCGTGCCGCCCCAGACGGGGCCGAGCAGGAGTGAGAGTGCGGGGAGGGCAGCGTGAAATGGATTCGCTGTCTGAGCAAGGGACGCAGCGCCTTCATTAGCTCAGATCCGCGGCGTTTTGGATGGCACATGCCGTCGCCTGTGGTGCCCGTGGCTCCCGCTGTGCCCGCTGTGCCCGCTGTGCCCGCACACCCCTGCCTCCCATCTGCTTGTGCCACCCAGTGCCGGCTGAAGCCGCACACAAAAGGCTGCCTGTTTGAGGGAGAGGAAGGGCTGGTATTTAACTCCAGGGAAGGACTGTGCCTTAGATGACCTGGCATCTTACCCAGCATGCCCTCATGCCAGATGAATAAAATTCAGCTTTTGCCGTTTGCACAAGTACGAGTACAGGCAGGTTACAACGCCTCTTCTCACATGATCAGTCAATCAGTCTTTATGTATATAGCACTGTTTTAACCTCGGGGTTTACAATATGCTTTACAGACATTTAAAAGAAAGGAATTAAAATAAGCATACAGAGAAAAAAATATTAATCGGTTTAAAAAATATATTAATAATAATCCAGCACCACTAGTGCATTTTGGGGATTAGAGCTAGAGACCTTCTGATTGCAGACATGAAGGTCACACGCCACTGTCCATCACATGTTATGTTGATGAAGCAGTGTGTGGGGTGTGTGGGAGTCCCCCCTGCATGTTATGGGTTTTGGATGGATGGATAGATGGATGGATGGAAGTCAGTTGCGTACGATATGGCTGTTGTCAATATTGCCTTTTTATAAGTGACAGATGCTGAATTTTAAGTTAAGTTGCAGAGGAAAAATCCATGTCAGGTATAGTGATGACAGAGTTACTTCCAGGGACTTGTCAGGAAGCTTGACTTTATCAGCTACTGGTCTGCAGTGTGGTCGTTGTAGTGTTCGCCCGGCCTGCTGTGAGAGGTGCTCTCTGCTCTTCACCGTGAGCTGCTTTTGTGGGGGGGGGGGGGGGTCTCGGCGCCAGCCCAGCAGTCACAGCTGCACCCTGGCACGTGTGCACATCCCTATGGGGGGGCCGCGTTCATGCGTGTCGGCGTGTGCGAGAGAGAGAGTGACATAACACACACTCCCTCACTCAGTGTGTATGTTTCTTTGTGTCTGTGGGTGTGCGACACAGAGATGTAAAAGGTATTGAGATTTGTGTGTGTGTGTGTGTGTGTGTGTGTGTGGGTCATGTCTATATTACATTATGGGTACCACACAAGGGGAAACTCATTTTTATAAAAATCTGTAACTGCATTCAAAAAACTAAGAACACTATTTTCTTTTGTTTCTTATGGTTAAGCTTAGGGCTGGGTAGGGGTTAAGGTCATCATGTTGGGATTAGAGTTTTTCCCGTTGAAATCAATGGAGAGTCCCCACAAAGATATAATTACAAACCTGTGTGTGTGTGTGTGTGTGTGCTCGCTCTGCTGCCATTTTGAGGATGCCTATAGAGAACAAAGGCAGCAAACTTTATAAAACAAAAGACTTTAAACTCCATTCCAGTATTCCAAAACCTTTTTTGTTTGTTTAGAAACGTTAATTGAATTTAAATGAGAGTGAGTGGGAGTTTACTGCAAAGGAAGATACCAGAATTTGTGTATATGTGATTGTGTATGGGCCCTATAATACGCACATATAGAGCTTACGGCTCTCTACTTAGCAACACTTAATGCCTCAGAGTAAGCCGCTGTCTACATACCATCTGGAACCTTAATTACTGGACTAACACTTTGATTACATTCCTATGAAGAGTGGCAGTTAAAGGAGAACACAGGGTGAATCCTGCAAGCAGGCATGTGTCCAGTCTCCAGGGAAGGCAGTGAGGCACAGCGGAGTCAAGGTCACGCCCATGGAGGCCCCAAGGCGTGTTAGTGACTCAGAGGCAGCTTTGACTCATGGGCACAGGCCAGATAAGGCAAAAGAAGATGTCTATCAGCAACCACGATGAGAAGAAAGGATGAGATTCGTTATGGCTTTCTTAACGATGGCAAGGAGACAGCAAGGAGATTCATTATGGCCTTTTTTTAACGAGGATGCGGATGCTTGCGATGCAGAAACTGATGAGGACAACAGCAAAGGGCTGCTGACGGGGTTATGCTGACGATGACAGCTGTGGTGGTGATGATGATGTGATGATGATGTGATGATGATGTGATGAGTGTTGATGATGATGATGATGGTGAGAATGTTACAAGGAATGATGATAATATGATTATGTTTGTTCATTCAGTACTGAAAAGGTATCTGTGCACAAAAAGAATATTTGCTCAAGAATCACTGGAATTAACAACGACTTAAATATAAACTGCTGTCGACAAATTCTAAATAAAAGAGCAAGGAATACAGAATACATTATTGCAATTGCATTTGGTGGAAAAAAATGTAAATGACACCCAACAACAGAAAGGGTTTTAAATGAGACCAGCAGAAAATGATCACAAATGCTTTATGTCACAAGACAAAAATGCATATTTTTCAGTTTAATAAAATGACTGTTTTCTTCCTTGAGCGATGTGGGGTTTATGTATGTAAATGAATGTTTGTAAATTAGGTATTGTGTGTGTGTGTGTGTGTGTGTGTGTGCATGCATGTGTCTGTGTGCATGTGTGTGTCTGTATGTGTGCATATGTGTGTGTGTGAGCAGGCGTGCGTGTGTTTGTGTGTGTGTGCATGCTTGCGTGTATGTCTGTCTGTGTGCCCACGTATGTGTGTGTGTGTGTGTTTGTGTCTGCGTGCGTGTGCCTTGACTGTGTGTGTGTCTGGGTGCCTGCGTATGGGTGTGTGTGCGTGCGTGTGTGTGTGTGTCTCTGTGTGTGTGTGTGTGTCTGTGTGCCTGCTTTTGTGTGTGCATATGTGTTTCTTCGTGTGTGCATGTTACCCCATGTTACTGACCGTGGTTCACCTCCCTAGGTCTCTCCCGGCTCAGCCCTGCTGATGCGAGTGGTCGAGGACTTCATCCATCTGGTTGGCGAGGCACAGAAGGCCTTCCAGAGCTCCCTCTTCTCCACCAACAACCTCAGTGAGTAACCCCACCCCCCCCCCACCCCAGCTGTCCCAGGTCACTTCCTGTGGGGTTACGTATCACCATATGTTATCTGCACAGATGGCTCACACAGTCATGGGTTAAAATGTGCTATAGCATGAAGCTCGCTTGGTAAACTGCTGTCCAATGAATCAGATTTCCAAAGAATTTAGGTACAGCTTCATGCATAGAAATCAGATCAAAGCCTCCCAATGTCAGTCACGTCTGACTTATAACGTATCGGCGAGCTCAGGTCATCTGGTAAAAAAGGCAGCCTGTGATGTGGGTCACATGATCTCTGCTCCCGGCACAGTGATCACGATCCAGCGGGAACCGGTCTCGGCCGTCTCCAGCGACATTAACTTCCCCATGAAGGGGCGCAGGGGGGTGAAGGATTGGGCGCGCTACTCAGAGGACAAGCTCTTCATCCCCAAGGAGGTCTTCACCCTGTCCTCTGAAGGTGAGCTGCTGTCGCTTTGGTGAAAATTGTGGGAAGATGTCCCCAAAATCCTGAGCATGTATGTGTCCGTCACAGACATGAGGACCCAACATAACCCAAAATAACCATTCATGAAACCAGAGCCATACTTCCTGTTTTGGGACGTCCCCTACATCTGTCTCTGTTGCCATGACAGAAAACTTTTTTAATATATTTCTATAAGGATTTTTCTTATACACATTTTTCTTTTTTTTTTTTTTTTTTTATTTGAAATTTATCAACACCCACTGGTTCTGCAGGTGCCACACAAATCGCACACCGTTACAAACTTCTGGCTTAACTGGAGAGAGGTTATTGTGTGGGATGTCGCTGTTGATTGTTGAGACTGTTGACATGTTGGAACCATCAGTCAGTCGGGCATTTCTGAAATGCAGGGAGTGAGTCTGACATATCGTCGCAAATGCAGGCACTCTCGTATGCTGTCTGCTGATTGGCTTCCTTTGGCTGCAGTTTCTACTTTAGAGAGGATGAGTACAGTATTTTCTGCATATTGAAGAATGACTTTGGCTAAGAATGAACCCCAAATTAGGACAAGAAACTTTAAAAGGGTTGCCAATTATTTTAGTCTACTGCAATGTAAACATGACAGATTCTCTTTTTTGATCTATACCTCCATTTTCTGCTGATGTGCTATTTTAATGAAGATATCTTTTATATTTTAATTAACATTTTATTTATTTAGCAGGCATTATTGTCCATAACAATCTGTCTTGGCAGAATCATATTTATGCTATTTCCTTTACAATTACAATGGAGACCATGTCCAGAATGTCATGGGTTCAAATCCCGTGCCAGGCAGAGTAATCATATCACCACTGGGCCCTTGAGCAAATCCCATAACCCCAGCAGCTGCAGGGACACTGGCTGAATCCGCTCTCTGAACATTCATTGCTTTTGACAAAATGGTCTGTTAAATTAATATAAATGTAATTACCTTCACTAACTGTGCCCCTATATATCAGTATTAACAGGCACTGAATACGGATTTTGACTGTTTAGCTTATCGAAGTAGATAATTGTCAGCATTATGGTGAATATGGAAACCTCCACTCACATTGCACTTCTGTAGTAATTAGACATATGTGGCTCCACCGGATCTCACAAGGTCAGCCGATATTCGAGTCCTTTCTAAGCGAACAAAACGTAAACTCCACGACGATGAAGGAAAAAAAGTCTCCTGACACGATGAACCTGTTCCAGCGTCTTCGTAGAAGTTGATCTGCAGCACGTCTGCCTCAGATTCTGCCGTCATACTGTATATGTAGGAAGGAAGAGATAACAACAATAATAATAATAATACATTATGCTTGTAACGCATTTTACATTTGAAGCAAATCTCAAAGTGCTACAAAATGAAAACGTCAAAATGAAAATTACATAAATCCCCATTTTAGAAAATGCAGCAATGCGCAAAAATTAATTAAAAGTCATAAGTCCTGCTAAAAATAAATATTTTAAGTCCCTTTTAAGAACTCTGAATAGTCTGTGGTGCCCTCAAATGGTTCGGGAGGGTGTTCAAGGACGGGAGGGAGGAAGGAAGGAAGGTAGGAAGACAAAGGAAGGAAGGAAGAGGAAGGAAGGAAGCAAAGAAAGAAACAGAAAGGAAAAACAGAAAAGATGGGGTGTGGAAGAAAGGGGCTGTGGAGCCTGTCCTCAGGCCTGAATCAGGTTCCTACTCCACACTCAGCTGGTGCTACAGTCGGATTTTCCCATCAGCCTTCAGGGTAATGGTGGAAATAACAATGAAATGAGAGACATACCCTGGCGGTAGGATAGGACAGGGTGAGGATGGTATGTACAGCCATCTGTTTCTACCTTGAAATCCCGGTGGTCTCTCCTAGATGGTCTCTGTTTCATCCATGGCCTGCCCAGGGTGTCGTCTCCCATGCAGTCTCTGCTAAATGGTGTCCTCACCTTCCTGAGGGTAGTCTGTCCTGACGGCTTGCTCCCGGCAGTTGAGGAAGGCTCTCCAAGAATTCCCGCAATTCCATAGCGTCTACTGCTCCTCCTGTCTAATTAAAATTTGTTTGGATTTCTGACGTTGTAAGTAGCCTCCTGTTGTGTTTGAGGTGTGAAACACCCCTAGAAAAATGGGTAGCTGAAAAAGCAACAGATATTCCTTCCCTGAAGCACCGTCCCCAGCCGAGAGAGTAAGCAGGAGCGGGGAAAGGAAGTGAGGGGGGCAAGAGGAGCAAAGGCATTTAGTCCATTAAGATCCATCCACAGCAAAACCATTGTTGTTGGCCTGAGCTTCGTGATGTTTGTGTCTCACATGGCGCCTAAACGCCCCGCACTCTCCATACAGACACACGTTTCAGAGTCTGCAGCCATAGCAACAGAAGAGAGAGGTACAGCAGAGAGATGGCTGTTCTGTTGCTGTTTTGGGTCCCACAGCATATCATTAGCAACCTGCCAGTCTTACTAAGCCAAAAATGAGCACCCCCACCCCCCCGGCCATGATGGGCCAACAGCAGCCCCCCGTTCTGCTGTAAGAGCTTCCCGAATCGCTATTTTCCTCTGCCTATAACCAACAGTTGAGTTATTTCAAAGACTGAATGGCCATGACTCCATAGAGCTGTGGATTGGGGGGGGGGTCTTTTCAATTTGCCTGGCTTTCCTGCCTTGTACTCAAACCCATCTCCCCCTCCCACAGCAGGCAAGGCGATTATTCAGCAGTGCAGCTCTACCCTCCCCTGCGTCCCCCAAACGCACGTCGCTGTGCTGCCGGTCCGAACCCAGCCACACTAAGCACTACTGCCACCTTCATGTGGTTGGAGGCACCTTCACATGTAGATGGGGGGGGGGGGGGGCTGCTCCTCATTGCAGCAGCATATTGCGCTGCCATGGTACGTGGTACCCAAACATGCTGGCCAGGCTGTCAGTGTCGTTTCGCAGGGGGCTACTGTATAAATTCAACCTCAGCAAGGCCGTTGTTTTTATTACGCTCAGAAAATGCATGCAGCTATTACGTGCCCATTGCGCGTCCCATTACGGTGCATTTTGGAGGGCAGGCTATTTGTTATGCGATCCTGTTAGCCAGTCATCACTTCGTTTAAGATGTGGTTATGACCAAGGGTTGCTGACAGGATTGATTTTGAGCAACTGAATGCGTATTCCCCACTGAGGCTATGGTCAGAGCGGGTGTTTTTACTGCCACCGTTTGTCATTATTCATTTCTGTGCGCTGCAGTTTAACTGTCTGAACGGTCTAACCCACAATGCAGCTGCCGGCTCATTTGCATGTCCACAAATGCTGCAACCAATTACACTCCATCCCCGCGTGAGTAATGAGAATAAGAGCAAACTGATTCACTTTGTTTCATCTGTGGGGGGCATATGAGGGTTTACAGGGGTTGGCTACTATAGTGGAATATTTTGTTGGGGGGGTGGGGGGGCAGATTTGTGTCCCCTTTTTCCATCCTAGAGGTGGGAATGAAGTTCCCTTACAGTCTGCAGTGGCTTTCCTCCTCAAAGGCTGGCTGACATTTCAGGGAGAATGTGCTCCTCTCGGGGAGAGGGAGTTTTTGGAAGGGATCGCTCTGCGGGGGGGTCGGGGCTTGGGGGGGGGTTGTGGAATGAAGGGCAAAAAGGATGGAGGGAACGAAAGATAACATGGCGTAGACAGAGTGACGAGAGCTGGAAAAGAAGTTGTGCTTCGGCTGTGCAGAGAAAACAAAAAAACAAAAAGTGTCAGAGGAAAACAAGACTGAGGAGGAAAGAAAGGAGAAAGACAGGGGGATATGGGGGGGGGGGCATGTGGGCGTGTCCGACTACTGCGGATAAGCTGGACCTACCCTCTCCCAGCTCAGATACACCTCTTCATCACACTCCTCATCCTCCATCACCATTAGTCTTGCCTGTCCTTGCCTGTCATCCGTTGAATTTCTTTCTCCTTTTTACAGTCTCTTTCTCGAAGGACTGACATTCCCTGAGCCTGAGATCCCACCGGGTTTCCATGTTAAATTTAGCTCTAGCTGCCTGTGAGAGATGTGTGGCGTTGTGACACTTAGCCAGTCAAAGCTCTGCTGTTGGATTAAGCTTTTACTGTTTTTTCTTTTCTTTTTTTTTTAATGCTAACTTTCGCTACCTGTTTAGCTGCCAGATGACATTCTGCTCCTCTCCGCAGAATCAGATGACACGTCCTACTTTGTGATAGGCGCCATCCTGTATCGCACGCTGGGGCTCATCCTGCCAGCTCCTGAGTAAGTGTCCCCCTCATGCATGGCTCTCTGTCCTCTGGATGGGCTTCCTTGAAGGAGACGTGTCAGGCCAGCGGGGGCAGCAGTGAGCCGCCCCAACCGCACCGTCGGGTTACGGCTGGGAGAGCTGGACGGCAAATAAACTCCTATAAACTGGCTGCAGGTTTTTAAGCTTAAGGAATTCGTTTATTTAGGTATTTTCTAATGTATCTGTTTACTTAAGATGTTGAGGGCAGCTTTTTAAAGATGTATGGTTCACTTGTATTTTATTGATTGAGTGTTTGCATTAAAGGCAGATAATCCCTTGTGACTATTTGCACTAAATATTGATGGTCAGTTTGTACTGATTTGTCTGAATACTTGTAGTTTCCCATTAAAATAACTCAAAAACAGTATAGTTGGCAAAGGCTATTTAATTATTGGCCATATATGGGTATTTCATATTTTATAGTCTTGCTGATGTTTATATCCAGAGAAACTTCAGTTGCAGATACTTTGGGTGAAACTTACCCTTACAGTTTGCCCTTTGATATAGTAGGATGTTAAAGGCAATTTTGAAGCTTCCTTTTCTTTTATAGCACTGAAAACTCCAAGATCACCTCTGTATTTTGTTTCATTCTGTGAAGCTTTGCTTTCTGTTATTGGTCTGAAAATCCCTGGTTCCACTTAACATTTTTGTATCGTCATATGGCCCTTCGCTTTATGTCATAGGGATAAAAAAACCTCGTCCTCCGGGATATTTTTGTTATAATCGCAGATGTGTGCAGTTATGCAGATGTAAGGGATCTGAGGATTAAAGGGCCATCCGCCCTGGGTAGAGCCGGGGTCCCAAATGCCCTGGGGTCAGAAGGACTGGCTCTGCCTTTGCTCTGTTTTTCCTGTGGCTTCTGCAGTTGGGTTGAGTCATGGGCTCCTTCCACTGCATACGATTAACACTTACTGCATGGGAAGCCCCGTGAGGCCGCGGGGGTTTGTGCCCCTCTGATAGAACTTGGCTCTCGGACACTGTTTCTCTCTCTTAGCCTGATGGCAGTTTACTCCTCAGGGCAAAGATTAGCCAGCTTTGGGCGGAGCAATTAAACATTACGTGCGATGCATCCGTTTCCCTTGTGTGCTTGGGGAAGGGGAGGGATTCGTACTGGACGTTTGCCTCAAGGCCCGCCCACTCCTGAGCTCTTTAGAGTCAGTAATCCAGAATCCCGTTGGCTTTTTTTTTCTTTCCGGGATCCCACCCACTCCGCCACCCTACCCTTGGAGTCTTTGCCGACTCATCGTGATGCGCTGACTCTGCCAGTGGGCTGGAGGCCGAGGGCTTGCTTTCCAGAGCGGAGGTGCCAAAACTTGAATATCCATCCACTTCGAAAGAACGCTGTCCTCTAAGACGCCGAGGTCTTTCCTCACAGTGCTGGCCTTTACTGCCGGCAGGTGCACGCTTCGAAAAAGCACAATCTATCTCGGGTCACGCATCTCGTTCTCTCACTCTCTTCCCTCTCAGGCTTTCACTCTCCTCGCTCTCTCGCTATCTCTGTTGCTCTTGCCCAGCATTCAGCATCAATATATAAGTAAAATAAGCCTGGTTCCCTGGCTGGGTTTCCCTGTTCCATTGCAGCATCGAGCCGCTCTTATTTTTGTTCTGCTTTACCTTCCTTGCGTCGACGCATGAGAGGTCAGCAGCACCTTCAGCCGAGGGGTTTGCGTCATTCGACCTAAACTGATGCGAACCCACAACAACGGAAAAACGGTGTCTGCCATATACCGCTTCTGTGCCAAACAAAGTGAGCCTTATTCAGATCGTTGCTCCACAGCTTGTCTGATTGCTACTGTGGCTGCTAAATATTTACAGGACTCAGGGAAGAGGGAGTCATTTCAGCCTACTTAGTCTTTTTGTCTCGTTAATTAGGAGACAATGGGAGCCAACACTCAGTCTCCCTAGGACCGTCGCTGTCCTGCAGCTGCCTGACCTGGCTCCGGCCAGTTGCCATCGTTCTGATTCATCCCTTCTTTATTCCCCTTTCCTTTTTCAGGAGTCCCCTCGTCATCAATTCCAAGATCCTGACAGTGACGGTCCGGCCACTGCCCAAGCCCACCGAGCCCATGGTGGTGGTCGAGCTGTCACCGCTGCTCAACGTAAGTCTTCCGTCACGCCACACAGATCAAACGTCTGCGCTTCATTCCACGCACTGCGTCGCCTAACAGTTGAAATCATAGTTTGTTCCTGTGCTGGTTCTTGAAGCTCTGATATAATAAAAGAAGCCTGAGTCATGCACAGCTACAGCTGCCCACACAGTAACTCCTCCTAAGCCCCATGTTCTTCATGTCCTAAGGGCTACGCGATCAAACAGAAGTCCAAGAAACATGAGCTTCTCACCATCTCAATGTTGTATAAATTGGATTGGTAACTTTGCAACAGTGTTTGCTGGATCTTTAATAGGTCTAATATCAGAGAACATGGGTGTACCCCTTCAGTGTGCCAGAAAAACCAAAATTCAATATTTTCCATCCTCTGCTGGACAAGGTGTCCCTTCAGGCAGAAACCATGACAGAGCGGCCATAAGTCCTGGGTAGGCTGATGCGTGTGCAGTGCAGCTCTCAACGCTGAACTCATCTAATGTTGCTCAAATATCTTACCACAGAGTACTTGGCTGTCTACAGCTCTAACTAAAAGTAGGCTAGCTCATCCTAGATCAATGCTAGTGGTAATTTGATGAATGAGGCTTTTAAAAACATAGTGGGTGGGACTGCTATGAGTGGTCAGGCATTGACTTCTTTTATCCGCATCCTATAGGTTGGTTAACCATTTGACAAATGAGGCTTTTAAAACACAGAGTGTGTGGGACTGCTGTGATTGGCCAGTCACTGACTAGTTTTATTCACATCCTATAGGATGGCTGACCATTTGACAAATGAGGCTTTTAAAAGACAAAGTGGTTAAGGCCAATGTGATTGGCGAGCCACTGACTAGTTTTATCCACATGCTATTGGTTGGCTGACCATTTGAAAAATAAGGCTTTTAAAATAAGTAGTGTGTGTGTGAGAGAGAGAGAGAGAGAGACTGCTGTGATTGGCCAGTCACTGACTATTTCACAAGCGAGGCTAATCTTATCCACATCCTATGGGTAGGGCTGCCACCCGTCCCTTATAATATGGGATGATCCCGTACTGGAACATGCTGTATCCCATATACAGGACGATGGTGGCAACCCTACCTATGGGATTGTTGATCATTAAATTAGCCAGGCAGTAGCTGATGGCACACGGTAATCCCGTCCATCTTGGGTTTTCAAGAGCTGATTTGTTCCATCACTAATTTGGCTCCCGATCAAACGGATCCACTTTCGGCCAAGAGAGCATCCCATGTGACCACATGCTGTTGTCCGTTCCATACCAGGATATGTATGCTTTTTGGGGGCGGGGGTTGGTACCCAAGGATCAGAACAGCATTCCGCCTGTAATATTGGTGGTCACTGGTAATCAGGTATCGCATGGTGGGCAGCCAGTCAGCCACACACTGCCCGCTGTTGCAACACTTGCCTAGACGGTCGTTGTCAAACTCTGGGGTCAATTTCAGTCAAAATGTATTTTTTCTCCATTAGTTACAGCCTTCTAGTGCAGTCCCAAACAAAATTAACTTCAACTATTTCCATGATCTATCGCTGGTGTGAAGATGAGTTAGCACACAGCATTGCACCAAGACTACACCAGCGACTGGGGGGGTGCAGCAGGAAGTGATGTTTAGGGCATAGAAAAATTGGGCAGTGGGTTGGAGGGGGCATGATTTGAGCTGATTATGGAATAGAAATTAATTTCATACAACCCCCCCCCCCCCAACTCAACAAACTCCCCCTGCACTGCAACCCGGCTTGGCAAATTTTACCTCTGGCATCTCCTCCCCAATAAATTTTAGGCCGGCACCCCCCCCGGACGCCTCTTAGCGGTACCCACTGTGGCGTGTGCTGTGCCATGGGGTTGTATGGGATGTATTTACACATGCTGCAGACACACATGGGTCCTGAGCCGCACGGTGGAGTGGGCTTGAGGATAATTGCAAAGCGGCAGCTGGGATATGATGACCTTGGCCACCGAAGCGGCGCCCGGTGCCACGGAGGTGCCACAGCGACAGATGTTTGGGGGGCCACCACACCCTCTGTGCAGACAGCTGGTGAGGGTCCACTGGGCCAGAATGGGCCGGAGCACAGAGCAGCCATCAGCCCCCGCCATGCACCTGAGGAATTCGTGTTGGGGGCACATGGATGTGTTACATTTCAGCTGCCTGTTTTTTTCTCTGATATATTACTCACGGTTTATTTTGTTCCCATGTTGCGTTTTTTGTAATCGTTTCATAGCCATTGGCTTCTGTCAGGATTTTGGCCGCAGTATGTACTGCACAGTATGTACTGCACAGTATGTACTGCACACTTGCTAAAATCTTTCCTGAAACATTTCATCTGGCACTAGAAAAACAAAGTAACTTTAGGAATGGCTTCTGACTTTCCACGTATTAATGAATCATCGCCACGCCTCTGACCTTTCCCTGGTCATGTGATGTGAGGGGGCAACTTCTACTTCCTAAAAACCCTTCCTGGCTTTAAAAAAAAAAAAAAAAAAAAAAAGCACCTCTCTGTTAGATAAAGATGCCTCTCATTGGCTGCTTTTTTAATATTTCATCACTTATTAACTTGGTTGGGACAAGCTAATAAGATCGACGCCGGCAGTGTGTCACCTGGGAGACGATGTCACCCGAAAAAGTGATGCGGGAGGATTGGCGGCACTGGGCCATACGGCGGATTGGCAGATGGCTGAACGCAAACAGACACGTCGATGTAAAGGGGGCCGCCATGAGCCCCCCCTTCAGTCTGACAGCCTCTCCTCATGTCTGACATGACACTAGCTGGTGCAGCGCTTCTTAATGACATATACAAGTCATTTGAAGTTTGCCGCATCAAGCCTCAGGAATGGACTTGCATATTATACATGTTGATGATATATGATATGTAATATAAAATGGATAGATAACAGCGTTTAGGGGCGCCCTCTGCCCTCGCTGGGCCGCGCTTGCCCGTTATTTACAGCTCTCCCGCTGGACCATTCAGCACATCCTCCTGCGCTCCTGTGTTTCTCCTCCCTCCTCTATCAGGCAGACAGGCCAGAGCCAGTATGGAAGACCTCCGTAAATCACATGCAGTGTAGCCTGGCCGCTTGACTGCCTGCGTGTGAGTGTGTGTGAGCCCCTGCCAAAGGGACAGTCAATATGGCCAAGTGTATAGATTCATGTGCGTGCGCATATAGTCAGTGTGTACTACGGAACGATACGTCGGCAAGGCTATTAATTGTAGAAATTGGCCAGATACGAGTCACATGACCACATGGCTTGATTTATGAGGTTGTGATTCTTTGCTTCTCTACTCGACAGCAGAATTTCAGCTTGGCTTTCCCTGATTGGGGGTCCTGTTTTATTTGGCGACTCACTGGTCCCCAAGTTTGCGGAGAGGAGCTGAAGGACACCGGCGGCTCAATCTGGCATCTGAAGTCACAGCTCCAGCGCGACAATGCGCGCTAAGTCCCGGGGCCGGTCGACGGGCTAATCGGCGGCGAGTCGGTGTCAACAGCGCGCTGTGCGAGGTAGCGATAGCGGCGGCTGGCTGCACACGCCGGCCCCGGCCCCCGAGCCGCCGTGAGCCGGCACGGAATCAGAAGCAGGTCGCGGACATGGATTTGTAGCGGGATGCGGCCCGGAGCGTGGGCGGTAGAGTGCATGGGGTCCTCGCTGGCAGATGGAGAGGTCTCTCCAGCACGGTGCCCCCTTCCTTTGACTCATTGCATCGCTCACACCTGCGTCGTAAACAGACAGGATGGTGCAGATTTCCTGGGTTGGGGTTGAGGTATATCAGGATTTTGTGGAACTAGTTTGGTTTCAAAGTGAAGAGTTCAGGTCTGAGGAGAGACCCTGGCACGATGACAAATGGCAGGCCTTCTCTTCCTTTGCCTTCTCCTTCTTTTTCTTTTTTCTCTGAGCTATAACGTTTTTTTTTTTTCCTCTCCACAGGGTACATCTGAGCCTCACTGTGTGGTCTGGGATTACAGCAACTTGTAAGTCTTCAAGCAGCCTCACCTCATGAGACGCACTCTTTTCACACCTACGCACACACACCTAAACGTGCCACATGGTGCAGTTTGACCTGTTTAAATGCAGCAGGTGTCATTTGAACTCAGTAGCATTAGCTGTGGTATGCTATGCTATTTTTGAACTCTGAAGGAAGGCCCCTCCAACTGCCACTTGAGTTTAATACCCGAAACTTGTTGATGCAGCCACTAGGTGGTGCAGTGGTTGAGGATCCGACTTTAACACTATAAATTTTATATTTGAAAACCATGCCCAAGAACGGCTGTTTCAGTTCTTTGTTTAGATGGCAACACTAAATTGCTTCTCTTAGACATTTAAATGTATGATCATTTAGGTGTTCAAATCAAAGGTGAGTTTGGGAAGGGAGACACTAGGAGACACACGGCAGGCTGATCAGGAATTTCCCGTTGCAAACCGTGCAGGTCAGAGTCTCCCACAGTGGTGCTCTATGCACATTCGGCTGCAGCAGAGCTATGAATCAGCTTTGCATCAGTCATAGGAAAATGCACAGAGGCCTACGACATTAGCTCATCAGGGCTGTGGTTTGCTTTACCGGCATCTCTCTGCCAGTCTGACGAGAAGAGCCCCGATACTGCGAAAATAGTCCATATTACCTCTGCAAGCCTGAAAACATCAGTGCCTCAGTGGGTACCTGATAGGTGCCGTATCTTCCACGGTACTAGAGCCAGTCTGCATGGGAACTCCAGTGCCAGTCTGCCTGGGTACTACATTGCCTGTCTGCCTGTGTACTACAGTGTCAGTCTGCCTGTCTGCCTGGGTACTACAGTGCCTGTCTGCCTGGGTACTACAGTGCCAGTCTGCCTGTGTCCCAGGGTACTATAGTGCCAGTCTGCCTGGGTACTACATTCCCTGTCTGCCTGTCTACCTGGGTACTACAGTGCCAGTCTGCCTGGGTACTGCAATGCCAGTCTGCCTGTCTGCCCGGGTACTACAGTGCCTGTCTGCCTAGGTACTACAGTGCCAGTCTGCCTGTGTGCCTAGGTACTACAGTGTCTGTCTGCCTGGGTACTACAGTGCCAGTCTGCCTGTCTGCCCGGGTACTACAGTGCCTGTCTGCCTAGGTACTACAGTGCCAGTCTGCCTGTCTGCCTAGGTACTATAGTGCCAGTCTGCCTGTGTGCCTAGGTACTACAGTGTCTGTCTGCCTGGGTACTACAGTGCCTGTCTGCCTGGGTACTACAGTGCCAGTCAGCCTGAGTACTACATTCCCTGTCTGCCTGTCTACCTGGGCACTACAGTGCCAGTCTGCCTGTCTGCATTGTATGTCTGTGTTTCAGAGCCGGGATGGATGGACAGAGACGGTGTGTAACGATTCAGCCTCTCAGACAAACTCGGCAGTGTCCTTGGTGTCGTGTGTGTTTTTGATGTTAGCAAACAGAATGACAACTGGCCGCCATATTGTATAAAGCACCGTACATAGCATGGGGAAATAAATCAGCTGGAATGTTTGGGGAAAAATGGGGCTTAACTTCTCACCCAAGCTGAGCGCCAGCTTCTGCAAAGGCTTTCTTAAAGGATGCAGTGTCCCATCTGCAGATTACTGATGTGCTCCAATTAAATTTCTTAGAATTAAAAAATGGATTCTCCTGAAGCAGTCAGAGATAGGGAGGATTCCGCTTTTTGTTACACACTAAGTGCGCGATAAGCTGTTCTCTTTGTATCCTCACATAGATAAATGTTTCCCAACCTGATATGGCCCTGTAACCTGTACCGCCCATTCTCTGCTTTTTTTTCCACTGATAACCCCCCCACCCCACCCCATACCTACGCTATTCACTCCAGAGTTTTTTCTTTCTTTTCTATCCCGCCGTCCACCAAGCAACTAGCAACAATTTCTCTTGGAATGGACGAATGGCTTTTTTCTGCTGTCACCTTAAAATCCATATTTTCACCGAGCCTCTAAAGTAGTAATTATAACATTATAACACAGAAAACAATATTATTATTAATGATTTTCATTTTAGCTTTTCGCTTTTTAATTTGTCTTACAGATAAGTGAAGGTGGCCGTGGATATTGATATTTCCTGGGCCTTGAAGGCTGCTTTTACTCATGTTCCTGCCTGCCTGTGTGTGTGTGTGTGTGTGTGTGTGTGTGTGTGTGTGTGTGAGACTGAACGTGTGCATGTGTGAGTGAGCATGTGTGTCTGTATAAATGCGTATTTGTGTGTGTGAGTGAGTATGCATGTGTCTGTCAGTGAGCATGTGTGCTTGTATGAGTGCATGT
>JAODJU010000046.1:14964614-14978225 GCA_026776725.1 Gnathonemus echidnorhynchus
CGTCCTGGCTAGATTGATTTTGGATCATTAAGAACACAGTGATGACCAATCAGAAAAATTATGAATTACCTACAGTAAACCACTACAGTAACCAGTAAACCAGTAAAACTTCATTAATAAAACCCTAAATGATCTGTGTTTTTAAAACACCCCTCCTTATGACCCCCCCTGCTCAGATGCATTCCGCAGTTCATGGCTTTCACATATGACAGAGGTTAGAGAGTCACACGCAAACACGCACTTGCATGAACGCATACTGATGTGCTTTAAATAATACAGTTATGCAGCAAGTCACGTGACCTTATGACACAAAAGTAAGCTTGAGTCACATGTACAATTTGCATCAACTGATTTAGCCGACACTCTTATCCAAAGCAACATAGCAACATTTGAGAAAGCAAGACCGGACAATCACTGGAGCCGTCGGGGGGTCACAGCCCAACAGTGAAATCAATCTGGCAACCACTGGATCGACAGCCTTTTGTTAATGCAAACTGTAATTGCAGGGGGCTTCAAACTGATGACCTTCTCATTACAGGCACTATGGGCTTACTCCCTGAGCGCCCCACACACACAGACACACACACACACACTCCAGCTTTGGGGTGACGTAGAACAATGTCAAAACACCTTTGCCAGTGTTCAGAATTCAGACTGCACAGGCAGAGGAATTAGCCAATGAGGTGAAGCCGTCCATCCGGCGGAGGCCGATCCTCATCCAATCATCGTTTGTCTTCATGTTCAGCTGCCACCTCTCATCAGCCAGTCGTTTAACAATTAACATTTATAGTTCTGTGCTTCCTGACACAGAACCAAGTATAATTTCTCACACTTTCTCCCAGTCCAAATATAATTCACTGCTGCAGCGTTTGCAGTAAGCTCTGAGGGTCAGCCGTAATGCTGAAGCAGCCTAACAGTCGATAATGATAAAAGATTCACCGGCAAGCAAAGGTCACTCAGTAGAAATGGAATTTTCTGCTATATTCAGTAGCTGCTATCATACTGTAGGATTTACCTTTTTTATTATCCTCTTTCCATGACATTTTTCTTATATAAAACCTTCCGGAACTGGGTATTATGGTGGCTAGCAGCCAGAGGCGGCCCACTAACTGTACCACTGGCTTAGGGGAGCCCTGCCATGACGGATGTCTCGGGCCAGTGTGGGAAGCAGAAGCTGGAGCTCCGGTCGGGCGAGACGTTCTCCTGAACATTAGGGCCAAGCGCGTATACAGGGGCGGGGCCACAGGTACACTGGCCCCAGCTGAAAGCTGATTGGCCCCCAGAGCACCCCTCCCCTGTCACTCACCCATTCAAAGCATTTCATTGGCTAATGATTTTAGCTCCGCCTTAAAAAAAAACGTCTTAGTTCCGCAGTTGGTTTGGGGAGGAGGGACAAATTTAGGAAGGGTAACCGTGTTAGAGAGGGGTGCTGTGGAGGACGTCAGGTGTGCAGTGAGGTGGGTAAGATGCTGTTCCTCGCCTGTGTGCTGCATGTCATCCTTAGCTGCGGGAATCGCCCTCCCAGTCCAAACGCTGGCCCTACACTGATTTACCGCCGTGCGGTGCTGTAACATTATGGCATCTGCACTGAGCACTCTGCCACCGGGCAGCTATGCCCTCGCACCCTGGCATTAGGACAGCGATGCTAATGCCGCACTGCTTTGTTTGCTGGCTCTGCTGCTCCGGAGCGTAACCCCCCCCACCCCCCCAGAATGAGTAAAATGTACGGTGGGAAGTTCGGCATTCAGCGGCTCGCGGATCGGGGCGAGACCGCAAGAGAGGCCCTGTCCGCTAATGGATCACGTGCGCCCACCTGAGCGCCTACCCCTGGCTTGCTGTCGCTTTGGCAGCCGGGTCATTAGGTTTGGCTTCGGCTGTTTACAGACAATGAGAGCGGTGGGGTTTTGGGGGGGGGGGGGGTGGAGAGGCTCACGCGTCACCGGTCCAGTAGCAGACGGGGAGTGATTTTCTGGTATCCAGCCTGTCTGCAGCCCACACGCACACGTGTATGCTTCTGCCATGACTCACCACCAAGATCTCTTTGAAATTATGTCCTTTTAAAAAATAGCTGTTTGCTCTGACATGTCTTACGCCAAGAAAGCAGGGGTAGAGATGGCGGGGGGACCCGTCTCCCCCCATTTCATAGGGACCCCCCTCCCCCTACTAAACATTTTGATAAGTAGCATCCTTAAGTTGGATATCTGAATGTGTGATTGTATCCAACTGTGTGGATTATCTCCGACTACTCACAGTTATTGCTGCAGATTCGAGTCCAATCACACGCCTGTATCCCCGCTCTGTACACGTGTTCACTACTACTACAGGTCTCTTTTTCCTCCATTTTTGTTTCGACACGTGCACGCAGTTCTATTCACATACACAAAGTTTACCTACTGATCTACTGAAGGACACGTAACGGAAGCGCTGAATGTCACAAGCTGTAACATTTTATTCAAAAACATCTATACTTGCCACATTTATGCTGACGTACAAAATTTTGTTTGCGGGTATTGGGTCCAGAGTAAGTTGACAACTGAGCTGCCTTAAATTGTGCCGGATTCAGTTTTGGTCACACAGACTGAAATGGTTCATTATAGAACAAAAATACAGTCCAAAGAAAACACAAAGATCTAAATCTATCAATGTGTCCTCACGTAATGTGTAACATTACAGTAAACTGGGGCTCAGTAAGCTTAGTCTTACAGCACCTTGTAGAGCAGACTATCTGTTGTGGGTGATTAGCAGCTCCATACACCATGTTGGTCAGTGTCCATCAGAATGTTTAGTGTATTAAATCATTAGCCCAAATCACGCTAAATGCCACCACAAGCCTGGCTCGATAAGCTTAGAAATGGAGACCTTTTGCTCTCTGTTTGGTCTTCTTTCTCCACCCGCTTCAAAAATCTCTCCTACGCCCCTGCATGGATGATTTAATTACTGCAGGCGACAGAGAAAAAGGCGACACTATGCAGCCCTATGTGGGAGAGGGTTTGAAATGCGAGCAGAGACAGACACACGGGGACACGGGGACATGGGGACATGTACACAGACAGGCCCACAAAGAAAGGGGCATTCATAGCAGGAGCTCGGCTTCTCACTGCTGCCTGTGTTTTTCATCTTGACTCGGCGCTGCAAAGGATGATAGTAGTGATGAGGGAGAGAGACAGAGACTGATAAATAGACAGAGAGACAAACAGACAGTCAAAAGCCAGAGATCGAGATGGAGACAGAGAGAGACTGAGACATAGAGAGACAGACAGAGAGAGACTGAGACATAGAGAGACAGACAGAGAGAGACTGAGACATAGAGAGACAGAGAGAGACTGAGACATAGAGAGACTGACAGAGAGAGACTGAGACAGAGAGAGACTAAGACATAGAGAGACTGACAGAGAGAGACTGAGACATACTGTAGAGAGACAGACAGAGAGAGACTGAGACATAGAGAGACAGACAGAGAGAGACTGAGACATAGAGAGACAGACAGAGAGAGACTGAGACATACTGTAGAGAGACAGACAGAGAGAGACTGAGACATAGAGAGACAGACAGAGACCGCGCTGTCTCTGTAAGCCCTCGGTGTTTCTGCACTCTCCATCTCATCGCCATCACAAACATCCCACACTGGCAGCCCCTGACACCACAGCGACAGCTTCTGTTAGAGTCGCCAGGCTGACACTCAGGCCTGCATCAGGAGTGGGCACACTCCTCCTATTCTTTCTCCTGTATTCGTGACACTAGGTGTATTATGAAATAGATTGCCATCTCCCACTTTACCAACGGCCACAGCCTTCTTTCCTGCGCTTGTGCTCTGTCAGTGATTTGGTATAGTGAGACACTCTGTCCAGAGGGAGGCGCTAGAGGTTCTCTCCGGCAGATGTGAAGACATGCTCTGCCATTGTATTGTGGAGCTAAGCAGGAAGAAACAAAATGTGCTCTCTATGTAACTCACTCAAAATGATGCCCCCTACTGGCCGAGGGGGATCGTGGCACAAGATAATTGGAACTCAGTTGCACATTCATTCATTTATTCACTTTTACCCAAAGTGACTTAAAGTTAAGAAAGCAGAGTCACATGGGGGTTAAGGGCCTCGCTCAGCGCCTAATGGTGATGTCACTCCGTCAACCCTGGGATTTAAACTGGCAACCTTCCTATCACAGGCACTCGAGCTCGCTGAGTCACATACCTCCCCACAATTAATTACAGGTACTCCAGAGCCACGGGGGATGCTGATTTTCTCAAGTCTCTCTTCTTAATTGCTTTTTTGAAGTCATAAATTATATAATAAGTTGCCTCATCTGGATTTGCAGGTGTAAATTGGATACTAATTAAAATGTATTTTTATACCTATAGGCCCTGTGTTTCAGATTCCTCTTTCAAAAACATGCTATTTTCACATACATTAAAAAGGTAGCCCTTTCAGATACAGACAGAGGCTAAATGCAAGCAGTATATAGATAAGACAAACAAAGACTTGAATAAAGATATTACTGCTAAAACAATTCATTATGCATTAGTCATTTACAAAAATATATATATTTCTTCATGCGTAACATTAATTTTCAGGGAATAACACACTTTAGTCAAAGTTCAATAAGAATGTAAAATCATTCCTTTTGTCTTTCATCACTGGATACAAGAATGCCTGCTTCATTCATTTAATTAATTTCCTTATTTAAATATTTTCAGGCAACGTTTAAGTGGGAAAGAACGATTACCAATACTAAAATGAGCCTCCATCCAAGTGACACATCCCTTGCAGAAGACTACAGCTCCCAGCGGCTCAGAATCGCTGAGGTTCTGCCCCCCAACCAGGCCACAGCATCTACTGGGGGGTCTTGGAATGGAGCCAGGCAAACAGGTGGCAGCCACACACGGGCAGGAAGACTAAAGGAGTTACAGGCGCACCATAAGCATCCCGTCATATAACCCAGTAAAAGGAGGGTCATTGTGGCTGTGGAACAATGTGCACTATATTACAATATTACACATATTCTGCTGAAAATGCCACACACCCCCCACTGACCCTCATGGGCCCCCACCCACGCAAGGGCACATAATTTAACCATCTCCTGATCCTGAATCCCCCACTTCCTCGGTGGTTTGTCTCAGTGAGTTAGGACTATGTACCTATGATCAGAATGATGCTGGTTCAAATCCCAGGGCCGGCAGATTGATGCCACTGTTGGGCTCCTGAGCAAGGCCCTTGACCCCCCCGCAGGTTGCTGCATGTTGGCTGACCCAGTACTGTGCCCCCACCCCATGCCTGCTCTCGCCTGTACATGCGTCTGCGTCCCATGATGGGGCAGCTGAAAAGACAGTTGTTCTGTTCTGTTGCCAGCTGATGTGAATAAGCACGTCGTCCCCCATCTGCAGATGTGCATGCAGTGACTCAGGCACACAGACTGCACGTCTCGGTGATGCGAGCGCCGCTGTCGCTCTCCTTTGTTTTTATAATTTTCTGCTGCATCGACATGATATTGTGCCACAGTTGGCAGGAAACAACAGCAAACACTGAGTAACAGAATTAAAGACTGACCTGCTTATACCACAGGCCACATCAGTAATGCGTCCCTATTCATCACCCACTCGACTGCTTCCTCCGGCTCCCGCTCTCTCCCTCTGCTTCTCTCTCCGTCTCAAATAAAAGATGGAGACGGAGGCGGAGCAGTGGAATTAGACGAATGGTATATCTCAGGCGGACACGCTCCGTGTCTGAGCGGCCCACGTAGTTTTGTCTCTCTGCCGTGTAGATTAAACAGACTGTATGATCTCCCCATGGGCCGCTCACCTACTGCAACGGCACCCACAGATCTTCTTTGATGGACCAGGGGTCTTACTGCCAGCCCCCTGACAATGTTTCTCTCTCTTTCTGCTCCTCATTTTCAGCATGGTGAGGTTGCTAAGGACGCAGGGTTCTGAAATCTGCCAGTTGTACTGTTGGCAAGTTTTGGAGCAGAGCAGGTGTTTGTGGATGTGGATAATCGCATCATCTGGTCTTTTTATTTTGTAACTGATGCCTTAATGTTCCTTTTTTGATTGGGGAATTACGGCGTGTCTTTCCGGCCCATCCTGAGTCATGTTGGGCTCTGAGTAAGACAGGGCCGAGCGGGGATGACAGAGATCTGCACTGGATTCCTTCCGATTCGGAGGGCTGTAGGAGCTGCTCTCAAATGCAGAGAAGTCGCACTGGGAGAGCCACGGAAAGTACCAGGCCGAATCCAAGTTTATTTATCAAATGCGCAACAGTATGGCAAACAGCGGTAGATGCAGACCATGAAATGAGAGCTGTCTCTCCAAGTAGTAGAAATGTGTAAAGAAAATTAAAGTAAAACAGCAATTGTAAAATAGTAAAAATAACCAGTGCTAATAAGATAAAAGAGAATGTATAAATTGTCCATATTAATAGCCATATTAGTATATTATTGGCCATATTAGTAGCCATATTGCTTATTGAAGGTAGAAACCATATGCATGGCTGATCTATGTATGTATAGATGTTTGAATGATCTATGCATGAATAGATGCACTATTGATCTGTGTATGTACAGATATATGACTGATTTGTGTATGTATAGATGTATGAATGATCTGTGTATGTGTATGACTGATTTGTGTATGTATAGACGTATGACTGATCTGTGTATGTGTATAACTGATTTGTGTATGTATAGACGTATGACTGATCTGTGTATGTATAGACGTATGAATGATCTGTGTATGTATAGACGTATGAATGATCTGTGTATGTATAGACGTATGAATGATCTGTGTATGTATAGACGTATGACTGACGAATTCTATTCTAGGTGCTGCATCATGCTCTTTTAGAAAATCGGCGTGTTCTGCATGACTGAGTCATGAGCCTCACAGATGTGTACTTGTGGGATTATGCACGTCCTTTTTTGACTCCTGCACCCCCACCCCCCGCACCCTCACTTGGCAGTTTTCTTTATGACAGTACCCACGCTCCTGTTGCTGTTTAACATTTCATGTTGGCCAAGGTTTTTATTTACAGTTTTACTTTTTTTTTTGCAATATGCCCACATGTGCTACCATCTGTCTTTCCGAATCTTTGTCAGCCGCAAGATTTTTTTTTTTTTTTTGTTGTTGTTGTTGCCAGGGATAACAATCCCGCTCAGTCGAGGTCCAAGAGGTGCACCTCTGACTGGGGGGGCTCACACAGAGGGCAGTGTGAGCCAACTGGACCCCACTCACCTCCGGTGGAGGCTCAGCTTCAGGACGAGCATGCAGGCGTTGGGCCCCTGTGTCTGCGTGCTCACGCCTCCATGTAAGAAGCGCTCTCCACGGAGGACGTGATTGATGGCTGCAGACTGCTCGTACCGTGTTCCCTGACTGTAGGCTCCCGGGCCCAAGCGAAACAGTAGCTTTCTAACAATGTGATGCCGGCACTCGCACAGGAAACCTGGTCTGTCCGAGCACTAAGCAGGTGCACCAGCCGTTCCGAATCGATCTGTCGAAGATGGCGAGCGTTCAAGCTGAGAGCTCAGAGCCGGAAGCCACAGACCATGTCCACAAACATGGAACTTGCCAGCAAGTGGCCCATTAAGCCAGTAGTTGGGTTACAGAATCATGTTACCTACTGTGTGCTTTTAGCTTGACTTTGTAAACATAACAGCATCCCAGTGGTATACATTTAGTGTAGTTTTATAGCTCAGTACAGAAAATATGTAGACCTGGACACAGGAGGATCCTACACGGAGTCCTTGCACAAAGGTTTAGATGTAGATTTTTATTTCTGTTTTTGCACTGTAGACATAACAGCCCCCCCCTCCATTTTCCATTGTAACTAAACTGGTCCAAGCCTAAACCCGAAGTATAACCAGTATAACCGCAGTTTTAGTTAGTGGTCTTCCCTCTGTCCAGGATGAAGGTCCTGATCCCTAATTCCAGATCTTTATCTCTCATCACTGCCCTTGAGCCTTCGAGCGAGACAGCGGAGAGACCTGGAAGATGTTTTATTGCACCTCATTCTCTGGGTACTGTTATGTGTCGCGAAACGGGAATCAGCAGGCTGCCACAGAAGTGCTCAGTGTTCTCTGACCTCTGCTATTTCTGTCTGCCGGCTACTGTCACATGGGCGCCGTCAGGCCAGGACGTCCTGGCTGCTCCCCCAAGGCCGGTCCAGCCTCTACTGTGTAATTATCCTCATTAGTGATACTACTGGGTGACGAGGCGCTAGGCAGTGATTCGCACCGACGAGGAGGCGAGCTTTTTAGGTTTGGTGGTGCTCCAAGTGGACAAAGAGGATGATTAGATGTCTTTGAGGCTCCCCATTCTCCTGTTGAATTTAGCAATGCAGTTAGCTGTCTCTAACCTGTGCATGATATGTGATGTCAGTGGGTTTAAGAATAACAGGAGTCTGCCGTTATTCTGTTAATGGATGTTAATGGAGTCAGCTTGGATGTCATGCAGTTCCTCTTAGGAAGGCAGAAGTGCATCTGATAGCCTCCAAACTGAGATCAGTGATAGGTGCTATCAACTCGCTAATGAAGATTGCTCCCCAGGGCCCCTTCCCGGGATTTACCTCCAATGCAGGGGGGGTTTGGAAATGACATCGTCATTGTCAGGCCCTGACTGTATTTTAACATTTAATGAGGGGTGATATGAAGCTGTAAGCATCTTATGTTAGACCTGAACCAAATTTGGAGAATTCAGTTTCCGTCCTGTCACAACAAGCTTTCATATTTGGCGTTATCTCCTTCTGTTTTTCCCCTTTCCTTCCCTTCCCTCCTTTGTCTCTCTCTATCTCTCTATTCAAGTTTTTATCTGTCAGCTTTGTTTTGGTCCATTTGGTCCCTCCGTTGCTGCATCAGTGCATAACCTGATGCAGAAACCGCATTCCATACAAACAGGGGAGCATGGGTGGGCCGAGGGGACAGGCAGCGTTGCAGGGGGTGAATAAGTTGATGAGGGCGAGGACAGAGACAGCAGGTCCTCTCGGTCTCTCCTGCTTTTTGGATCACAGGGCCTGCACACCTGGTGACACATGACTCATGTGGTGAGTTCATTTGAAGACAGAACTCTCTCCTCTGTGACTCTCTCTATACCAAAGGGTTTGAGATGCGTGGGTGCGGAAAAGCAGCGTCCTCCATTGGAAGGTTGGCTTTTGATGGGCTGTGAATTGCATCAGCTTGCCTAATGACTCTACATAGCCACAGGTTTAGCAGACATGACATCACTTCCTGTTTTTCTCTATGTTTGGGGTACAGACTGCAGGTGCAGCGGTGTGATGCTATGCCCTGATAAAATATCACAAGGACTGCTCCGTATCGAATGATAATGTTACAACACGTTAATATCTGTGACACATACCAATACATTGATAATGTATTATCACATAGAATATCTGTTACATTTAATGTTCCAATTTACATTAATTCAGATTTAATTCCCCCAAAATTTACTATGTTATACCACAATACATTGAATACAGGGCTCAGACTTGCTCATTTATCTGATGCTTTTATCCTAAGTGACTTACAGTAGAAGGAAGGGTTACACTTTACAATCCCTGGGTTTTGAACCCACAACCACTGCATGGTTAGCACAGTGCCCTGTGTACTGGGCTGCTTGTATACTGTATGCAACCATACCTCTGCTTTGGTGAAGTTAACAACTCTCCCTTCCTCTTTGTTCCTGAGGGCTGGTGAATTCACAGATTAGCCCTGTAACCACCTTGACCCTGGTTTGTGTCTGTGTCTTTTTTTTTTTTGCTGCCTCAGAGCGGGAAGCTAAATGGGCTGAAAATCCCTCTGCCCGAGCCGAGCCACCTTCAGCATGCATTACCGTAAATGTTAGCTGTCAGGACAGGTGCTAAGTCAGACGTTCATGCTAAGCAGCGCGTTACCAAATAGCTCCAAAGTGTGATGATGAATTATAAAGGTGCGGATTTCACCCCGCTAACAGGAAAATCAGCTTGCTGAAGTGAGTGGATGAGAGGGTCGGACTCCTTTAGATGTGGAGAAGTTTTAGCACATTTTCCATGTGATAAAGTATCTTCATGTAGTTCTAGGTGAGGCATAGGCCTTCCTGGTCTTTGGATATTCAAGGTTTTGTTATTTTTGGGTGGGAGTTGGGGTGTGTGTGTGTGTGTGTGTGTGTGTGTGTGTGTGTGTGTGTGTGTGTGTGTGTGTGTGTGTGTAAGGGCCTGTTTTTGGCACCCGTGTCCACAGCCATCACTCCTGCTCCTTTTAAAGCTATGTTTAGATACTCATTGGTGCTACTCTCCCCTTCCAGTTGTCCTTAAGAGCTGTCACCTTGAGGGGCAGGTTCTATACCCGCGCTGAGGCTGACTTCCTCCTGAAGAGAAACCTCAGCTTGTGATAAGTGGCCTAGTCCAGGGCCGGAGTGGGACTGCTTAAGAAGCACTGAGTAAGCTATAGCCTTAACGGAAATTTACTGCGTTTCCCAATCAACATCACCAGTCTGGGAATTCTCCCAATTCTCCTGATTAACCACTCCGGCACTGGCCTAGCCCTCTGCATCACGAGGCCTAGCCCTCTGCGTCACGAGGCCTAGCCCTCTGTGTCACGAGGCCTAGCCCTCTGAGTCCCGTGGCCTAGCCCTCTGTGTCCTGTGGCTTAGTCCTCTGCAGTAGTTTTTCATATGGTTCTGTCCAGTTGTAAGGTAGCTAATGCAGGTCTATGGGACCCTCATAAATATGTATTTGCATCCATGATTTATTTATCCTTTAGACGTGTTATCTAACTGTTACTTAATATAACATTATATTTGTTTACCAGGCCTTTTTATCCACAATGATGTACATTTTCTATATGTTGTCTTTAGTCCCGGTTTAATTCAATATTTTCATCAGCAATGGAAAAGTGCTATTGATGCATAAAGCTGAGTTTTTAAAGAAGAAGATCTGAAGGGCCTGGCTCAATTATGTATAATTAATTAGAATCTCAACTTCTCTGAAGATATGCCCTCAGACATACTTAATAATTCAACCATCTTCTGGGATCCGTGACTGAGAATTAAGTCACAGTATGAGCTGCTCCCCCCTGCAGATCTGTATTGTAAGCATGCAAGGGCCACTTGATTGTCAGTACCGTGCAGGGCACAGTAGTGCGATTCCAATGTAATATATCCCTGCACTGCAGTGAATATTGCACCCAACCATTAGCCCAAACGTGTCTGTGAGTGCATTCCTACACACCTTTCTGTGGGCTGAGACGTCATTGTAACACTTCCTGTAGCCATATCAGATGATGTCTAATGAGTTCCAAGTCTGCTTCTTTGTTGTAATTTTGTTTGCTTCACTAATTCATCATATGGCAGCGCAGTATTTCAGTTGACGGCCTTTGAGTGATCGGTACTTGATTAATCAGCCTGTCTGAAACCAGTCTGGAAGCAAGTTATCTGCAGTGACTGCTGCAGTGATTGATTGATGTGCCTCTGTGAAACCATGAAGTTTTCAGTCACATACACCTCATCATTTTGACTGTTGTTGTTCATTTCCTACAGTTATTAAACAGATATTGTGCATTTGTGTTTTTTTGGTTAATTTCAGTCCAATGCAGTATTTAATATACGTTAACGCTTTACATTCAGCGCACCTTCATAATGCATTCATAGAACATTCATAAGCAGCATGCAGGTACACCTTAACATCATAATATCCCTTAACAGCTTTAATGTACATTAATAACAAACATTACATGATTATGCAATTTATAATGTTTGTTATTATTATATAATATCTGTTATTAATGTCTGTTTCAGCTGTTAAGGGATGTTAGGATGTTAAGGTATACAGTACATACATGATGTTTATGAATGTTTTATGAATACTTAATGAATACATTATGAAGGTGTACTGGACATTTTATCAATGCAATATAGAAGCATTATGAAGATACAGTTAATGTAAAGTGTTACCTAATATACTATATTCCATTTCCTAGTTCTTATGGAGATCTGCACTGATGTGTGTCTCAGTCGGTTAAGGTGCTGCATCTGCGACAAGAAGGTCAGGGGAAGGTCCCTGAGTGGGGGCCTTTAACCCCCAGTTACTCCCGGGACTATCTGACCCCGCTTTCGCAAATGTGTGTTGCATTTGAGAAAAGCACCTGCTAAATGAATTAAATGTAAATCTACATTATCTAGTGCCATTTTTCCAGTTCTTGTGGACTAGAATGAGACTGAAAGTGAATAAACAAGCCAGACTAGGCCGGAGTTTTAAAAATACAAAGAAAAATCACTGGGCTGGGCTACTCAAGAATGGATAATCACCATAGTACTAACTAAGTTACTGTACTGGTATCTAAATACTGTAATATAGAAATATGAATACATAAAAACACCAAGTATATAGTATTTTAGCTAAATTAGCCAAGTTTGGGAACTTAATATATTTAATACATATATTTAATTTACAAATTGTATAACAGCAAACTTCAGATGTCAACATTAAGGGCTTATAAAACATTTAATTCCAGACTGACAAGTTTGTGTCTCTATAGCGATGTGTCTGCTGAAACACAGATAAATGGCTGGACTTGTGTACTTAATATTCCGTCATAGCTTTCAGGATATTTACTGAGAGCCGCTGATCCGAAGCAGAAATTTCACTAACAGCTCCGTGCGAAACATCCATCAACAGCGTCAGCCAATCAGAGCGCAGGATGTCAGACAGTGCCTTTTGAAGCAGTCCCCGGCGCGCCCTCGTCGCGGTATAGCGTGACGGAGTGTCACACTTTTGGCACGACCTGTCACACTAAAGGCGCTGACGGAACAGCGAGCCATGCCGCCTGGCAGAGCTTGATGATGAAATTATATTCCGTTGCGTCTTCGGCGCGTGTCCTTTAAATAAGAAGGATTCTCAGACATGAGCTAAAGGACGACTCGGAGACGCGGAGGAGGAGAGGTGTGGCGGGAGCTGAGGACCAGGCTGTCATTTATCTTTGTTCTGCGGCAGGACGTCATTGGCAGTGGTACGTGGGCATGCTTGCTTGTTCCTGGCAAGGCTAACGCCCACCCCAGTCCCCCCTGGCTATGCCCACTTCAGCATGGACATGACCTCTAAGGGGATGTGTTACAGGCCGGACATCACTGACACTGTGCGATTGTAGGAGTGTCTCTGAACGGAGGATTTGTGCAGCTTGTAATGATGCTGATTAATGGGGGGGGGGTGGTGGAGGTGGCTGAGATTATTAATCATCCCCCCCCCCTCCACCCCGCACACCCATAAGCAGTAGCATAAGCACAGCATATTGTTTGTCAGTGATTAACACTGCGGCAGATTCTGCTTGGGCTATATAACCGATAGGCCACGCCACCTGTGTCTGTACTCTCATCCCCTGACCCTCCCCCATTTGGTGCCCATGTCCATAATCCACTTCTTGGGTCCCCACTGTACTTACAGAGCCTCGTCTATCTCTGTGAGAAAGTGCCAGAGTTCCCCTGTAGAGGCTGGGGCTCACTGGGCCAGCACTGTCTGAGGAGCGAGTGGGCAACAGCAGGCCGGCCCTGTCTGAGGAGCGAGTGGGCAACAGCAGGCCGGCCCTGTCTGAGGAGCGAGTGGGCAACAGCAGGCCGGCCCTGTCTGAGGAGCGAGTGGGCAACAGCAGGCCGGCCCTGTC
>JAODJU010000046.1:14980046-14997201 GCA_026776725.1 Gnathonemus echidnorhynchus
CTGCATATTCTGGCTAGGAGAACCCTACCTGCATATTCTGGCTAGGAGAACCCTATTTGCATATTCTGGCTAGGAGTACCCTACCTGCATATTCTGGCTAGTAGTACCCTACCTGCATATTCTGGCTAGGAGTTCCCTACCTAGGAGCCTAGGAGGACCCTACCTGCATATTCTGGCTAGGAGGACCCTACTTGCATATTCTGGCTATGAGGACCGTACCTGCATATTCTGACTAGGAGGACCGTACCTGCGTATTCTGGCTGGGAGGACCGTACCTGCATATTCTGGCTGGGAGGGCCCTACCTGCGTATTCCGGCTAGAAAGTCCCTACCTGTGTATTCTACTATAATGCAGACAGACACTTGTGCTGTTTGACTGCGCAAGTTTCAGCACTTTCTAAACTCAATGTTTTCTGATTTCTGTTTTCCCCCCCAATTATAGGACATACAAAACACAATTTTATTAACTTATTTCCTTAAACCATCTTCTAATGCAAGAGTATACTGTTACACTGTTAGCCCATTATTCTTTGCCTTTAAGCAATCGATTAATAGAGCACTAAATTATTCTTAATTCAGTTGAAGCTGCTCTGTAATAGTAAGGACTATAAGCCAATAAGTTTAGAGTAAATTGAAAGACTATCTCTTAATGTTTTCATTAGCGCAGGCACACCTTGGTATTTTTACAAAGAAATTGTATAATTAATTCGAGCCATATAAATGTATATGTATTGCATAGAGTGCAGTATAGAAATAGACCTGAGCCTGCAGCCCGGATTGCTTGAAGCAGTCCACACTGAAAGCTCATGACACTTTTGGTGTAGCTCAGCACTGAGCTGTGGATCTCGTCCCACGTGGTGTCACATGCCAAACGCGGGCAGCCTTTGAGACTGCAGTCCTCACGAGTACCTGCGTTGTCCTAGACATAAGCACAAGGAAACAGGGCTTTCAGCAGTGCCCGAAGTTGCTTAGACACTTAAAAACTTTCTCTTGCCAGCAGGGGGTGGCCCACATCCGCGAGGTTAGGCGCGGGGCTGTCGCGCGATGTCAGATGCGGCCCAGTAATCTGCTTGCAGCTCAATCAAAGCTGATTATTTAAGAATCCAGCTGGAATGAAAACTGACACGCATACTGAGCTGAACTGCCATCTAGTAATATAGGAGGTGATATGACACATCCAGTTGTTATTGTCGAAATATTATGAACTGATAATATCTATGTCATCTTTGAGGATATTAAATTCTGATATTTTAGGGCAAGTATCACTGCGGAGGAGAGATTCTTTACGTTTAACGTTTCTCGGGTATTCTGGTCCAATAGCAACTGAAAACAGTAAGAGGCAATATTTTTATTTAATGAAACTATATTTAAAAATACGAAAAATGAGTGTAGAAAACATTGCACTAGTTTTAGAGTATTAGAATTTTTTGCATTAGCATTGAAATTCATTAGTGCCCGGTATCAAACCTGTGGTTTTATTCAAAGGCTTTGGGTGTGCATATCTTATGCCAGGAAGGTCTTGTGAATTAAAGTGAGAATTGCTAGAAAATTGGCAGAAAACATTTGCACTAATTGTCACCACTTTAAGCTGTTTTTAAAATGAAAGAAAAAAACAAATGAGAATAAAAGACCTTGCGAAATAAGGACCATTAGCTGCAGACATGAGCCTGCCAGGACCTGGCGGGGAGTGACCACACCACAGGAAATGAACCTGAACTTTTTCTGTCTCACTCCAAGCTAAATTTCATTTGTGTTATTTATTAAGTACACAGAGGCAGACTTTTGACTTCCTCGTTAGTGTTTCTTATTGGTATAATAACGATTATTAATTTTACTCTAACTGTTTGGCTATGAACATCGATTTGAATGTATTTCTGTATTTGATACTGTTGTTTTCTGGCGATATCACCAATAGTTACAGTGCTGTGAAAAAGTTTTAGCCAGTCTTAGAAAATGTTAGCTATTTACCTGTGGAGTAAGGGTGTATTTGCTCACAATACACAATATAACATTAGAACATATGCTGATTAAGAGTAACATAAAAACTAACAAGAATTTCCCCTGTCCTCCAAAATTTTGGCTAGAACAAACCTCTCGGCAGGGGCGATTCCATGTATTTGTTGCATTTCACCAACAGCTCAATTAATTAGTTAACTTGATTAGTTAAATAACTCAGTGAGGTATTGATCAGCCAAATGAGGTGTGCTAGCGGTCAAATCGAACTTACATGAATGTATTGGCTGGTTACTGCGGATACTGGGGTGACTGTTTTTTTTTTTAGGAGGTTTTGAAACGGCTAAGCTGACACACTTTGACAGACTAAATATGGTAGTTAGACACCAGCATGAAATTTTTTTTGACTGCCTATTAAGCACTTAGTGGACAGAGATGGGGGGGAGGGGCTTAATGCCTGGCTAGGGGGTCTGTATATGGGGGGGAGGGGGGTTAATTAAGAGGGACTTCTTTGAGGTCAGATAAACATCTGACGTGTTTGGTGTTTGGACTGTTTGATAGTGGAAACCGCTGAGTAAAAGTGCTGATTAAAAACATGTTTTTGTCCAATGATTAGTGCTTATATTAACAGAGTAAAGAGTCAGGTCAGTGTGTGCATAAGCACTGCCCACCCAGCACGGGATGACGCACCTCAATGGCCCCATGGACGTAATCAGTCACCTCTGCTGTGCTAACTGCCATGCCCTCCCCACCCCCCCCCCGATCACTTCTCTGTTGGTACAGGCCAGCCTTAACATCTGCTAGCACTTACTGCTCGCAATATAATGAAACTACTAATGTCGTCGATTAGTAGTTCTGGATGTTTACATCGATTGCTTTCAAAGTCAAGTATCTCATTAGAGTTATTTTGAACAGCCTTGTTAAGTGATAATGCAGAAGGAGGTGGGAGAGAAGGCAAAGGAGAAAACGCTGGCTGATTCTGAGACCATCTGTATGCCATAACACTTGTCAGCACTGCCGCTTCACACCTGCAGGTTGTGGGTTTGAATCCCCTGCTATGTTTTTCCTCCCCTAGGTTCTCCTGTTTCCTCTTACACTCAAAAGTCCTGTTTAAAAATTGGCCTTAATGCATCATCCTGTGCACTAGACTGGTTACCATACAGGGTATCCCCTGACTTGTCCCCTAATCACGGGTGACCCCCAAATGGGGGGTCGCATGATTTCCACAATGCATTTAAAAAAAAAATTAAAACATATTCAATTTTCATAATAACCACAACCAGTCAATTGTGATAACTCTGCTGAGGGCAACCTGCGGTGGTGGTGGGCTGAAAAGTTAGGAATCTCATGCCTAGGATAGGCTCCACACATATATACACACACACACACACAGAAGATGGATGGTTTGGTGATCACCAGTCAATGCAGTCGAGGGTTGGCGGTTGGAGGCAGGGCATGTGATGAAGCCTCAGTGCATTTCTGAGTTTTCCAGATAAACCTCTTTGTCTGTCGGTGTGTGCGTCCTCGTAACCCTCTGTGCGTCTCTCCCTCCATCCAGAGAGGCTGGCGTAAATGCATGGGACACCGAGGGCTGCCAGACACTCCCCTCTCCAGCGGTCCACACCAAATGTCTCTGCAGCAAGATCTCCAGTTTCGCCGTGCTGGCACAGCTGCCTAAGGACCAGGTACACCCCCCGTTACCGCGGAGACACCCAGGCTCCAGAAGGAACTCCAACATCTAGAAAGCTGGTCTAGTTTTACAAAACTCTGAGAACATATGAGAGGTTTCTGACTGGCTTACAGGTATGTGCATCCTTGTCATTGGTGGGGTGGAGGATGCAGTTTTATCTGTGAGTATTCCTATAGAGACAAGGCTCTGGAGCAAGAGTGGATTCAGCGGCCGTAGGATTTTATTCTTGTAGATGTGGCTTTTGACAGTCAGAGACAAAGCTCTGGCAGTAAGGAATTGGGTTGTTTGAGATGCATTTTTAATGGGAATAACCTGGTCAGACATGTCACAAGTCTGGGGTGCTGGGGGCTGAAGATGTTTGAATCGGCACGAGCCCCGGATTATCCGTTTAACTCAGGTGTTTTAACAGCCAGGCTCTCAGGTTGAGAATCCCGTACATCACAACAGTCCTGCTGCAGGACAATGATTCCCAAAGCCTTCATAGTGCTGCGATCATCGCATCATCAAAGAGGGACAATTTAATATGATGGCCCTCAGACAGATCGGGTCTCTGGGCTACACCCTGATGCCTTAAGGTCCTAGCAATGCCCCTGCATGAAGGAAGATGGAACAAAATAGTAGCTTTTTGCTGAGGTTAGTTACGGGGCATCAGACAGACATGTCAAATTTGGGAGGATATATTGCTTATTATTAATATCATGTAATGTTTAAATTCAAGATTTAAGTGCCTGAAAATCTTAGTACTATGCAGAATGTCTTTATTTCGAAGTAGCTGACTCTGAACTTGGCAGTGACTCACAGTTTGACTCCCTGTGGTGTGCGCATGTATCTGCTTGCTCATGCCTCTGTGCACTTTCACTGTAGCTGTGGGGTTCTACATATGGGCAGCGGGGGTGGGGGGGAATTAGTAATGCGGCAGATAAAGCCACGAGGTATCCCTTCAAATCGGGACCCTCTTCTTCTCCGTTAATGGATATGCAGACACTATGGGGAGTAGCATCCTGTCCGCGCCTGCAGTCTTCCCCCAAAACACACGCATGCAGAATGTGATTCAGTCGCCGTCATTCTGGAAAAGCACACCTGAATTACTGCTATTGATTTGCACGGGGGCGGGCGGATAATGGAAAATGACCCTGAACAACAAACTCTGTGAGGAAGATGGGATATGAGTGAGGGATGTGGCGAGAGATGGAGATAACACTTTGGCCTAATGCCATGTGGGCAGAGGACAGTGTGAGCGATGGAGGGACAAAACGAGAGGAGGAGATAGTAGACTGAAGAAAAGTATGGAAAGGAGGAAGAGTGAAGGAGACGATAATTGGAGAGAGAATGAGAGTGAGACCGAGGGAGTCAAACAGTCAGTGAATAAGTGTAAGTTTGTAAAGGCCATGCCGCAGCCTAATTTGCAGTGGCTCTGAACAGGAAAGCCCATCTCACCTGCCTCATGTACAGACACGGCCCTGACATCAGCTGGCGTCTGGCCTGAAATCCTCAGCATTTCTTAAAATATTGACTGTCCAACACGCTGAACATCTACCTAGAATGCATGTGCAAGAATCACTGTGGACAGAATCCGGTTAAAGACTCGTAGCTGCCCGCCTACGGTTTGACTGCGACGTTTGAATTAAAGCTGCCTGCCGCCGCCTTCACTGACTGAGCCGCTTTTGTTAAAAGCCAGGGACTGGTTTGAACTGGCTGTGACGATTCCATTGTAAATGGCCTAAAATAATCCTGATACAGGCAAGAAAATGAGGCCACGCTGTTCACTCTGCGCTATCGATGCTGTACTTACACATGATTGGTCCGGACGTTTACACGGCTCACCGTTTTCCATTTTACCCAATTCAGTAAATGGATTTATTTGCTGCAGAAATGTAGGTACTTTGTTCTAGGATACGACCTTATATGGGTCTGCATGGGTTGTTTTGTTGTTCTTTAATCTCTGGTCCATCTGCTTGCTCCATGAGAGTAAATGGTGAGTGACAGTCTTACCAAGCAGCTACGCTAAACTCCATAGTAGACTGGACTTACAACGAATGTGCAGGCAAGAAGTCCATAAATACCACAATTCTAATTTTACAAGAAATGTAATTATTTGCATTTGAGATGGTGGTCTCGTCTCAAACAACAAAATTTCAACAACAACAACAAAATTTGCTCTTCAAATGTAGATTTGGTTGGGCAAGGGAATTTCCCCTAGAGCTGTTAGTGAGAGTCAGGATGATTTCATCATCTCCTGTTAATTGTTCACTTTTAGCTCTTATTTTTCGGCAGGGGTCAGGTTCACCCCACCTACTTTCATTAGCTACTAACCACTTGCTGTTAGTAAATGGACCTAGATGTGGATTAACTACAATATCATCCATTAACTGTTAGCTGTTAACAATCGGTTGATGGCCATTAGCAAAGGTTGGCTGAACAGTGACACAGCTCATACAGATTTCCCTAAATGCTCCCCCAAACTGTACATGAAAGTAACATTTGACATCCTCCTGTCCAGTTACACGTAAAGAAGATGAGAATTATTATTTCTGAGGAAGAGTTACAGTCTCTAAGGGGAAAATGTTGCGTTAGTAACCCTAACACTGCATTTCAGGGAAAGGGACAGGAATTAACCTTGTCTGACAAAATAGGGTGGCTTTGAGATGCTTTTTACAGTGGGGTCAGTATCGTCTCGTAAGCCTGCTTATTTGGCAAGTGTGTAAGAACATAAGAAATTTACAAACGAGAGGAGGCCATTCGACCCATCAAGCTCGTTTGGGGAGAATTTAACTAATAGCTCAGAGTTGTTAAAATCTTATCTAGCTGTCATTTAAAGGAACCCAGGGTTTTAGCTTCCGCTACACTAGCAGGAAGACTATTCCATACTCTCTATTACATAAGAGAGGTGGTCCAGATAGCACCATGTTAGCAGATATGCAGTAGGGATAGAACAGCCGCTCCCTTTGGACTGTGGAATAGTAATCATCAAAATCAACTTTATTCAGCAAGTTCAGCCCGTGTACAGATTTGTTTCAGTGTAATGATAGGGTGAGATTTTCAGTTCGAAACAAATATGCACACACACACACGCATTTACATGTACGTAACAGTTTTATTACCTTGTAAACAGTCTGGTTTGCAAATTACCCCAACGCTTTTGATGCAGCTAATTTTAGGTTTATAATGGACTAATATAGATTTCTTGTGTCTGAAAGCGTGAGTGTCACACCAGATGCGTGTGAGATGGCAAACCTGTAACTGGTCACCTCAACATGAAATAAATTGCAAGAATAACATAACATAGAGTATTAATATAGAGCAGTAACAAATCGGCAACATAGAGCATACATGCGTACGCAAAAGGAGATATTTAGATAATGTGCAATGGAACACACCACCCGGAACATTCCAGTGCAGAACATGATGTCCCGATACACGGTATTACCAGGTGAGCACAGGGATGAGAGCCAACACTCTTGCTTTAGTGGCCTCTTTTTGTGCTGTCGTGTTGGATGAGATCTGCTGAGTCAGCACTAGGGTCATCACTGGCCATTATCCTGTAGCATTTGCCAATGCTGGCTCTTCGTGCGACGCTGGCAAAGTATGTATGTGCAGAACTGCAGATATGCCAAGAGAAACTTCTTGAGTGGAAGGATGGGCACACACAGAAGGCTGTGACTGCGACGGACCTCTGGCCCTCAGCCCTGCTCAGTGCTGCCACCTGACACCGTGATTTACGTCCCAGAGAGTGTGGAAGGAGAGCTCACCGTCGAAGACTGCCACAATAAGTAGGCTAAGCTTCCCGTGCCCCCCCCCCCCCCCCCCTCCAAAGTGTTCTCCTGTTATCTGAAAGGCTACGGTCCCCAGGGGAGGTAAAACATCACATCGCTGTTGTTTTTACATGATCAGGTACGGAGGTTTCCCAAAATGGGTGCAGTATCATTGTTAGTATGAATTCCTAATCTGGCTGTTTGCCATTTTTCTTCAGCGGAAATATGTTCCCATAAAATAAGTAGTAAGTATTCAACCTCATCTCTAAAATGGCATTTTCTGCAGCCTGAATTTACTTAATTGGCTTGGGTAGTATTGATATTCTTTGCCTATAGAAGGTTTTCACATATGTCAGACAGTCTAACAAAAACTGAGCCCAGTACTCTAAGTTTCATAGTGCTTCTGTCATTTTAGCTTGGTTCCACACAGTCATGATCCTTCTGACTCTAGTAGTGCTTGACGGCACTGGAAGAGTACTTTCTTAAGAAGTCTTATCTCGCCCTCTCTCCACCTGCTTTTCATTAACGACTCATCAAATGGCTCCATTATCTTGTACATTAAGCCCGTCGATCTGCAGCCATCAGTGAGAAATGGCTTCTTCAGATTTTCTGGGCCCTATCACTGTAAAAATGTAATCGAGAGGGTCCGTTTATGTACATACACAAGACTGCTCTCTCGCTGTACTGGAAAATGTCCTTCTCCAAATGCAGTCTAATTGCTAACATTAACTGTATATTTCTTTCTGGGAAGTTCTGGATTGTTCAGATACCACATCTGCCCCCTCTGCTGCCAGACGCAGGTATATTTGATGGACCGTTATGAATCGAGAATAAACAAACTGGGCTCCTTCCCCTAGCTCTCATGTTGCTTTCTCTTGATGAAAAGGGACCTCCGTCTACGCTTGGTTGATTAAAGTGGTTTTTTTGGTTTTCATTTTGTTTTCTTTTTCCAGTTCTCTTCCCTATATGGTTTTTTGATTTGAGATGCTGGTGCAGATTGAGAGGGCTGGTTCTGCTCTTGCCTGGCTGCATTAAATGCTCATCAGATGCTATGTGGTTCCATTGTGCACTGGGACGGAGGCCCCTGCCGAGCCGGGCCAACAGCCCGAGAAAACGGAACCTGACAGGGTGGGGGTGGGATGAATTTCGACATCTGTGTGAGGGTCAGACGTGGGACTTTGAAAACACACCGGCGACGTTCCATATTGTGCCAGACGAATCGCTCTGGTCCCACTCCACAGCTCCAGATGAGGAGTGTCAATCGTAATCAGAGCACAGCGAGCAGATTATCTGCTCCGGCGGGTGTAAGTCATCCTGTGGCTGTCCGTCCCTCGCTGCTGTCGCTTCTGCCGTTAGGGCTAACAGGCGACACCAAAGGTTAACATGGATCCACTCACGCTTTTGTAAATCAAGGCTTTCTTCCTTAAGCATCCGTCTCGGTGACCTTGGGCCGCTGTTGTCGAGGGGGAAGAAAGCCGGCAGATTCATTACTGAGCGTGAATGAACCTGTGGTCTCCGCCTGCCGCATTCAATCACGCGGCATGTGCAGGCCGGCCCGGTTATCCGCCGCTAATCGACCGCGTGGTCGCGAGGAAGTCGAGATTTCGAAGAGTTAATCTGACTTAAGCAGGCGGGATTTTAACAGAGAGGCAAAGATGTTTCGTGCAAGGTTGGCCAAGCGTCGGTGCAAGAGAGAGAGCCATGCTTCACGGTGGAAGATTTTATGGCTTAAAAAAATAGAGAACGTGACGCCCTGGCCATTTCCCCCGGGTAGTCCAATCTCCCTGCACAGTCCAAAAACATGCCGAGGTGAATTGAAGTTACCAAATTGTTCATAGGTGTGAATAGTGTGTGGAGTATGTGCCCTGCGATGGGTTGGCGCCCCATCCTGGGTTATTCCCTGCTTTGCACCCATAGCTTCTAGGACTGGCTCCAGACCCCTGCCACCCTGCATACGACAAGCGGGTATACAAGTAACATGATGAAACGAGTTGAAGTGTGGTCCTGCATGCCAGGCTGCATCGCTTCGAGTGGAATGATGAGCGGTGGGAAATAAATGATGTTGCTTAATGCGGTGGAGTTTGGTGAATCTCATCACACACGCGCGCACACTCCAACCCAACCCTCGCGGGGTGCACTTAAAATGCTGGGATATAGCCATTGATCGCGGGGGTGATGAATGCTATAAACTGGAGAGTGGAAAGCGAGGGCAGGGCGAGCTGTATACCAGAGTAAGCTGTGAGTATATGACAGAAGAGAATGAGCATTATGGGAAAAGCAGCAGCTTTATGAGCAACCGTGAACGCAATTGCTTTTATTTCCTATTTAAGCTGTTTATCTGGCAACTGAAAAGAGTGCTTTGAGGGCAAAGTGGTTTGATTTCATCAATCTGTTCTCCGCCAGAGATGGTCCTTCGACGCAATCCAAATATCTAAATAGATGTCATCCTTGTTGAACAAACATAGCCTGTGATATCTGTGCTCTGCCTCTCGGGGTGCTCTTGCGATCACAGAGATCATCGGGTGCCTCAGAGCAGTGAACAGGGCTTACTTCTACGGCTGGAGAGCTAGAGCGTGCCCCAGCAAACAGGCAGGACAGTACAGGAGGATGAGCAGAACCACAGCTGTGGTTCATCTGTGTAGTCAACCTGAGCACGATGGCATGTGGCGCCATGGTAACAGTCAAAGGTCACAAAGTGAACAGATGGAATGGCACTTAGTACAATTTGTCACACTTCATCAGAACCTCATGCAATATGTATCAGTGTGGCAGAAAATTTTAACTGATATTTTGGGATATTGGTTTCTACATCACCCTGCTTTTACATGTAGGTGTATGTGTAAGTGTGCTATGTTGTGCTGCTTCTTTAATTGTGTGCCACAAAGTAGACATATTTATGAGATGAAAATGTCTTGTAAGACTGTAATGACAGAGCGTGGTATAGAGAGTGCCGGAGTCACACAAATCGGGTAAATAATGACAACCATGACCGTCCTTCTGCTGGCCTCCTTAAACTGAATAGTTGCAGGGGGGAGTTAAACGTGGGGAGTTACGGGGCACTGGAAGAACTGGAGCCACTGGATTACCTGCGGGGTGGCAGGGGAATGAAAGTGTGCAGTGCCGTGGTCTCACCTCACCTGTCACTCTCTCATGTCATGGGTCGGGGGTCACAGGTCAGAGGTCATTCTGAGAACACCTGCTCTGCTTCCCTTACTCCCACTGCGTAACTGTAAGGTGTGAGCGTTCGGACTGTTAAAGGCACCTGTTTTAAGTTCTTATTCCCTCTCTCTGTCCCTTCCCTCATCCTCTCGCTTTCTTCCACCTCTATTCTCCTCAATTCTTTCTTTATTGCCATTCCTTCCGGCATTTTCTTCCCATTCCCCTTTGCTGCTGTGCTACCTCCTCTCTTCATCCTCTTCCTTCATCCTCCTCTCTCATGCTCACTCCTCCTCTTGCTCCCTCTCTCCCTCCCTCTCTTTCCTCCCGTCTCACTTTCCTCCTCCCTGCAGGAGGTGGGACCATCCAGCATGCCGTCGGTGCCCCTCATGGTGGGCTGTGGGATCTCCTTCACGGCCCTGCTCGTCCTGCTCCTCATCTACGCCATCTTCTGGAGGTGCGTCTCACGCTGCGTTCACTGTGCCGATCCTGCCCATTACCAGTGTGCTAACTTTATACCGCCTGTCATTCCCATTCCCTGTGTCCGGGTGGCGGGGGGGCACATACACTTCAGCTGCTGGCCTGCTTTGCTCTGACATGTAAAGTGTCCTTTTTGGTATTTGCAAAAAATATATATACAGTTATTATCAGTCGTTACCATCGGAGAGGCACACTGCAGTTCAGATCAGTGCTGACAAGTGTACCAGGTCTCCACAGGATACCGTGAATCGAGGTTGGGTTCAGGTACTTGTTCTGTCCCAGTGGATTCTGGGACTGTACCGATTTTGTAACTGACCGCGGGCATGGTTGCTTGCGTGAGGAGGTAGTCCGAGCTTCAAGTATGTTCATCAACGACAGGGAAGCTGGTGTCTTTGAGGGAGACGAGTGCATGATGCATGATGCACATTTACCGATTTCCCCAAGCTTATATTACGCTTTAGATAAACACAGATTTTATGAGCATATGAAAAGCGAGGCTGTGGCTCATTAGCGAATGGATGCATTATTCATATAAGATGTGATCCGTTTGCACGCCTGTTATGGATGTGTAGGCGACTGCTATGAGAGCAGCTTCTCTATATTCTGCGAGAGGTTAAGGTCAAAAAGCATTAGCATACTGTTTCAGAAATGCATGCATCAAACACGTTTGTACATGTGCTCTGAATGTTTAGATGGTTGTTTAGTCACATTACTGTGGCCTTTTCATGTCTTTACTACCTTTACATGTCTTTACATGATCATATTGTATATAACTATTCAGTCAGACAAGCATCATAATGGTCTATTAGTCATTTTCGTTGTGTTTTGATATTATTTTATTTTCTGTGTTTTCATTTTTCTGACTCCTTCCCTGTTCCACTCCTTCTCTTTTTCCATTCCTCTGGCAAGTCCACTTCGCCTAGAGTTGGCTCTATGTCCAACTCATGGCCCCCGCATAATCCTACATGCCCCCCTCCAGGGGACCATGTGACCACAGAGATTCTATCTCTACAACATCCCTTTCAAAAATATTTTGAACAAACTCTATTTCACGAAAAAAATGTTGATAGTGAATTGAATATAGTGTAGTAACAGTAGCACAATGCACTGTTAACAAACACAAAATAAACGAAATAGTCCAGCGTTAGATTTTTTTTTTAAAACCACACAGTCCAGGACC
The DNA here is from genome assembly GCA_026776725.1 of Gnathonemus echidnorhynchus. Classification (NCBI taxonomy): domain Eukaryota; kingdom Metazoa; phylum Chordata; class Actinopteri; order Osteoglossiformes; family Mormyridae; genus Gnathonemus; species Gnathonemus echidnorhynchus. The sequence continues at coordinate 14,992,257 of JAODJU010000046.1, forward strand.
CAATTAAAATGGTCATATAACAGACTTCTGAGTGTGGAACGGAACATGAGCCAGTCCCACACCCGACACCATAGGAGATTTTGTTATTTCCCCGGAATTTTGTTTTCAGGATCGAGGCTGGGCTTCGTGTCGCACATCCTGTTTAAATTCTCCAGTATAAATCTGAATTATCAAAAGCAAAAATAACTATCTGTCCATTAAACAAGGAGGGCCATTTTAATTCCTTTACAAAGACCTGGCCTAAAATAACGGACATCCTTGCTAAATATTTTTGGATGGCTTTTCATGGGGAATTCGCTAAAAGCATAAAGCGGACTTGGCAGCCACCAGGCCGCATGGGCTCCAAGTGCCCAATTAGTTCTAATTGCGTACAAATGAGAGGCGCTTCTGACGAGCAGGAGTGCTGTGTGAGAGCCGGGTGGCACCGCCACATAGGCAGATGGCGAGAGGGTCACATGACCCCACTCCCAAGTCCACAGTGAGCCTGCCAAGCCCTCTGCTGGTGTCGCCATGACAACGGCTTTCCTCTTATTACTTTGTGGGTGTGGGCGTGATCAGCTGGGCAAAAGCCACGCCTTACGCTTGCAGTAAATGCATACAGTATGTACATGAGGTCCAGGCCTTGCCGGACTGGCCCGGATCTTAGAGGAACTTAACAGGAAGCGATTGACCGTTGGGCACCGCTGACATCTCTCTAATTGAAGTTGCCACCATGGCAGCAGGGGCTTATGGGTAAATCTTAAGTGCCTCAGCTCTCCTGCACTCTCTGTAGATCAATAGCGTCGTGTTACTATTGCCTGATGATGTTTTCGTTGTCAGTCCCCTGGTATACCTCAGCTGGTTGAGTAAGCACTCCATACTGCCAGTAAATCAGCATCTGAAACCGCCGTGTGACTTGGCTCAATTATGACTTCAGGGTCAGCATCAGTTCATCCACAGCGAGTCAGTATTAACTGTTGACCAACCGTAGGAACTGCCATGTTCATCAAACCTACCACTGGCACTTTGGATCATCCGTCTGCTTTTTTCTCTGTGTCCCTCCGCCGTCTCTTTTCTGCAGGTACATCCGTTCTGAGAGGTCCATCATCTTGGTCAATTTCTGTCTCTCCATCCTGGCCTCCAACGTGCTGATCCTAGTGGGACAGGCCCAGACGCTCAGCAAGGTGAGAGAGCAGAACAGAGATGCTTTATTCATTCCCGTGGGGAAATTCCCTCTTCACCCATCCCATCTTGCTGTATATGAGACACACACCGGTGAGAGCAAGCTTGGGGGGGTCAGCCAGCGAGCAGCGCCCCTGCAGCAGTGGGGGGTAAAGGGCCTTGCTCAGGGGCCCAGTGGTGGCATCAGTCTGCTGGTCCTGGGATTCAAACCAACGACCTTCTGATCACAGACACTAACGCGCCAAGAAACACCCTGCCACTGTGAGCCTGACTCTGTGAATGTGTGTGGGTGTTTGGCTGTGTATTGCCCTCTGTGAATATCTGTGTGTGCGTGGGTGTTTGCCTGTGTCTGAGAGAGACAGAGGTCATCTTCCTCCCTTCACACTGTTCGAACGCGAGCTCCCTGCCCACACAATCTCACCATCCAAAGGGCTGCTCCCTTTCATAGCTGGCCTGTTGACGTCGGCGCCTGTCCAGAAGGCGCGGGGTTCCCGCTGTCACGTCTTTATTCCGGATTCGGCCTGACGGGCGAGCCCACTGGCCGCTTACGTGCGGGCAGCCGCCCGCCGCCGCTAACAGGAAGCGACAGCCTTGACGCGGAGGGTGGCTCTGGAGTCACGGTGATCGCGGCGTGACCCCGGCCCAGCAGACTGCCTCTCCAGGCAGTGACGAGTACGGCACCCGGCCAGGCGCTGGAAGGCAGGCAGGAGGAACGCAGCGCCCCCTGCAGCCTCTCTCTATGCGTCTCTCAGTTCCTCTCAGGTTTACTGTGACATTTCCCCAGCTTGGCCAGTCCTGCCATGCCTGCTAATCAAACCGGGCCTGCCTCTTCAGGCCGTAGAGGACCGGGCATGTGCCACACGTGGCCCAGATGCCAGATGAGCACTTATAGGAATGTTGGAACATCTAAGCTCTCCCTTGATTTGCCCAAATGCTTAATTTTTTGGCAATTTCCAAATTCAGTCCACGATAGCTTTGGCCAGGTACTGCCCCTTCCAGATGATGCTTGGAATCGCCCCGACCGACGTTCGATTATATTCAGATTTTAATTGAAGTGTCCAGCACTTATGTTGGTGAGGCAATTAACACAATGAGCAGGACAATTAGGAAACAATTTAAAAAGACAGACGTTTGAAATGCAGAGCAGAGTGTTTATGATTTGGTCCCTGTCTGGCTGCGGTGTTTCCATACATAATTAGATTGTCCCAAACTGTCTGCATTCAGTGGAGCACGTCTCCGGCAGCAGGGTTTATAAACACCTGAGATACCCACACTGGACATTGTTATGTTCTGTTTTTATCATGTTCTGCTTAGACTCTCTTGAACTAAAAACAGCCTCCTTGTGATCTATAAAAAATACTCGGTTGTTCAGCTGACACTTTCTATCCAAAGTGATTCTGGGAGCAGCTTGAAATTTCACTTCAGCAAAACACAGGAAGTACAAAGTACGATTCTTAAGGTTTCTGTGACAGGGTCTGTCCTGGGATCAGATTCAAGGCCGTTCGGGTGGCATGTCTGCATCCCTGCTGCCCTGCTACTGAGTGTCTGTATGTCTGCCAGCTTGATGATATAGTGGCTTTTGATTGCCGTCACAGATAATTATGGAAAGCGCCGCACTGTCCTTGGCACGCATGTGCGTGATGTCGCTTGCGTGTGCCCACACATACAAGCCAACCCAATTCATCCTTGAATTGCTAGACCTTCCAAAACAATGGCTGGCAGCTGTTTTATAAATATGCGTACAAACAGAATCAGACTGAATGAATTTACCCCTTTTGATAGCAGAAAAGCAGCTTGCTGTTGGCTGGAGCGACTGAGCCACTTGGTTAAATGTTCTGGACAGCTGTGCCTTCTGACTGAATGAGGCGAAACTACGGCCGTTTGCAGACGTGAAGTGCTTTAGCGCGGCTGCTTCAGTGTGGAAAATGCCCTTGTTTGATAAACGTGAAATCCTTTTGTCTCAAAATCTACTCCAAACGATTCCTGTCGTTTTATGTCATCCGAGGGTGGCACAGATAGGCCATTTCGGCACAAAATGGGCACTATCAAAAGAGACATCCGGAAATGGGGACGTTAAATTGGAATAAAACGCCGACCTTACAATGCGATAGCAGCTTTGTGGACATGTGTGCAGTTTGGTAATGACTTCATACACACATTATTAAATGTTTATTAAAATGCGTGTATTTAAACTATATATACATTTTAAAATGCTTCCTTGCAGAAGGTGAGAGTGGAGGCTTAACAACAGACTCTTCATCACTGTATTTTTAAACAAAGAACCATTAAATATCCCCCCCAGCCTGATGCTACATTGCTAGTATCCAATATGCATTTGGCACAGGTCGAGCAGGCGAGTGGCTCTTGCTAATCAGATCAGGACAATTTTCCCCTTATTTTGCTGCATCCATTACTTATTGATTAAAACGACACTGCTTTGAGTGTTCGCAGCCCGCGATGGCTCTGTGATCTGTGCCTCCTGCACAGATGTCAACCGGCTGGACATATGCTCGAGGGCCACGGAATGCATGTGAAGAAGCGGAAGCTATGTCTGTGGTCTGATTACTTTTGAAAAACTCAGATATAGCTGTGTGCCTCTTCATTTCTTTCTGAATTGTCAAGAAATAAAGCATGGACACAATTCAGGGTTTTATAAACAAGGTTAAGTTTTATTATTATTGTTATTATTTTTATTATTTTATTTTGATTGTACGTCCCCACATTCTTAAAATTGAATGTATCTTCCAATGTTTAATTTGACTTCATTCATCCCCCCCAATGGAAAATATCACTAGCGATGCTTAAAACACCCTAACAACATGCACAAACATGTTTTAGTTTAAATCCTGTCAGCCAGCAGAAGCTACCCAATCACAGACCCATCCATCCATCTGCTGTAGCCGCTTGTTCTGTTCATGGTGGTGGGGGGTCAGGAGCCTGTCCTGGGGGCTGCGGGCACCAGGCAGGAGGGGCAGGAGTTACGAGGAGGTTGGTTGGAAAGCCCCACCATTCGAGACAGACTGAGCAGATAGGCCCGTGTCGGGCTCGTGTGATTTTCAGGGATGATTTTTTTGTTTGAACAGTTTAGCTTGTTTTTAGACTAAAGGTTCATTTATTATCTTGTGCCCCCCTCCCCCCAAACAAAACTCTCTCCTACGCCATTGGCTCCAAAAGTGCCCCCCCATTCTGCATTTTTTTGAAAACAGACGCCCAAATTTCACAGTCAGTGCATGTTTGTGTATGTGACGTGTATGTGACCATAAAACTACAACACACTGACATTGTTGCAGGCGTCTTAAATGTGATACGAATGCGCTTTTTCCCCTAATTACTGGTGAGCAACCGACAGTTTTATTCAAAGTAACTCGTATTTCTCCCTATTTATACAGCCTTAATTACTCTACTTACTGGACTTGCAATTACTGATGTATCCGGCTGTACAGACGAGTAAAAATGCGGCTCACTCTGGATGTGAGTCCCAGATAAGCAGCGTGGGCTGTAATTACTGCATCCTCCATTTAGTCAGATCCAGTTTGGGCGGCGTGACCATGATCTCCATGGCCGGCTCTGCTGCCAGGAGGTCCCAGTGATCTGGGCATGTCCCATCCAGAACCTTCGCCCCCCCATGGTCGGTGCTAGAATTACTCTGACATGCGAGATCAAGATTTTCACGGGGGAGGGATGGTGAGGGTCAAACTTGTTGACATGGGGGCGGGGCAAGAGGATGGTGAGGGTTAAATGTTGTCAACTGGGGGGGGGGGGGGGGGGTTATGGCAAAGGTTTC
>JAODJU010000046.1:14997660-15028127 GCA_026776725.1 Gnathonemus echidnorhynchus
CACAGGGGCTGTGCGCCATGACTGCAGCCTTCCTGCACTTCTTCTTCCTGGCATCCTTCTGCTGGGTGCTGACGGAGGCGTGGCAGTCCTACATGGCCGTCACCGGCAAGATGAGGTCGCGCCTCATTCGCAAGCGCTTCCTCTGCCTTGGCTGGGGTAGGACACCCACCGCTAGCATCTGCACCACCCCCCATCACCCCCTTCCTGAAATTCTTGTTTTTTTTTTTAAGAAATTCCGGATCCCGAGACAAATTACAGTATGTCCCAGAATCCGGCTCTCTGCTGGGAGTGCAGTGCCAGTTTCCGTGTCAGCGGCCGCTAATTCTTAGCAACATGCTCCTTCGCTTATTTTTTATTTTAATTGCATTGTTGTTGTTTTTCTTCTTAAATAAGTAATGTTCTGTAACATAATAAAGGTGACTTAGTTCAGATATTGTTATTTTAGTCTCCAGAAAATATTTTGATTATATAGCCTCTCCCGCCAAGTCAGTAGCCAGTTGCTCCTTAACTGTACGATTCTGGCCACTGGCGCAGGCACCTGAATCACACTGCAGCCGTCTCTATGGTAGCGCCCCCCCATCTCAGCCAGTTACGGTGTGAGTCATGGGCATCGGGTGGGTTGCTCATTTTTTTTTGAATCAGAGTGTAACATCTCTCTGGAAAGGGGCATCCAGGGAGATATTTCAGCACTTACCTCAGCTCCCTTTATTTATTGATCAAACGGGCGGATTTATTAATTCAGCGATGTCCTCTGAAGGTACGGCATTAAAAATGGATTATGTTTCTCGGGGCTGAATGTTTCGAAGCACATGTATGGTAGCGTTACCAAGGCTTCACGTTAGGAGAAAAATTGTGCTCGACATGGAAATGCATCAAGAAATAAGGCATTGCTGCAAAAGTGTTTGATGAGATAGTAAATTATTTATTTCACGCTAACCAAAACCCTCTAAAACACACGGCTTGAGGGGTACTGATGAGGAGCGCTGGGAACGAAAAAACAGGCTTGTTCGCTTGTTTAGCCTAATTTCGCCAAGTTTTCACACTCCTCTCTCATCAGTTCATCGCTGCATGTTTGTGTTTAATTTGCCGCAGTAATCAGCGCGTCGCTAATAAGCATACAAGGCGAGCCTCGCAAGTTTCCACCCAGGTGCAAAACGGGGGGAGGGGGTTGTAGCTGATGAGCCTAATTAAGGTGGGACACCAACGCCTACATGATTTATGGTGTCTAGCACCCACACCCCAAATGCCTCGGGGGCAGAGAAGCTGGAGAAGCCAGCCTTACGCTGGAGGTTAGCACTGGGGGGGAGGGGGGGCCTGCTCCAGAGAGAGTCTCCCGTTTTTTTTCGTTCCTTTGTGTAGAACCAATTGCGGAGGGGTTTTGGGAAAGTAAAGCCCAGGCTGACATGATCATGCACATCAGTAGGGGACAGTCATCCATACATCCGTTTTGACAGTAGTGGCAGGGCTTGGAGCCTGTCCCCGACGGCATGGGGGAGGCTGGGATGCCCCCCCCCTGCCCCCCGGATGGAGTGCCAGTCCAACGCAGGGCATATAAGTGCACAGTCTCACACATTAATATGTATGGAAACGCAGTGGTGTTCCTCTGGGCATTTGGGTATGTTGAGTAGTTATCAGTATTTGGACTGTGTCAGTTTGGGGGGGGGAGATGGCACCGTACCAAACAACATTTTCTCCATTTGACTCTCACCTTCCCTTCTTCCTCCTCTTCTCCAGGTCTCCCGGCTCTCGTCGTGGCCGTTTCGGTGGGATTCACCCGAGCCAGGGGCTACGGCACCCCCAACTAGTGAGTGTTCCCCCCACCGCATCAGCGCATTTTAGGATTACCCATAATTCCCCTCTGCCCAACTCATCTACCACCTCACGTCACATGACAAGGCCCTTCCTGAAGGGTTGCTGGCTGCATGCCATGTTTGCAAAGCCTCGTTTAAGGCTTATGTCAGGAAATGTGACTTAACTCGGTTCAGTTCCAGTTCAGTGACGGAGGGTGTCCTGCCGATGTTGACGTCACGTGACTATGACTGGATTTTGATTGTGGCTACGCTGTGACCAAAGCCACGGTTGCACCTCCGCCTGCCCTGGCTGTGACTGCCAATGTGCTGTGACTATAACGGTCCGGATTGCAAGACTAGCTATGACTGGCCCCGAGCCTGCCGCTGCCTCAGCGTGTGCAGACTAACCCTGCCCCCCCTGTGCCCCCAGCTGCTGGCTATCCTTGGAAGGCGGCCTGCTCTACGCCTTTGTGGGGCCTGCTGCCGTCATCGTACTGGTGAGTTTCCCAGTAGTAACATCCTATGATGCATCACTTCTCTGTCGGTGTAGATTTGAGGGCAAATAGTCAGAGCGGGTAATTCTTCAGCATCCCTGCTAGCAGTAGCTCTCCCCCCACCCCTGACAAATTGCACTGCCCTATTTCTCCCTGTACTGGGGGGGGAGACACTGGGCAGTGGGGGGATTGGCACCAGTGGTTTGCTAGGTCGGCGCTCCTCAGAACATGGCACCCTGACTGATGCTCTCCTGTAGCTCGGCAGTCACCACTGCAATGCACTGCGCCTCTTGCCAGAGTGTGTAGGTGTGCCCCAGTGCGCTCGTCTATTTATGCATGTAATTCCCAGCGAGAGCTTTGGGGAGACTACACAACAAGCTCTGATGCTGCATTGCTTTGTTAGCTTTGATCTCAGAGTTTGAGACAGTTTCTGCTGTTCGCGTGTTCTGGCACCGTCTGGTGACGCATACACAGGCACCCGCACATAAACACAGCTGCAAACGCGTTTAGGCATCTGGAAGCACATGCGACACACTTTCCCACCTCCTGGGATGTCAATACCTAATTAATGGAAAAATAATTAATCTCGCCTTAGGGAAATCATAGAATAGTAAGCAGTTGCGTTTTGCATATGGGCTGTGCATTAGTGGCGTGAGAACAGGCACACATTACGCTTGGAGACACGGGCAACCAACCTCTCAAAGTTACTGAGGTGGAATTAGCATAATGTCCTGCGCTGGCGCGTTTGGGCGTGCGCTAACTGGGTAGCTATTGACACAGTCCGTCTGATAAGAGCCCAGCCCGAAGCTGTCGGCACTTCGTCCCGAAAACGATGAGCGGCAGCAATGTCAGGCACAGCACTGCTCACGTCGAGAGCGGACCCACTTCCCAAGAAAACACGAGCGCCCGTAGGTCAGCTTTTCTCAGCTTAGCGCATTAGCGACGCCACCCCGTCACGCTCGACTTTTTAGGAGGCCGGCGTCACCTGCCGGGCTGCTGAAGGACAGACCGAACGCAGTGGGGAAGAAGAGCGTAGAAGACACTGCATAGTGCTGGCGCTCGTCGGCGTCCTGGCGCCTGGCAGCCGCACGTAGAGTGAAGAGCACAGTAACCGGCGCCTGCCTCACCGAACTGACCCTTCCACCCGTTTATCCATAAACGCTGCGCCGCGTTTGGCCGCCCCTCCCCCAGCGTGTGACGGCACGCCTCTCTTCTAGGTCAACATGCTGATCGGCATCGTGGTCTTCAACAAACTGATGGCGAGGGACGGCATCTCGGACAAGTCCAAGAAGCAGAGAGCCGGGTAGGTGAGACCAGGCGGAAGCGCCCTGCCGACGGGCTTCCCTTCCTGGTGGGATACAAACATCCTGCATCAACAGCGGTATTGCTGAGTGTTACTCATTAGTACTTAGGAGGGCCAGTCACGGAGGAACGTGGTCCTCGGGTGTGGTGGCATTTCGGAAGCTGCCATCTCTGACCCCGCAGGCCACAGTAAGGCCATCGGGGTCTGGGGATGCTTCCTGACAGCATTATTAATGGCGCTCATCGATCCGTACCCGGAAACAATCCTCTAATGGACACGCTGGCATTCCAGCAGCCTGCCAGGCAGTGGTGGGGGCCACTGAAGACCCTTTGTTTAATAAATAAGGGCTTTTTTTTCTCCCATGCCCATGGCACCATATTAGCAGCACTGCTGTCATGACTGTGACTCAGCCAGACCCCCCCCCCCCCATCCACACACATACACACGCGCACCCCCTATTAGCTTGCTAGTGGCATGATTCCCGTAACCCCCAGAGCTTGTGGAACGACCCATTAATGAGCTCTCTCTCACTCTGGGTGCCTGTGAATGAAACAAAACAACTGATATCCACATTGGCTGCATCTTCTACCCGCTTATCCAAACCCGGGGCTCCTGTCATTCTGCTTTTAGGCCGGACATGAGCAACCCAATGTTGATCCAGGAGGGTGTACAGGAGCGGGGCCACAGGGACCCAGCTGAAAGCTGATTGGTCCGAAGTGTACCTCCTCCCTGTCACTCACAGATTCAAAATATATCATTGGCTAATGATGAGGTTAGCTATTCTGTATGAATTATGGTCCCTCTTATGCCCCCCACCTACAAGTGCCTCTGCGTCCATTACACTGAATGCTGTTTGTGCTTCCTGATTGGCAGACAGCTTGCAGTGCTGATTAACGCTGTGGTTCCTTTGTGTTACAGATAAGCCTATATTTTAGATGGTTATAATCTCCCCATTGTTCTGGCGGAAAAGGAGACGCTGACTCCCACTGTTTTTATTTGTCGCAAATAAAACACAGGCTGTTTTTAGACTTCAATTGTGACATTAATCCAGTATTGAGTGATGTTTTAATCAGAAAAAAACAGCGACCGTGAGTCACTGATCGGTGATAATCCATGTAATGAACATTTCTAATCCCCTTCGTCTTCAGTTCATTTTGTTCTGTTTTCATTATTATATAACAACATAATGCATTTGACGAACTCGGGGAGCTGTGATGGCTAGCTGAGTAACACTAGCTAACTAACTGAGTAGCACTTGCTAAATGATTAGCACTAGCTGAGTAGCGTTAGCTGAGTAGCGCTCCCAATCTGAGCAGCACTGGATTATTGAGTAGTACTTACTAACTGAGTAACGGTGGCTAACTCTGAAAGCACTAGCAGTGGGGCTGGCAGGAGCGACAGCAGTGTCACTGCGTGTGAATAATGCAGCTGTCTCCTCACCACCTGGCCCACACTGCAGTTAGCAATTAGACAGAACAGCATGTGTGTCCAGGCCTTAGGACACCTGAAAAACCCCAGTTAGCATGTTAACATGTTAATGGCTGCGTTGTCATCAGTACATCTTGTTGTTAAATGAGGTGTTAAACATGTTAACAGTGCTGGGGTACACGCTGGACGGGATTCCAGTCTATCACAGTGCTGGGGTACACGCTGGACGGGATGCCAGTCCATCACAGGGCTGGGGTACACGCTGGACGGGATGCCAGTCCATCACAGGGCTGGGGTACACGCTGGATGGGATGCCAGTCCATCACAGGGCTGAGGTACACGCTGGATGGGATGCCAGTCCATCACAGGGCTGGGGTACACACTGGTCAGGATGCCAGTGAATTGCTGGGCACTGGGCTGGGGTACACACCGGACAGGATGCCAGTGAATTGCTGGGCACTGGGCTGGGGTACACGCTGGACAGGATGCAAAACAAGCAAACCTTCAAACACGGGAAGAACATGTAAACAGAGAACATACCTCTGCCAGTGTCAGGCTGCAGTGCCAGCCACCAAGCCACACTGCCTCTCGCAGAATTTCACCTCTGTGCAATATGGAGGAAGCGAGATTGGTTTTATTTTGCCTGTGTGTCTGCTTTGAGACACTCCTCTAATGAGTTACTCCATTGTCTTAACTTTAGACCTGCCCACCACCGTGCAGACTGTCACTAATTTGACATTTTTAGGCTGTAACATGAAAAGCAGCGGCTCTCTCCCCTGTTCCTCTAAAGGCCACCCGCAGCAGATGATGGGGTCTGGAGGTGTTTCTCCTTTGATAGCCAAATACCATGTCAGTGAAACCATAGCCATCACCCAGCACAGAGATGCTCAGATTAGGCCCTAGGACTCCTCAGTTCGAAATGTCATATTTAGGATTTACTTGGCACCCCAGCGTCCTCAAGAGAAGATGCAGACAGCCCCGAGTCGACCTTTCTCAGAGCCACAGTATGTCTGTGCCGGACTATATTTTCTATGAAAGCAATCTTCAGCAGCCTGCCCCAGTGTAGCTGTTCAGTGGCAGAGGCCAGCTGTGTGACCATGTGTGACCTGCAGAGGGCAGTGTTTAGTGCTCGCGGCTGCCCAGCCAGCCTGCCCCTCTGTGCTGAGAGCTCTCATTGCCCGCCACCCTGGCTCTGCCTCTCAGATGCTGCTGTTATCCATGCCACTGCTTTAGCACTTCATATAATTTACTCTTTTCTTTTTTCTTTTTTCCTCTTCAATGTTCCTCTCTCCCTATCTGTGTGGTCCATTTTTGTTTTCCCATCCGTGCTACATCTGCTTCTGTTTGTGCTATGATTCCTGCCGTATGTGTGCATATCTGTGTATCTGTCTCTGTGTGTGTATGTGTGTCCTTACACATTGGATTGGTTTATTTTACCTCCCCCCCCCCCCCCCCCAATTCTTTCTTGTGCTCTTCCACATGTATGTTTGGTTGGTCATCCTTTCCCCATGTTTTTTGGTTTGCCCCCCCACTCCCATCATATATATTTGGATTGTTCCATATTTATGCATGGTGTCATCCCCCCCCATGTTCGTTTGGTTTGCCCTATCCTTATACGTGGTGTCCTCCTACCCCCTGATGTGCGTTTGGTTTGTTCCGTCCTGAAAGTCAGCCGCTGGAGTCGCGCAGCCGGTTGCTCCTGAAATGCTCCAAGTGTGGGGTGATCTCCAGCACAGCGCTCTCCAGAGCCACCACCAGCAACGCCATGTCAGTCCCATCCCACGTCTTTCTCTCTCTCTCTCTCTCTCTCTCTCTCTCTCTCAATCTTTCCCTCTCATTCTCTTTTCCTTCCTTTTCTCTCTGTCATACACCTCGTAGTGGCTATAACAAAAAAAAAAAACACGTCCTTGAGGAATTCACTTCCCTCTGCCAAAAACGCTCATAAAAAATTTAAAAGGCAACTTTATTTTATTATATAACTTTTATTTTGGAAAGCTGTGCTTTTAGCCTTCTCGCGTGTAGGTGTTTCGGCCAAAGTGAATGTATTACTGGACAATAAATTAAAGATGGACCCACGCGACTCGTATAACATCACAGGCATGACATGCTGGCAATTTTGCCGTGATTCTCAGAAGCCGGTGGTCTGGCTCTTTCTGCCCCTGGACAGGATTCGACCAATGAAGTGGGGTCCTTAAGGACAGACAGAACCAGGGCCGGTTTGGGGGGGCGGGTGGGGTCACCACTGGTTCTTTTGCATGTACGAGCAGCCACGCTAAGGCCTGTTTGCTGGTTACCTCCCTCCCTCTCTTTGCATCTCTCTCCCCCCTCTCTTTCTCAAAGGGGTGAGGATGAGATGAGGGTGTGCGTATGTGTGTGTGTGTGTGTGTGCGTGCATGGACGTGTGAGTAAGCCCCCTGGATGTAGTTTGGTGTACCTTTCTCCATCTCCTTTCTCTCTCTCTCTCTCGCTCTCTCTTTCTCAGCCATTCTCTGTGTTTCTGCTCTCTGTAATGAATGGAGAATGTCACCTGCCTCCCAGTCCCCTGTCAATCAAACTTAAATGCCTCAAACACATTAACTCCCTCCAGATGAGCAGTAAGTACCACCATGTGCCAGAACCCCCACCCCCTTCGTACAAGCCACACCCACATTTCTCCCTCCAGATGAGCAGTAAGTACCACCATGTCCCAGAACCCCCACCCCCTTCGTACAAGCCACACCCACATTTCTCCCTCCAGATGAGCAGTAAGTAGCACCATGTCCCAGAAATCCCACCCTCTTTCTACAAGCCACACCCACATTTCTCCCTCCAGATGAGCAGTAAGTACCACCATGTCCCAGAAATCCCACCCTCTTTCTACAAGCCACACCCACATTTCTCCCTCCAGATGAGCAGTAAGTAGCACCATGTCCCAGAACCCCCACCCTCTTTCTACAAACCACACCCACATTTCTCCCTCCAGATGAGCAGTAAGTAGCACCATGTCCCAGAACCCCCACCCTCTTTCTACAAGCCACACCCACATTTCTCCCTCCAGATGAGCAGTAAGTAGCACCATGTCCCCGAAACCCCAGATTATGTACACAGGGTGTTTAACGCTATACGCAGCTAACACCGTGCTAATGTGCTGCTGAATTTCAGGCTTTTATGAGAGCCTGCAGCACACACCCAGATCAGTCCCTTATCGTGTGTCATGTTGGCATAGCGGCAAAGGATCTAAGTGCCGTGGATTTTATGGCTATTGACAGCATGCATTAACATTAGGCCTAGGCTGCAAAGCCTTTGATGTTGTTGCTATGCTAATGCGAGCCCAGCGCACTCAGGCACAAGCAGAAAAACCCATTTTTGTATGCGGTGCACATGTGCGTGCGTGTGTGCGTGCGTGCGAGAGCGAGGAAGTAGAGGAGCTAACGTGCAAATATGCCTTCATCGCATCACTGTGGCCACACCTCCCCTCCATCCCCACATGAGTGCGTAGCCTCACCCCCGCCCCTCCCCCATACCCCACCAAACCCTGACGCATGGCCCATATTAGCCTCTTTTAGCAGAAGCTGTCCCAGCATGCCTAGCGGCTAAGTGTGGCAACAGACCACACTAGCAAGTAAGCATGGGGTGGGGGTGGACCGCGACCTCGCACCCCTCCCGGTGACCCGCTGTTGCTCACTGTTGTTGGTTCAGGGCGTCGCTATGGAGCTCCTGTGTGGTGCTCCCCCTGCTGGCCCTCACCTGGATGTCGGCCGTCCTGGCCATCACCGATCGTCGCTCCACGCTCTTCCAGGTGCTCTTTGCCGTCTTTGACTCGGTGCAGGGCCTCGTCGTCATCACCGTGCACTGCGCCTTGCGGCGGGAGGTGAGTACGCTCGCTTACGCCATCATCCCGCCCGCCGTAATGTGCACGTCTCCGCTGAATAGGCTGAGATCCTGTGGACAGAAGGACAAGCAAGTCTGGGTCGAGGTTTACCTTGTCATTTACTGATTCTGCAAGGAAGGCTCAGCTTTTTTTGTGCTGTAGCAAACAGTTCTCAGAATCAAGATGAGATTAGTGTGATTCCTGTTATCTGCTTCTCTGGTTTCCATTCTCTACACTGTGTGCTATTTGCCGGCTAAATTTTCTGTACCCAGAATGCAACATGGCTGTTATCTAAATGCCGGCAGTGTGCTCTCTAGGCTAACTGGCACATCCCAGTGGGGGAGTCAGTATCAAATGCCGGAACATTAAACTGTATATGTGAAGTCGACATTCCAAAATACAAGATGGCAATAAAAACAATCCCAGAATTATTTCAGTAATTATATGGAAACAAATTTAGAATAGGGACCTAAAAAAACAATCTTAGTCATTGTAAAAGATAGAGTAGTGGAAGTGTCTTTTTTTAATTTAATTCCAAATACACAATACGTGTCATTCACAGTGTTGCAGCAGATTGAAACAGTACATTTCTAAGAATACTATAGTAGTTTATTTACACCTTCTTTTTTTTAACTGGTGCTGCTCGAAAGGTTTAATCCAAAGTGACTTAGTATTTAGCCTTGTATCCCCCTGGAAATTTAATTTTCGCGTTTTGGGATAAATGTTTGCTCCAGGGTATGACAGCTTTTATCTTGCATCTGTTTACCTTCACTGTTTCCTAAGATTCTGCTTACGATTGTGGCTGACTTAATTAAAGTGAGTCCGTTTTTGGGGAGGGATTCTCTTTCTTAATTAAACTGAATTTTTAGGAAGGGGCAACCCTAATTAAACTTTTTTTTGGGGGGGGGGGTAACACTGTAGTTAATCTGATTTTTTTTGTAATGTGTAAATACAACATAATTACAGTTAATTTTTGGGGAGTGGTTATGTTCTTTAAAGTGAGTTTTTGGGGAGGGGTTATGTTCTTTAAAGTGAGTTTTTGGGGAGGGGTAGCACTGTAAAAAAAGGCTTTTTGCAGAGTGGTAGATACTCTAATTAGAGTACTAATACTAAATAATGTGGATTTTTCCCCTGAGAGGCAGCACTGTGAAAAGAGGCTTTTTGCAGAGGGGTAAATATTCTAGAGTAATAATACTAAATAATGTGGATTTTTTTGGTGAGAGGTAGCACTGTAAAAAAGACTTTTTGCGGAGGGATACTCTAATTAGAGAAATAATACTGAATAATATGGATTTTTGGTGAGAGGCAATGCTATAACTAGATGCTTTTTCCAGAGGGGTAAATACTCTAATTAGAGTAATAATACTAAATAATATGGATTTTTGGTGAGAGGCAGCACTGTAAATAGAGGCCTAATCCAAAGGTGTAAATACTCTAATTAGAGTAATAATACTAAATAATATGGATTTTTGGTGAGAGGTAACACTGTAAAAGAGGCTTTTTGTAGAGGGGTAAATGCTCTAGTTAACATAAATTTTGGGGGGGGGGGGGTTAATGCTCTTTAATTAAGGTGAGTTTTCAGGGGGAGGTAGCACTCACTCAGATTCAAAAGCCTCAGCTCTGTGCCTTTACCTCTGTGCCGCCTGAACTCATTTCATTATTTTTTTAAGAATCTAATATAGCCGCCCTCATGTGGCAGCAACGGAGAAGTGGAAGCTGGAGTAGGTCCTCCAAAGGCCAGCATGGACACAGCTGCAGAGATGGAGATGATTAGACCAGGGGAGCTGAAGCCACACTGACACACAGGCACCTGCCACAGAGGCCGAGGCAGACAGACCCGCATGCAAGCTGACGCATTCAGACGGACCCAGACACACACACTTGGACAGACGCATTGTGCGCTAACACAGGCCAGACACACTCACACAGCCCACTCAGTGGCACGCCGTGCAGAGCACATGCTTTCACAAACACCCACATGCTCGCTCGCAGCGTGGCAGAGGATTCGGGAAAGCCAGGAGTGCTGGCCTTTGGATGTGTGGTGGTGCGCCAACGACGAGTCGGTAAAAGGCTAACGGGCTTTGGAAGCGCGCGAGCTGGAAGGCGACAGCGCTCGTGGCGGTATCGACAGCGCGCTCGCGTAGCGTGTGCATTTTAGCGTTTTAATGTCCCGCGTGTTTGTTTATCGGCTCGTTCCGGTGGGTGGGGAAGCCACGAGCGAAACGATCGATGGTTAAGCTGCGTAAAAATGCAATAACAACTAAGTGCCCCACAGCTGCGTAGCGTAGCACAAAGCCACGTGGCAATTAACAGCTTACCCCCCCCCCCCAACACCTCTACCGCAGGTGCAGGACGCAGTGCGGTGCCGCATGGGCGTGTGCAAGGACGACAGCGAGAACTCGCCCGACTCCTGCAAGAACGGCCAGGTGCAGATCATGGTGAATAACATTCCATCTCACCCCATCTCCAGCCTCATGGAGACACACTGCCGGGTGAATCCAGGTAGTCGGAAAAGTGGCACTGTCAGGCCTTTACAGCACTGGCGGTCTGGTCTGCGGCTGCACGCCATTTGTCCGGAAACGAAGGAACGCCTTTCTCTGATGTCCAGAACGTGTACATTATTGGAAAGGCAGCAGTCCTCAGAATTATAAATGTACAGAACCAGTCAAAAGCCTGGACACACCGGCTGCTACTGCATTCATCTCTGTTTTGGCTGTTAGTCATCGTATAATAAAAGGCCTCGAGCCAATAAATTAATACATATCAAATATTGCAACAGTCCAGAGAAATGTTCTCAGAATTCTCACAAATTTTAGACTCTGCAAAATTGCCCCCTTTACTTTGATGACATCATTGCAGACTCTTGGCATTCTTCCAACCATCTCCCAGATGTAGCCACCTGGAAAGCTTCTCCAACAGTCCTGAAGGAGTTTCCACAAGTTCTGGGTACAGCTTGGCTACCTTGCTCTTACTCTTCAATCCAACTCAACACAGACCAGCTCTTTAGGGATTAGGTGGGGGGCATTGTGGGGGCCGGGTCATCTGTCACAGCACTCCATCTCTGTCCTTATTCACAAGATCATACAGCACTTACATAAATAATCTCAAGGTGCTTAAGGTCATTATCTTGTGGGCAGTGTGTGGCTCAGCAGCCACAAGCCTCTGTGCCTGATCAGGTGGTCATGGTTCAAGTCTTGGCAGAATAGTCATGGCTGTGGGCCCTTGAGCACGGCCCGTAACCCCCAGCCCCCACTGTAGGTGGCTGCCCTTCGCTGCCAAGCTTGCTGTCACCTACATGTGTGTCATGGAGACCAGGATGGGGTAGGCGGGAAGAGAATTTCCCTGCAGGGATCAATAAAGGGTCATTATTATTGTTATCTTGTTAAAAAAAAAAAAGATTTTCCAATGGGAGTGTCTAGGCTTTTGACTGGCACAGTAAATGATGTCATAACTAGTTAACAGTGCTGAGGATAATTTTTTCCCCCCAGCCTAAGCCAGTGTTGGTCATGGATAAAACTGCTGCTGATCAGTTTTCTCTGCTGGGAAAATGAATTTGCACGTCCCTTTTGTCCATTTACTGCATAGCCTACTTGATTTCTTTAGCTTTGCTGCTGAACCACCTTGTTCTCATCTGTGCAGCTCTGCAGAAGGACATGATCTGTCAGATGTGGCATGTTGGTAACCAGCACAATGGAGCTGGTAATATGCATGTTGAGACAATACTATAATCGAATACTTAGGCTGCTTAGATCAGCGCATTATTCCAAAATACCCCAAGCGGCCCTGAAGGCCTTAAACGTGCAAGTTATCATTTTATTTGTGTGCTTAAGGGCTCCGTAACTGAATTAATGTCACTCCTAAGCTTGGGCAATGTTAAAAGAAGTTATGCTGCAGTTAAGTTTATTTTTGGACAAACTTGTATCTGGTGTTCCAGGTATGGCTGCAGATTACATATTTGTAGACCATTTTACCTGTTGGTAGACAGATGGACGTCTCCAAAAGATTTCTTAGGACTGGCCCCTAGGCCGTCTTGAACAGGGGAGCCATTAGGCAGCAAATATGACGCAGCTCTCGTGCTGCATTGAAGGGGGGGGTTCAATCAAGAAAATATTTATGTCAACAAGGAAAGACATCAGACGATAAGGAAACACTACGCTGCCTTTACAGCATGGCCGTGGTGGGCTGCCTCTCAGACACCCTGTGAAGATTCTATCAAAGCGATTTTTGCGTAATCTCCCGAATAAACATGGAAAATGTCACCTTTGACAAGGCGCTACCACTTCTGCAGAATAATAATCTCCTCACTGACATGGTGTGAGAGAATCCTAGTGGACACGTGGCGTTCGATACTACGAGCAGTCATACTCCTGGGGCGGGGCCACAGGGGCACTGACCCCAGCTGAAAGCTGATTGGCCCCAGTATGCCTCTTCCCCTGTCACTCACCGATTCAAAACATATCATTGGCTCTTGTATGCATTGGCTCCACTCTATGAATTATGGCCCCACCTGTATAAAATCCTACATTTGCCCGTGTCCCGACCCTCCCTCCCCTCACTCCCTAAACAGGCGCCTCACGCTGAGAAACATGACATTTTCTCCCAGTAGGAGGATTTCAGCTTGAAATGTCAAACGTTAATGAATTTATTTATCTGGTTTTTTACCTGTTTATTTATATAATTCCAGTTTCTCCATGCATTAATTAAGCTGGTGTCTACAGTTACATTCCAGAAACTTTTTGCTGGTTATATATGATATCAAAGCCATCTTCTGCTTTAGTATAATGCACTGCATTAGTACAGTATATTTAATATGTAGTAAATTAAAAAAAAAGAAAATGATAAATTAGGCTAAATGTAAAATTATATGACAACAGATTAATTGAAATATTGTTTTGTATTTGCTGGAAGGCGTCTTATCCCAAGCATCACAAGGTTTAGAAATTTATACAGCTACAGTGAATTAGGGCACAATGCAGATATAACACAGACACAAATCTATCCGGTTCTTTCATTTTAAATGCCCTATTGGCCCCATAAATGCTCTTTCTCCCATTAGTGGGAGTTTTTGAGAATGACGTCATTTTACATGATCCCGTTTCATTTTCCTTCCATTTCACAATGGCAGCGTGCCAAGCAGGTCAAACCAGAACTTTTTTCCCTGGCTAGGTTTTCCATGTCGTTCTTAGCTGTCCCCAAGTCCGTTGGCCAATGTAATCCCTTTGGTGTGTTCTGGGTCTTTCTCAGGGCCTCCAGCCAATGGGGTCGTACTAGAATGTTCCAGGTGACCTCATCAGATATCATCGTAAAGTGTCTGAACCGCCTCAGCTGAACCCTCTTGATCCAATTTTTCCTCTAGATCTCCTTACTTGGTCACACAGAGTGAGTCCAACAGCCCGGCACAGAACGCTGCTCTTTCAGTCGTTACCCAGAGTTCCAGATTGTAAGTGAGGATAGGGATACCGGTGCCTGCAAAACTTGGGGGGCAAATCACTTTTAAGCTGCCCCCCTATGGCTTCGCCCCTGTACACACCCTTGCCCCCTGCCTTCAGTTGTGAACATGATCCCAAGATATTTAAACTCCCCCCCCCCCCCCCCCCCCATCTGAAAGGAGTAATCCGTTCATTTCTAAGAGAGTATCATGGCTTCTAAGAGAGTACCATAGCTTCTAAGAGAGTATAATTTCTTCTAAGAGAGTATCACGTCTCCTAAGTGAGTATCATGGCCTCGGATTATGACGCACAGATTCTCATCCATGCTGCTTCACACTTGGCATCAAAATGCTCGGGTGCGTGTTGGAAGTCCTGAAGCCCCTGTCCTGCGATGGGATGGCACCCCATCTTGGGTTAGTTCCTGCCTTGTGTCCGTTGTTTCCAAGGCAGGCTCCAGCACCCCAGAGACCCTGCACAGGACTAGTGGGTACAGGATGAAGGAGCAGCCCCACTGCCCCATATTTCTGCTAAAGATCCCACTGCGGCAAGCAATCATCTGCCTTCCTCAAGTCCACAAAGAACATTCCACAGGCAGGTAGGAATCTGCGGCCCCAGATTCCATTGACTTTGTCGAGTTGTTGGGTGGAGTCTCCATATCCTGGCGTATGCTTTCACACAGAGGCTGGGAAGTTGATCCCTTTTAGCTGGAACACACTCTCTAGTCCCCATTTTTAAGAACAGGGACCACCAGCCCTGTTCCTCAGCCCACAGGTACTTTCCTCGCCTTCCACACAACACTGAACACAACTGTCAACCTTTTCGCCAACACCATCCAGTGTGTTCAGTTTCTTGATGCATTTCATCCACCCCCAGACCTTCCGCAATACAAGCCTCTGAGCAATACAACAACATCACTGATAGATTCAGATCTGACAGATGTCTCCAGCACTTCCTTCTGGCAAGAGAGATTATCCACCTTAGTGTTTTTTCCACCACTGTACAATATGCCTGGAGGTATTTGGCACTGAACACGGCCTGAGCATAGTCCTGGCTCTCCCTTCTGAGCCATTTAGCATGTTTACCTGAACATCCTTGAAATCCTGTGATAACTGCACTCCATGGCCTCTCAAACCTCCTCCCAAGCACACACTTCTAGGGACATTTCAGCTGCGCAAACACTGACCAGGTTGGTCCTCGGGTTACCGCCATGACAGACACCAACACTGCATTCTGCTCACAGCTCCCTGCAGGCGCTTCAGTGACTGAGGCCTGAAAACCCGTCCATTTAGGCTCAATATCCCCAACCTCACTTAGCACCGTGGAGACGTTTTACCGAATGTATGAGTCGAATTCATCTCATGGAGAAGCTTCAGAACGCCTGATGTTGCCAGCAAACCCTGACCGCTTGTATGGCTCATCTTGCTCCATCTGCCTTCCTCCTCATGCACCAAATCCCCCTCACAGCCAGCTGATGATTCCACCCCACTTTTCACCCAAGTATGCAAAATACACAGCCTCAAGTCACATGGCACAGCTAGAAACTTGGCCTAGGATTCTCCTTTATATGTCAACATATGACATCATTCTTTAGCTGGCATTCAAGTCATAATAACAACTCAGGTTTGGACTCAGAAGGCCATTCTTCCTAAACACGCCCCTCCGACATTGAAGTCTGCCGGTCGGACCACAGAGCCTGTTGGGGGTGTATTGTCCCACACCTCACACGCCGTCTCTGAGAATTCTGAACTGCTGTTAGGCAGGTTAGGCTTCCCTAACTGGAACTCGCAGTCTAGGAGAGGCCACTCTCTCATGCACTGGCAAAGCCTGCAGCAGCGCAGCCCTTAGCCTGGGACATGCGACTGTCCCACGCATTTCACAATGGGGAACTCCGAAGTAGGAGAGACTTCACCTCTGATCAAGACGTCTAGGTGCAGAGCTCACACTGTGTGGAGGGATGGTAGACTCTATCTAGCCAAAACCGCTCTATCTCCAGCAACAGTCCACCTCACCAGATGGAGTCAGCGCCCATTTCCTGGCTCTAATCCTTCCCGCTCCTGCTGCCCGTCCAACTTGATTTTCAGTGATATTTTTTATTTTAATGCATGGCTTGGAACAGTCAAGATGATAGCGTTGAGTTTAAAGATTCTGATATGTGATTTAATACAACTGTGCAGGGTGATTTACAGACGGCTGCAGTTTTAGGAGGAGCCAAACAGCGCTTCTCCATTGTGCATAACACGGGTAAAAAGAGGCCGAGCCAGACTCTGATCTGCGATTCAAAAAGCGTTCCAGAGCTTTGAAATCCAAAATAATTCATTTTTAAAGGACGATCCATAGTTTATGAATTGATTCATATTTGTTATTAAACATTTATCACCATTTTATTAAGGCCGTCATAAAGGATGCTTTGATGTAAAAATGCCACTGGCTTCTTTTATGGCTGTCAGTGCTGCTTTAGTGTTTTTGCTGTGTTATGATGTCCTGATGCTGACTGGGACTCTCTCATGAAGCCAGGTGCAATTCGAGTCAGTCTGAAATTCAAACGCTTCTCGTTAAACCTGCAGCTTATCAAATGCAACCTATCAAGTCTCTTGAACGGAAATTCTAAAATGCCTTTTGCCAATTCACTTAGGTATTGAATTAATCAGTTGAACTCCTAGTCTGCATATGATGCAAATGATGATATATTAATATATATTAATGCTACTTTATAAAATACTGATAGCCGTAATGATAGTAATTAGCAGTAACAATGGTAGTGCTGACGTTTAGGCCCCCCTCATCCGTCACGCACAGGAAAACCCGTGCAGACGCTGCACTCTGCATTCTGTCTGACAGACTGGAATAAGACGGAACAAACACTTGGCTTCCTGGCCCCAGGAAAAGTAGACAAGGCGGAGTTTGCCTTGTTCAGTTCTGTCACCTATTCCCGCTAGGACTCAAGTCTGCCCAAACACCACCCCGCCAACCTAAAACACATTTTAATTACGAGTTTTTATTTGAACTCTGCGAATAAGATCTGTCAGCATTTATCATAGGTTCTGGAAGGAAAGCTTCAATGTCAATTCTCCTCCAGCACTCAAGTAAAGTGAAACGGAAAGCCTTATTCTTAATCTTATAAAACTGGAGTTTTGATTATGGTTTGGGTAGTACTTAAAAGACACAAAAAACGTCAAACGGTAGTTTTGGAGTCTTTTCACTTTGTGGTAGCAAGAGACTATTTGACCTTGACTAGGCACATAATTACGTGATCATGAAAAGCAACATAAGCTCTCATAAGCAGCATGTGTGCTGTAACCCACAGATACAGACTCTAATGGGCTGGTCACTGGGCTCTGCTCTTTGTGCTGCTGAGCTGAACTGGAAAAACCTTTTGTTACAGCTGTTTGGTGATGGAAAAATCACTGCATATGATTATACCCCATGGATTTATTT
This sequence comes from Gnathonemus echidnorhynchus, assembly GCA_026776725.1. Taxonomy (NCBI): domain Eukaryota; kingdom Metazoa; phylum Chordata; class Actinopteri; order Osteoglossiformes; family Mormyridae; genus Gnathonemus; species Gnathonemus echidnorhynchus. The sequence goes on from JAODJU010000046.1 coordinate 15,015,390, forward strand.
GTGCAAATTGGTCCTTTAATTTTCGGCTATTCTAAACCAATCACGCATCTCCATGAGGGTGAACTGTAAATGGAGGTAACTGGTTCTTGCGAGCATGAAAACAGACTGTGAGACATCCACAGCCTGAAGAGAATGCGGGAAGAACACACTGAAGACAAAAAGTACAGGGACACCTGGCCATTACCCCTACAGGAACTTTTGTGACATCACATTCTAAATCCATAGGCATGAATATGGAGCTGCCCCCCCCACACCCCTTCACAGCTGTAATAGCTGTTACTCTTCTGGGAAGGTTTTTTACGCACTATGCATCTCAGCACTCAACAACCTCGCTCTGTTACTCTACGTGATCTCTCACTTTGTGGCTGAGTTTCTGTTGTTCCTAAATGCTTCCACATTGCAGTAATACCACTTACAGTCGACCGTGGAATATCTAGGGAGGAAGAAAATAAACAAACCAACTTACTGCAAAGGTGGCATCCTATGACAGTACCCTGCCTGAATTCACTGAGCTCATCAGAATGACCCATTCTGTCACAAATGTCTGTAAACCTGACTGCATGGCTAAGTGCTTCACTTTATACACCTTTATCAATGAGCTTGAAAGAAACACCTGCGTTCAGCGATTAAGAGGTGTGTCCCAATACTTTTCTCCATGTAGTGTACATTGGACAAAACTTAAAAAACGACACGCATCTTCAGCTCCAATTACTTTAAAGAGGCCCTGGTTAAAATGACAGTGGCTGGGATGAGAGGCAGTTTACAGCTGGGGGGGACAGTGGTGGCCGTCATGAATAATGCAGGGCGGGAGGCCAGACCCTGCACCCCCTGGCTTTAGTTGCCCGTGATATCAGGCCTTCACAAGCCCCCAGAGTCATGCTCTGCCTCTTTTCATTTCTCCACGTTTGACAGTACCACGCTCCACCTCTCATCTCCCTTCCTCTGCATCCCTTCAGCCGGTGCCTTGGCCAGGCCCATCCAGATGGAATTTCTTCACAAGGGCGGCGGAAATGAGAGGTGCTTTTCACGAATGGGGCCTTTCGGTGGGATGCGAGTCGCGGTCGTGAGTCGGGAGGGGTCTGACTCCGGAATCCCTCTGCTGCATTCATGACACGTTAATGGCGTGGTTCGTCTGGCACTGAATATTTAAGATACAATTCTCTGGCAATCAAAATCTCGAATGGGAATAGCGTGCAAGTGTTGCGGATCATAGCTGGTGGGGTATCTGTAAATATAAGATGAAAGGATCTGAAGTGGGGGGGGAAGCAAGGTGGAGCACTGGTTAGCGCTGTCGGCTTGTGTGTCTGGAATTAGGATTTGAGTCTCCACCCTGGCTCGTTGAGTGTGAAGTTACTATGTTCTCCTTGTGTCATTATGGCGTGGGATTTTCTATGCGAGACAAGTCTGCACACGCATTTACTGTACATGTATGTAACACTTTTATTACCTTTTAAATAGTCTGTTGGGTTTGCAAACTATCCCAAAGCCTTTGATGTAGCTCATTTTAGGTTTATAATGGAATAATATCGACTTGCCGTAAGATTTCTTGCGTGAGCGTGAGAGTCTGAAAGCGTGAGTGTCACGCCAGGTGTGTGAGAACTGGCAACCCTGCTGTGCTGCAGCAGAAATGTGAAGGTGATGGATGACAACAGACTCATCAAGCTGATCAGGGGCCTGGGTTGGTGCTGGGGGAGGAGCTGGATACTGTCAACTCTGTGGCTAAGAGAGAATGATGCTGCCTGCTCGCTTTATAGTGCTGTGGTTGGTCAGAAAAGCACATTTAGCCACAGACTCCTCAGCATAAAATGCTGCACTGAGTGCCTCAGGAAATCCTTCCTTCCAAAGCCCATCAGAGCAAATCACCCGGGAGTGCGAGCAGCACTGCGCATTCCAGTGAATACCTGCCTCTCTCTTTACAGTTCAAAAATCACCTGCAAATGTGTATTTGTCATCAGAGCACTGTACCCATTTTCATGCACACAACTTAAATGATTTTAATCATCTTAATTTATGTCATTGTGTATTTCAAATTTTGTCTTTTGCATATCTGTGTCCTACGCAATCTACAAATGATTTCCTCCGGGGTAATGAAAGTATTCTGATTATGATTCTGAAAAATATGCTAAGGTAAATTAGAGTTGTCAAATTCCCCGTCTGTGTCAAGGGTGTATATGTGTGTGTGTGTGTGTGTGTGTCTGACTCTTTGTCTCTGTGTGACTCTGTGTCTGTGTATGCCCCCGCCCTGCCATGGCTCGACACCCCGCCCTGGGTGACCCCCTGCCTCCCCCTTACATGAGGCATTGGTCGCAGACCCCCCACCCTGCACAGGATAACTGGCTATAAGAATGGGTGGGTGGCTGGAATTTGACACACACGGTCATGCGTGTTACACTGAGCAGAGGAGGAGAAAAACTGTGTTTTTCTGACATGACAATTCATCCGTTAAACATGGTTTTTGGTTATGAAATCATTCAAGGGGCTAGATAACTTTGTATTACATTTTGTGCTGGGAAATATCAAAGGAAAGGCCGTTACCGCTGTCCTGGGCGTCTGGATGTGTGTCTGTGAGACCCGTGCAGCTCTGTGTGTTCCTTAGGTTCTTACTGAGCTCTGTTACGCACCTGCTCTCTTCCCTGTTTCTCTTTCATGTGTCTCTGCTTTCCTTTGTTACAAAAACCACGGTGTCACGTTCTCCACCTGGGCAGCGTGTTCCGGGGGCCCCTCCGCATCACTGGGGGTTCCATGACAGGGAGTTGCCTGGTGTTCCCCCATGCACGCTTAAAAAGGAAGGAGGACCCCCCCCAGCACACTTAGAAACTGCCAATCAAAAACCAGAACCACCAATAAATTGGCTCTTGGTTTGATCCAGTTTAATAACAAGCTGTGAGTATCATACTTCACCTTAATTATCATACTTCACCTTAATTTTTTCAGTAACTTTCAAAGCTGGGCTGTATAAATGGTGCCCGTCTGCCTTTCCTCCTATGAGCCGTGTGAGAGGCTCTGTGAGAGCGGCTCTGTGAGAGAGGCTCTGTGAGAGAGCCTCTGTGAGAGCGGCCCTGATCCGCGGCGATATCTCACATCGTGCCCCGCTGCTGCCTTTGCCGTGCTTTCATTACGGCCCCCAGCTCTTTGGACCAGTGTTCGCCACCTGGCTGCTTTGTTCTGCAGCTGTATTATTTGCTCAGCTATTCGTTTGTCTGCTCTGTGGTGGGGACCAGGCGCTTTATGGATGACGGGTGGCCACCGTGGAAGGCCCGGCCAGCTGCATGTGGGGGTGAGGCTCCGAGTATATCCCCCATTTTGTTTTCTGTGCAGGGTGACACAGCCTCTGCAGGTGCTGCCAGGATTAGCACCCCAGGGCAAAATCCCGATTTCCTTCCTCGTAGTAACGTTTTTGGGTTTGGTAATAGGATAGGTAATCAGCTCCTCTTTCTTTGGCTTCATACCCTCAAGGTTATGGGTTCGCTTCCCCTCCCTGGCAACCGGTGTAGGGTATCCCTCCATTTAGGGCTCATCGATCTTATAAGCAGTTTTTTCCAAACCGGAACTCCTTGACCGAGAGCCGGTCCACATTTTTCTTCCCTCCCAGCTCCCAGCCAATCAAGAACTTTGAATACCTGGCATGTGTGTGTTGGTAGCTGGGAAAGAAGAAAAATGTGGAATGTCTTGAGGTCTCCAAGGACTGGGTTGGGAAACTGCTATAAGTGACATAGATGGCCGCCTAGGGTACCATCTTTTGAGGGGGTGCTGACTTAGCCACTGGTGGTGAAGCTTGCCTGGGGGGGGGCACGTGAGCTTTGATCAGCACTGCCTTACACCTTGTGTCTCCTGGGGTGGGCTTCGAGCTCTCAGTGACCTGACCTGGAAATGGATAAACAGTGTAGAAAATGGATGGATCCCTCAACAATCTAGTCTAATGTTTTAGTGATTTTGTTTTTTACACCTGATGCAAAAATAACTTCCGGCACTGCCCCGAGCGCCCGTCTGCCTCAGCACTCTATCTGTTTGTTTTCTTTATTTTTTTTAGTGAGTTCTCATTTTTCTTTGTAACTCCCTAAAAATTTAGTTTGCATTGTATGTACTTGCCTTTGCACTTTGTCTTGTTTTGCACTATATTTTTATTTGTCTGCACTTTACGTACCTTGCCGCTGTATGCACAAGAATTTCCCCCCGGGATCAAGTTTATCTCATCATTTGGATAACGGGGGTTTGACTGCACAAGTTAATGTTGGGATGCTGGTGGTCTGGAATCTGCTTACTGGGCACGAATAAACGGAACAGTTCCAGGTTCGGTATGGAGCTGGGCCTTTTCCATTCTAGCCAGTTTCCACTTTTTTTCAGTCCTTTGACCTTGCAGTGAACCTCATAACGGTGGAGCTGTGCATCAGAGGCTGAATCTGTATCATCCGGAGAAAACAGGCCCCGATTTGCAACCCATAATGTTGCGATCTACTCAGCTGGTGCTGTGTTGCTGGCTTACAGGAACCAGGATGTGTAGTGAGTTCAGTTCCCCGTGCATTTTGTCGTTTTTTTCTAATTAGAGGTCGTGTTAGCTGCTGGATCCCTGTTGTTTTTTTGCTTCATACTTTTACACAGCTGCAAAATTAGCGGGCTTCAGCACTGCCCAGAAGTGCTTGAGGTTACTTGCTTAGACTTCAACCGTAGTTTCATTGTTTTAGTGCCCTTTTTTTGGTCCCTAAATTTCTCATATCTGATGGATGATCCAGAAGGACTCTCTCGTCGCCAGGGTTTGAGGAACTGGAACGTCCATTTTGCCCCCCAGGGGTGGATGGGTATAAGGTGTGTCAAGGGCAGGTCGGAGCAGCGAGGTGTCAGTTCCAAGGTCTGCACCAGCAGTTGCCCGTCTTTTTTTATCCTGCCAAGCCTGGTCTCGCTCCCTGGGACCCTCACATCTCCCACCATCTCTTATCGCTCATCAGGCCATGAGGCAAACGCCCCCTGATCCCGACCCCCTGAGCTTCTCCATAATGGCAGCCTTCATCATGTTGTCATGCATGGTTGACTGGTGCCCGCTGGAGACCCCTTAAAACTTTCTACACATTAGCCAGCCAGTGCAGGGACTTCCGTCTGCGGCCTGGGAACCATCCTGACATTACTTGACACCAGCAGTCTGATTTAAACTGGGCTCTTTTTAATGTATTACCATCCTGGAGTCACTCTGGTGTGCTCAAACTCCACTGCCCACATTCTGAACATCTGTCCTGTTTTTTGTGTGTGTGTATGTGTGTGGGGGGGGGCTGTTGTTCAATTCCAATGACTCATTTTTCAGGTAGCAAGGAGGCCTCTGGTTTCAAGACAGGGCTTCTGGGTTGTCAGAGTGAATCCTTGGAGAGTCCCTCTTTCGTATGCTAGAAATGCACTTGAAAATTGTACCGGAATAGCAACTTGCTGAATACCTACTGTAAAACAAATATTAATGTAAACTTCTATGGTACATTTATATATAATACATATAATTAAAAGTGGAGATGTAATGACAGTGATTTATCTAAAGCAAGCTGCAGTACATGGCACAATATTTTCCCCAGTTATTATATGGTGCTCAGAGGTAATCAGAGACGTATTCTCTCTGGGCCTGCAACCGCAAATTACATTATAACACGTTGGCATTCTTCGCCATCCGCGTCATTTTCCCAAGAGGTCTGCACGTGTGGAGTGTTGGTTGGTGTAGAAACTGGGACCAGGAAGCAGGGGCATTGTAAATGGGGGTAATGGGGGGGTGGGATGATTGGAGGGGCCCATGAGTGACAGGGGCCCTAAAAATTTTGGAATATAATTGGATTGGTATGGGATGGGGGCCCGATGGGTTATGCTCTCATGGGGCCCACAATGTCTAGCAACACCCCAGCCAGAAGGTGGGGGTTCTACATATGGAACCAGGAGCAATCGTAATTCATCAAAGCCCCCCGCCCCAGAACAGGGCCTCTCGTTGCTGTAGTTTCCCTTGGCTGCTCTGGTCCCCCTCTCATCGCTCATCCCAATTAAGCAGAAAATTAAATCAGGACCTCTGTCACTAAGCCCACTAAGCCAGGGGCTCGTCCTGCGCGGCGACGCTGGAATTAATACATGGTAATGGGCGGCTTCTCCGAGGCTGTCTCTCTCTGTAATGCTCTCTGGGTGTCTCAGTCTTTCCTGCTCATCTTTCCCAAGCAACCGTCATGCTTCCTGAGCTGCCATAATGTAGAAAAGGGAATGTTAACTTGGGGGGGGGGGGGGGAAATCTCCTTCAAATGGGGTAAATTAAAGGCACCCGCCGATATGTTACCTGCCGTGTGGGGAATGCTGCGAGTGTGTAGCAGCAAAGGGTTCGGGAGTGGAAAGGTGTGAGGAATGGAGGAGGACGTTTAACAGGATGAGTAACAGATGAGGAAAAACCAGATAGTAAAGGCAGCCAATCAGAAAAGGCGTTTGGGGGGGGGGCAGAAGAGACCCTGCTGAGGATGGGAGGGCGATCCAAAAAAATGTAACGAAACTGCCAAACCATCACCAAAACACCCCCAACTGCTCAGTGGAGCTGCTCTTTATCTGGTTGAAAGGACTGGCTGGCACCCGCATGCCAGATACTGTAGGAGAGCGCTGATAGCATGGGCTCCGTTGTCATGGTTACAGTTAAAACCCCTTCATCAGGATTCACCCTGCGGGAGTCGGACAAAAACAGAAGACCCGTGGAAGCTGGCAGCCTGAAGACCACCGCGTGGGTCGTGTGCCTAAGACACCTTTTTCCTGCTGCAATCTGGCAAGAGCATTATCTTTGTAATAAGACAATATTTGCAAGGAAAAAATATGTAGTATATGCGTGCATTTTAAAACTAAAGGAAAAAAAATGGGTTTACTAACCTCATTGTAGCATCCGTCGCGCTTCGTGCCTAGCGCCCCCTGACACCCAGTCCTGTCGTGCATCCCTGCTGGGATGCCCTGCACCTTGCTCTGGTGACAGAGATTGATTGTGCTTCTCTCGGCAGCACCAAGCTACTGGGTCTGGTTACCCCATGGGTGGCCCCGAAACGCAGAGTGTCATGTGACGTCACATGACGATGTCATTCAGGAATACCTATTTGCGGTGTCCAATCCATCACATTGCACATGGCTAAGCGCTCTGCGGCAAAGTAATTGCACCCCCCCATCCTCCTGGTAAACACACCCCATAGCCTCTGATTTATGAGTCTGTCACCTGCCGTCCAAACTCTGGGGCTGACGATGACCTCGTTGCGGCACAGGCAGAACCCTCCGGAAGCAGGCCTGCGGTCCCGCTGTATACCCTGCATTTAGTCTAGGTTTGTTGGGTTCTCTGCTTGACATGCTTTTAATAAGAGTCCCCAACGGATTATTTTTTGGGGTCTGTCTCTGATTTATGCCTTCCAACCAAATGAGCTCCCTTTCTGTACCCTGAGAACCTCCGAAAGTATAACTTTGCAGCATTTTTGCTGACATAGCACATGTGTGCTTGTAAGTCTGGGAGTCTACATGCGTGTGGATGTCTGCTTGCCTGCCATTCAGAATGTGCCTCCATCGAGGCATCACAGAGGCTCATGGATAATGAAGGTTGTGTATCACTCTGTAGTAGCAGGCGCTCAACTTAACGGGTGTGTTCTGTCAAGGTTCTGCTTTAAGTACAAAGCACTCAGTAGCTGCTGTGAGGGCAGCAATCGCTAACCCACTGTTAGTGCTGCTTATTTTTTTTTTTTTAAATCTACACTGTTTAATGCTGATGAAAAGACTATATGATTGTACTACCGCTGTTGGGGTGGCATGAGGGGGTGCAGTGGGGCCCTGGTGATGCAGTGAGGCCCTGGTGGTACAGTGGGACCCTGGAGGTGCAGTGAGACCCTGGTGGTGCAGTGGGGCCCTGGAGGTGCAGTGGTAAGCAGATATTGTCTCCCACCTCTGGGACCTGGGTTTGTGTCTCCCCCTGGGTTCACTGTCACTGTCACTGTGGGGTTTTTTCCAGGTACTCCAGTTTTCCCCCACAGTCCAAATACATGCTGAGGCTAAGTGGAGCTGCCACTCCTTTGGCGGGGAGGGGGGGTCCCTTTTTTTGGTGAGGGGGGGATCCACTTAGTAGATCTTCCCAAGTGGAGGGCCCCTGATAGTAGATATTTTGGGGGCCATATAAAGTGCTGGTCCCTGGAACTGCCAGTGTATCAAAGTCCCTCCGCCCCTGGACACTGTAAACTGTAAAGCACTGGCCTTCCAGTTTACCGCGCCACCTGCCCCAAACCGGAGCATTGTCGCCTTGCAGGAGTACAGGCCACGTTCCTGATAGATGCTCATCAGCAGCAAACAACCCTTCAAGTCGATTCCATCAGAAATCAAAGGCGCCGCTAATGGAAATCGCAGCTTGTGTGTGCCCCCCGCACCCCCCCATATAATTTGGCATCCCAGGGACTATGGTTTGTATGAGCCACCTGTTTTCATAGCGTGATCCCCTGTAACCCGCCCGCGCTTTTAATCAATGAAGTTCAGGCCGCTGCCTGGGGTGACAGACCCCATGGGTTATAGGTTAATGCGCTGGCAGTTTGCGATATGTTCCTGACATTTCAGTCCTGTGCTATTTTTTCTACACAGTCTGATTCAGAGGCACTCATGGCTGGCATGTCAACATAAAAAAGAAGAAAAAAAAGAAGAAAAAAAAGCAGCGATCTATCGCCCCCCAGTGGTGGGAAGGCGCACTGACACTGCTTTAAGACTATGCCGCCATCGCAAACACATTTGAATGCTAATGTTTTTCACATTGGGCTGTTTTTGCCATTAATACTATTAAATCATTACCTTTGTTAGAATAATTTGAGAGAAAGCCTTGCTAAATTGAAAATGAACAAATAACCACATTTATTGGACATTTGCGGGCAGATTTGCGGATAATGTTATTAAACATATGTGCAGTTGCGAAAGCAGTTGGTTAAGAAGATTATGGCTAATTGTTGCTGCTTTAATCACTTAATCCTTCATCTTACTTTACACAACTCAGAATTAAAAAGTTTAGAAACATGTTGCTAAATTCCTACTGTTTACCTCATTATTGCTAGTTAACTGATGCTGTACAGAGTTTAGACACTGAAACTGAAACGCCAACAATGTCTCAGGTTCCATGCCTAGGTTGGGACGTGTGTTCTGGTGCTCCGGCCCGGTGGCCAGTCTTCTCTGGCTGTACATTTCCATCAGTAAGAGCAGAGTGTGAAGGTTGAATTAGCAGAGCAACAGCACAGTTGTACATAAAATAATTCAATCCACACATCATAATGAGAGACATATCAGAGTCCAAAAGAGGACAAATTGTTGGTGCGCGTCTCACTCGCGCATCTGTGACCAGGACAGCAAGTCTTTGTGGTGTAGAGAGCCACGGTATCCAGGGTAATGTCTGCATACCACCATGAAGGACGGACCACATCCAACAGGAGTAACTGTGGATGCATGAAGAAGCTGTCTGACAGGGATGGCTTACTTGGACTGTATACAAAAAATATACAACCACAGCTGCCCAACTCACTGCAGAATTAAATCCGCACCTCACTTCTCGTGTTTCCACTAAAACTGTTCACTGGGAGCTCCGCAGTGTCAGTATTCATGGTCAGGCTGTTAGAGCGAAGCCTTTGGTCACGCGTGCCAGTGCCAAACGTCGGTTTCAGTGGTGCCAGCAGCATATCTTTGGCTGTAGATAATGGGAAGCATGTATTGTCCACCTTCACTGTCTTTCCCTCATTTGGTTACAGTGTGAAGAAGCACCTAAGAGGTTTACCACACGAATGACTGCATACACAGAGTACAGCGCAGAGGTCGATCAGTGATATCATGGCACTCCCTAGGCAAGCTACTTGTTCTAGATGGGTGCATCACTGCCAAGGAGTACCGAACCATTCTGGAGGGCCATGTTCACTCGGTGGTTCAAGCATTGTACCCTGAAGGTGGTGCCGTGTATCAGAATGATAATGCACCAATACACACAGCAAGACTGGTGACAGAGTGGTTTGATGAACATGAAAGTGAAGCTGAACATCTCCCATGGTCTGCACATCCACCAGATCTGAATATTGAGCCACTTTGGGGTGTTTTGCAGGAGTGAATCGGGAAACCTTTTCCTCCACCGGCATCTGCTTGGGGAATTGGCTCAAAATCCCTCTGGCCACCATGCAGGACTTGTATCTGTCGTTCCCCAGATGAATTGATGCTGAATTGTCACAGAAGGAGGCCCTACACCATGCAAATAATTTATTGTGGTCTAAAATCAGGGATGTCAGTTTCATTGTCTATCCCTGCATACATTTCACTCCATGCTGCATCGCTGTATTCTTTCTGGCTCATATGCATATTGTACAACATATACAAACCCTTGTGTGCAGCCCCCCAGTTTCACACTGTCCTGTGATTTTCCCCTCCTCTTCTCAGTTTCTCCCTGCATGTTGCACCGTGGTCCTGGGGAACATTATTCCGGACCACTTTATACCTGTAAATGGATGGTATGACAATAAAACCCACTCGACTTGACTTGCTTTCCTCTGCAGGCTGGGTCAGTACCATCCCTTTCACCTTAAACGCTACAGTTATCGTTTTCAGTATGTAAAAAGGCTATAGGACTAAATGGACCAATCAGACAGTGGGGGCGCGATCACAGGGAGTTCCATCACAGACTGTGATTGTGAGGACAGGTTATGCTGTGCTAATTCAATAAGCACAATGTTCTTTTTAAGAATTTGGGAAATCACTCTGCAAATGAATGTATAGACAGATCTGGAAGTCGCCTCTGTCAGTCTCTATTCCACGCCGGTCGTATCCCATGAATGTAAATTGTTCTCTTCATCGCCAGCCCAGGAAAAATAAAGTGACTCAGAATTAAATAATACAATGGGTCAGATGGTCTCTTGGGGAAAATGATATCATTTTCTGTCTATGTGATTTCAGGGAGAGAGGGAACAAAATAAAGCCTTTGCTTGCGATTTCATTCAGCAAGGCTGGAACCTGGTCCCTTTCCCCAGTCCTGCGGGCTTCTTGAAAGTTAAAAGATTTGGGGCACAGAGGTCTGTCTGCAGAGAGGGCAGGGCACATTTTGGAGTGGACAAATAATTATTGCTCTGAAATAGCTCTAATCTTCTACCTGTCTTGTATTCCTCACAGGAGATGGTGCTGTCGTCTGCCTGCAACAATGCTGGGTGCAGTGGATTGATACCTTGTCAATAGTTTGGGGGGGGCAGATTGTCTGAAATGCAAACATCTGCTTGGTCACTAAGAGCCCTTAGAAACAAAACAAAATAAATTGTACAATTAGCAGCAAGTAGGACTGACCTGAGTTATGGAGGCTGTTTACAGCCGTCGCTAAGATGAACTCCTGGCCCCGTAACAATTCAAAATAATATATCTGAATAATAAAGCATTATCTGGCCCACAATGCAGTGGCATCCCACCTTGGGTGTTCCCCTGCATGCCCCCGTGCTTCCAGGGAGGGGCTGACACCAAAAATCCTGTGGCAATTAGAGAAACTGGATGGATTAACTGTAGAGAAAGAAATATGTGATATTTTACTCCTTGAAGCCATTAATGAAGTTAAACTGGATGCTTGAAAGAAGACTGTACCCAACACAAAATGAACCTACAGGAGCACTTCAAGTCAACGAGTTTCTGAAGGGTACAAGAGCAAAGCACTGTGGGAAGTGGCAGCCTTTCAGTTTTCAACTACTGCTGTCACCGCAGACGCGTTTGCTTATTCGCCGCTTGTAAGCGTATCAGTGCCCTGTAAATGAATATCATCCGGAACTGGTTACTGTTCTACTTTTTCCGCTATAATTCCTGGGAGGCTAATCTGATTAGCTGTTCCTGAAATCACACATATAGATACTATGGCTGCATCCCAACATCCCAGACGAAAATACAACACTTTACCCCCAGTGGCCCAGCCATTTTTTGAAGTGGAGGATGGGGGGATGGGGGGGGAGGGGTAGGCACTGCATCCCTGGCATTTATGCAAGTCAACATCACCCTACCCAGGCACCCACCGGCTCAGCAAGAGACGTAAACATCTGCTTGTCGTCACCAGCCGCTGGATCGGAGGTGAGGGGAGAGAGAGTAAGGAGGCCTCTGGTGGCTCAGACAGCAGCATGACACACTCTCTCTCTCTCACACCCTCTCTCCCTCCCTCACACCCTCTCTCTATCATTTTCTTTCTCTCCCTCTTTCTCAAATGCTCTCTCTCTCCCCCTCTCTCCTTCCTGTTCTCCCTTTGCAGCGGGTCCCACGCCAGGAACGCTAATCAAACCTCCTGCACCACTGAGTCAGTGACTGGTATCCAGGCTTTCCCTCCAGGTATACATCGAGCTATTTTCTTTTTTCGAATTGGTATTAAATCAGCTGTTCTGTTTTTTTGCATGACTGAAAGAAAAGGCAAGTTTCCACCGAGATGTGTGTCCAGGGAATAGCTTTCCCACAAACCAGGTAGCTATTTATCTAATGCCATTTAGTGTAAGTCAGTGCACTAAGGCTTAATCCACTTAAAATTGATCATCAGACCCATCATAAATTAAGCAATCCCCTGTATGCCGCTGTCTGTTCCGGGTCATGCCTATTTCGGGGTCATTCTCTGGTAATGACTTAAGTAAGATCCCTCCAGCCTGCTTGGCAACCATGCAAAGCAGCATCCTGATATTTCACGCACTTTGAGGAGTGGAGTGGGGGGATTAGTGCGTTGGGGAATGCGCCTCAACACCCCCCCCCCCATAACGTGGGTCC
>JAODJU010000046.1:15047934-15059325 GCA_026776725.1 Gnathonemus echidnorhynchus
ATGAATGCATTATAATGCATTATGAAGGTATGTATAATGCATTATACACTAGTGCTTTAAGTAAAGTGTTACCAAATCAGTTATAATGATCATCCTCTTATAGTGATCAATTTCACCCAGAAAAACGTGATCACTATAGATGGTTTCCACTGTAGTTTATTTTGTTTGCAAGAAATGCAAACTATTTATTTCCTACTTTTTTAGGGAACTTGCTTTTTACATTAAGACTAAAATGTGACCTTTTTCATAAGATGTTTTCATTTCAAGCAATTTGTAAAAGCCATTTCAGCTGTTTGAAATATTCAATAAATAACCATAAGTGGTTCATTTGTGTGTTTCCTGCAGTTATTTTAAAATCATAAAGAATACATCTTTCATTAGAGAAAATACCCCAGGTTTAATAGTTGAGCATATTTACAGTACAAACCTTGTCATGAAATATGTAAAAAAAAAAAAAAAAAACATTAATCATAATCAAGTTGTTTGATCAATGTTGGTTTGAGGTCATATTGCCCAGCCCTACTAAGATGGTAAGGACGTGGTAAGGCCTTGTGTTGTGATGCAGTGCTTAGCATTTTTGCATCATGCTTCTGGGACCCGGGTTTGAACCCCCCCTAACTGTGCTTGTGTGGAGTTTGCATGTTCTCCCTGTGTTGTCATGGGGTTTCCTCCAGGTTCTCTGGTTTCCCTTGCTGTCCAAGATGCTAAGGTGCATTGGAGTTGCCAGATTGTCTGTGTATGAAAATGGTGTGTATGGTTCGGCACCCCATCCTGAGTTATTCCCTGCCCTGGGGTGGGCTGGTGCCCCATCCTGAGTTATTCCCTGCCTTGCACCCATTGCTTCTGGGATAGGCTCCAGAGCCCCATAGCCCTGTTTTTCTTAGTGGTGGATGAAGCTGTTAGTTAACCTTTGCTAAATTTCAGTCTTGGTTATTAGTGGCATTGTGTATGTGTAGGGGTATTTCCAATCCCTGTTTATCAGCATGAGAGCTTTTTAAATGAAAGGAGGCCATTTTGCTCAGAAATCTAATTTGCATATTTAGTGCACATTTGCATATGTAAGTATCTAATTTGCATATTTAAGTATCACTATTGAATTGCTACGCGGACAGAATCTGAAGACTGTGCCTTTATTACACTCATAGGATAATACCTTTCCATATTTAGCCTGCAAGGGCTGCCCTCTGGTGGACCCCATTTATCCCCTGCCCCAACTAAAGACTCCTTTAATGTTCCTGTAGGACACTTTCATTTGTCACTCCCGAACTGATTGTCACCCATGTGTCCCTGTGCAGGAGTACCCTGCCCCTCCCTACAGGTAGCAGACTGGAAATTCCCCCAGAGGGCTCGGCACAACATCACAGGTAACGTACCATGGGTGGGGGGAGGTGCCCCGTGCAGCAGAGCAGATGGTAGGGTGACCTTTATAGATGGGATGGCTTTCATCATCCACACAAGTGGGATTTTTTATCAGTCCTCCATAATTATCTGGAAAGGACTTTGGATACTTGACCAACAAGGCTCTGAATTTGAGATATGAATACAACCAATGTTTTTAGTTTCCAGTAGCTGACCACCCTGTGACAGATGGCCTGAGGTCATATTGCTTTTTATTCCTGGTTAGCATGGTTTGGGTTGTTGGTTAGCACCTTTATATAAAGATGCTGGATTTGGGTTAGACGCCATTTCCAAAGGCAGAGCCAGGAGGCGGTGATTCCAGGTCCTCGGCCACCAGTCCACCCTCTGCTGACTTTACACCACCTGGTAAAAGCCCGGTAAGGTTCCGCAGTCTCCGGTGACTGACTGTCTGGCTGTTTCGCCCATAGGTTTCAATCTGGTTCGGCAGTTCTCCCTGCTGAAGATGACGGAGGTGAAGAGGATCCGGAACCCACGTGGACCCGTCATTCTGAAGCTGGGCAAGGTTCCACTCGTTCTACCCACGGAGTAAGACGTGTTCTCGCCTTGTGTCCTTCTCTTTGGTTTTAAGAGGATTAAATCAGTATGATAAAATGCATTTAGAGTACCAGTCAAAAGTCTGGGCACAACTACTGAAAAGCATTTGTTTTTCAACCAGATAATGACCCAAAGCACCTCGGGATTATGTAAGTGCTGTATGATCTTGTGAATAAGGACAGAGATGGAGTGCTGTGACAGATGACCTGGCCCCCACAATGCCCCCCCTACCTAAAACCTATAGAGCTGGTCTGGGATGAGCTGGATCGAAGAGTAAGAGCAAGGTAGCCAACCAGTGCATAGAACTTGTGGAGACTCCTTCAGGACTGTTGGAGAAGCTTTCCAGGTGGCTACATCTGGGAGATGGTTGGAAGAATGCCAAGAGTCTGCAATGATGTCATCAAAGTAAAGGGGGCTATTTTTAAGAGTCTAAAATTTTCAGATGTCGAACTCTTGAACTTTTTTCTTGGTCATTGCAATATATAATATTACATTACTTCATTGCCTCAAGGCCTTTTACGCTTTACTCTAACAGCTAAAATAGAGCCACATGCATTAGCTGCAGGTGTGTCCAAACTTTTGACTGTCACTGTATATTAGAATGTAAATTATTTATTGTATTTACCTTTTTCAGTACAAGTTATGAAACCTTTTGATATATGATGCTTATTTTGTGTGCTGTTATAATATGTGCTGTAAGAATTTATGGCATGTACTCATAAAACAAATGTGGTAGATTGGTGATAATTTTATAATTTATGTAAATGTAATTTGTCCCTGTTTTGTGAAAGGAATAATAATTGCATTATGGTCAAATGAGCTGATTAGCTGTGCTCCTTGTCGGGGTCCTTGACTTGTGCTCAGTAATTCTCCCAAACAAACACGCTCATAAGCTTGTCGGCCCTGTTTGGATTGAGGATTTTCCGTCGTTGAAGCACAGATGTAGACGTGGGCTGTTATGAGCGCCAGGGAGCCAGACCCGGCTGTTCATCACTTCCTGCGCTGTTGGCTGAGTAAAGGTCATGGTTTGTCCTCAAGCACGTTTAAGGTGAAGGGGACACGGCCTCTTTTAATGAAATTAAATTGTGCAACTTTTCCTGTCTGGTGTCATTCGTCGCATTTCTGCGACGTGCAAACTAGTTTGGAGTGGCAGACATTTCCCCCCAAAACTGCACCCTTGCTATCGAACAGACAAAATAGCAGCTGTTTTGTTCTCCACTTACTTTGGAAAAGTATGGGCCTCTATCCAGGATCTTATTTTGTTCAGAGAAACAGAAAAAATGTTTAGTGTGAATCAGTCCCAATATTCCTTCAGCCAGTTTCCTTTGTCTGGTTTGTTCCAGAGTCAGATCTGAATATGCAGAGAAAAGCATACCTTCTTATACAGCAGGGATTAGGGGAGCAGGCTATTGGTCTGTGGATGATTTTGGTGTTTCCTTGACTATAGGTAGGTGGGTAGGTAGGTAGACAGACAGAGAGAACTTTGTTGTCACTTCTCAACAAAGTACAAGGACTCAGACATCGGAATTCAGTGGTGGAAAGTTGAAACAAAATCTTGGTCTGGATTTGTGCTTTCTGAACCCGAACTGGGTAAAAGTGATAGAAACAGCTGTAGACAATAGCATGTGTGCCCTGTAGGAACTGCATTTGGAGGAACTGATATCGCATGAGTCCATTCCGTCTTCAAATCCTTGCAATGCTGGTTATTTGGTTCATAAAAAAAGAAGCTGAAAATAAAATGCGATAGTCCTGTTAGCAAGAGAGATATGATCTATGACCTCATCCCTGCCTAGGTGTGATGTGCAACTCGGAAGAGCAGGCGGACGTATCCCAACCTGCCCTGTAGCTGCCCTGTACCTGCCCTGCCTGACACTGACACGCCTCATAAAGTGTTATTCAGTTTCCTGTGTTTACACTCTGCCTGTAGCTGCCAGAGAGCTGCCCGAGGCGGAACCCTTCACATGCGCTGTCTGGGACCAAATTTGGCTTCGGAATATTTACAGATTCTAACTGAAGTGAAATCAGACGATTCTATCAGAGCGCTGTACAAAAGTTATGTCAAAATAAAACTAAACAAAACAAAAGCTATATTCAGTGATTATAACCGGTTCCTGAAGGCCGGTGTATAGAGTTCATCTGTCTTTTAACCTCGAACATTCTGCATGGACACAGTGGCCCAGGTGCAGGGTGGGGTTTACCTGGGGGGGGATGGGGGTACTGCAAGTAAAGTGCTGTGGAAGGGAGGCCACATGTCACAGGAAGAACATGCAAACTTGACCCCCCTCCACGGGGCACCGTGAGGTGGTCAATGATGACCAGTCACGGAACAATTACCTAATAATAATTAAATGCAAGCCAATAACTTTTTGAATAAAAGCCCGAATTAAATCTGAGTTTTTCAAAGGTTGTCAGACAAGTGGACCTGACTCAGTGTCCCCACCCACACCCCCACCATTTGTGAGTATAATGTATAATGATTTTTATGTGCTGCAAGGCAAATGGATAACAGACAGACGCATGTAACAAGGTTCAATAAAACAGAGAGCGGAGAATGAGAAGGGACTTTTGCTGAAGTGGTCATGCTTTGTATAGTGTAGAGTAAAATATCAGGAAAATACACGGCAAATCCACTCCCCGGCCGTGGGGGACAGAAGAGGCCTGTCCCTGATTGTATCCAGCTGGTCCTGTTTATTCCTAGAGTGCAGTTAGTCCATGGAAAGCCAGCTGGACTTAGCGGGATCTGTTAGAACAGGGTTTGTCGTCATTTGGCTGGAGGGGTGGATCGGAGAGCCGGCCCAGACCCCGCACTGTCGTCTGCATCGCAGCCTCCATGTCTGTATGCATGTCCGTGAGTTTCTTCGCCCGGGTTTATATACATGCGTGTGTCTGTAGGCATGTGCAGGACACGCGTGTGGTGGCTCAGTGGCAGCGCTGTTCTGTCACAGCACCAGCATTAGAGGTTCGAGTCCCCCCTCTGCTCACTGTGTCTGGGGTTTGTAAA
Source organism: Gnathonemus echidnorhynchus (assembly GCA_026776725.1). Taxonomy (NCBI): domain Eukaryota; kingdom Metazoa; phylum Chordata; class Actinopteri; order Osteoglossiformes; family Mormyridae; genus Gnathonemus; species Gnathonemus echidnorhynchus. The sequence continues at coordinate 15,052,889 of JAODJU010000046.1, forward strand.
CTGTATACTGTATTGTATACTGAGTTCCGGATGGGCTAATCGCCATCGCTGAATTGCCCATGACATGTTATTGAGTCTGTGTCCTGCAATGGACTGGCATCCTGTCCAGGGTGTACCCTGTAACTGCGTGTACCTTTGTGGATTGCAGTGTGGGCCCCAGTGATTTAGGACATTGTGCCTGTGGTCAGAAGGTTGCTGACTCGAATCCCAGAGGTGGCAGACTGATATCACCATTGGGCTCCTTAACAAGCCCCTTGACCCCCAGTTGCTCCTGTGATTGTCTGGCTCTGCTTTCTTAGTTGCATGTCGCTTTATATAAAAGATTCTGCTATATAAAAAAAGGAAATGTACATTAAAAGTCTGTCGCTTTGTGCAAGTCAACAGCCTTTCCTGCACCAGACTCCCAGGCAGGCCTGCAGACCATCAAAGTATCGGTGGAATGTGAGAGTTTAGGTCACGGCAGAGCACTGCTGGGGACCCGGCAGGGGGGTGAGCGACAGACGGCCTGTCTAATGGGGGGGCATGAGGGAGGGCGGGAGGGAGTGAGGAGCAGGAAAAGACAGAGAAAAGTGTAGACACCAGTGGAGAGGCTGGAATCTCCTCATTAATGGAGGAGTCGCTGAATACCCCCCCCCCCCACACACACACACAAACACACACCCTGCCACTAATCATTTCTCTGTTTCATGCATTACACTGGTCTCCATCTGCTTTTTCCATTCAGACTTGGACCTCTTGCTCATTTAAAATCCCTTCCCTCGTATTTTTTCCCCTCTCCCACACCCCAGCCCAGTGTTCAGTGTGGAGGATTCAGGGTGGAGGATTCAGGGTGGAGGATTCAGCGTGGAGGATTACCGGACCCAGTCGTCATTCTGTGTGTTAGGCACCATCTCTGACACTGTTTTAGGCCGCTGGTGTCACCCGTGTTGGTATCGCCCCTCACGCTGTGTGAGAACCTGCGGTACCGCGTCGGTATCGCCCCTCACGCTGTGTGAGAACCTGCGGTACCGCGTCGGTATCGCCCCTCACGCTGTGTGAGAACCTGCGGTACCGCGTCGGTATCGCCCCTCACGCTGTGTGTGACAGTGTACGGTGCGACATGATATCGCCATCATGTCTATAATCTGGCAGAACAGTGGTGGTCATTTTACCTATGTGTTTTGTATTGTTGGCTTTGTGCGTGGCTCACTGGATTTGGACGCTGTCCCTGTGATCAGAAGGTTGTTGGTTTAATTCCCAGAGTCGGCAGAGTGATTTCATTGTTGGACCCCAGAGCAAAGTCTTTACCCTCCAACAGCTCCAGGGATTGTCTAACCCTGCTTTCTCAATTGTACATCACTTTGGATAAAGTCTTTTACTAAATAAATGTAATGTAGGTAATATGATAAGTGAAATCCCCAGGTTAAAGAATCCCCTCCTACAAGAACATATTAGATTTTTCTGAATCCTGATTTCTGGTGTGCCTGTGAGGAGCAACATGGATCGAGCATCTCACATGGAGTTGAGGCTGTGTGTAGGAGATGGAGGCCCTGCCCTCTGTATGATTAGCCAATAGTGATGGGCCGTTCAGACTGGGGAAGCTGAGTGTCTTGTGATTGGCTACAAAAAGGCTGCTATGTGAACGTGGGATAAAACCCATCAAGCTGAATTGTTGGCAGCATGTTTAGAGGAGGGCCAGACCGTAAATGTTAATTGGTACATTTGGTGTCCTGCAGCCGTGTTTTGCTGACCAGGCTGCTATATGCAAAGAGTAGCAGCAGAACAGCTTTTCTGATGGAGCCCTTGCTGTTCGGGACACTAATTTAAAATCCTCCCAAATTGTGTGGTTATAGGTCACTGATGCCTTTTTCACTCGTACCGGTGTCTACGTCCATATGAAGCAGCTGTAGTCGGATGTTTTGTAGGTGATGTGCAGGTAATGTGGGAGTCATCTGTAAACGATGCAGGGGGTGATGTTCAGGCAGTTTCCAGGATGTGTTCAGGCACTCTCAAGCTAACTCGTAGATAAAACGTGATACGGAGGGGACAGATGGATTGTTTTTGCAGCATGGTCTCCCCATCGCCCCTGCTGTTTCCGGTGCCCCCCCCCCTCCCCATAAATTCAAATTAAGTGGCATTGTAGTGCTTTTCAGGACACCCACAGCGCTTTCCAGAACCAATGGTGAGCCACTTCAACCATCGCCGCTGTGTAGCCCCCATCTGGATGATGTGACGGCAGCCGTTCTGCACCAGTACGCTCACCACACGGTAGCTAAGGCGGTGAAGGGGATTTACCACTTTGATATAGGGGATGATTAGGAGGCCTCATTTGATAGGGCTACAGTGGGCAACTTTAGCCAGGACATTGGGGTACCAGCCCTACTCTTTCAAATGATGCCCAGGGATCTTTTATGACCCCAGAGAGTCAGAACCTCGGTTTTATGTATCATCTGAAAGACGGCAGCATTTTCACAGCTCAGTGTCCCCATCACTGCACTGGGGCATTGAGACCCACATAGACCAAAGGATGCGCTAACCTGTTGGCCATAGTGTCCCCATGACATAGGCCCAAACCTGCTTAGCTTCAGGTGGAGTACCTGGTCTGAACTGCAGGTGATGAGGCTGATGACAAGTATGGCATTGGCAAGACAATGAGAGAGGGCCCCAACCCTCCACCCCCATTCCTGTGGCGCTGGGCTTCCGCTGGGACTCGTCTAGCCGTACTGTGTTAGACCCCAGCTTTGGCTTGGCAGCCAGGCTGCTGTTTCCCTTGAATTTCCCCCTTCATCATAAATCATTACCCCCCCCATTCTGAGAGGAAAACCAGATGCTTTTAGCATATACCTCACCGAGTGTTTATGTTTGTGTATCTGGATATATACGGTGTTCCTTATATGCGTTTGTGCGTGTGTTTGCATTTAGACACGCGCGTGTTTGCGTTTAGACACGCGTGTGTTTTTATCCGCCTGTGTGCATGCGTGTGGACAGGTTTACTTAACTACAGCGGTACATTTTTCACCTGCCTTCTTTGTGTTCCCAGATACCAAACCCAAAAAAACAAACTTCCCCCTTCCCCAGAAGACAACAGAAAGCTGAAAAAAAAAAAGGAAAAAGATTTAAAAGGAGCAGAAAGTTCCGAAAGTTTCTCTGTTATCAGTTTCCTGCATTTTGATGGATTCAGATTAGGGGCTTTTGCAGTGAAAAGGAGTCAATGGGATCCTTATTTCCTGTGTGACTCTGTACAGGGAAGCCACACCTGGAATATTCATGAAGAGAATTCATGAAGAGGGGGGGTTGCCCTAGAAGGTTTCCTAGTGTTCTGGAGGCAGAGCTCTGTCTCACCGGGAATAAATTCATGGCACCTTTGAAGTACATCGCGACCGGCTACCATCTCTGCTCAGACTTAAATTAAATGTGTGGAAAGGACCCAGCTGCCAGCATCAGTAGGTATGAGCCAAGCAGCCCCTCGGAGTTCCTGCGAGCTCGGCTACAGCAGCACGCTTAATGTGAATCGCTCCAGGAAGAATATCCAGCTATGTCAACATTAGCAGTGACTAAAAGCATAAAAGCATTTGCAGCAAAATAATAATGTTTTCTCTTCTGTGATGGCCTGATCCCCCGTGTCTTGCACCTTGTGCTTCATGTGCCGAGCTCTGGATTACCGAGAATCTAACCGGATAAGAGGTTCCTGGAAATGGATGAATGTGTGCACATCCTTATGGTAACCTCGGTACTATAATTATACATGTCAGTGGCCTGTGAACAGGACAGCCACATGTTTCTGCCATAGATCCCCGTCTGCTTGTGCGTTTGAATGTTTCTGTCTATCGGGAGGTGACCCCCTCCTCTCCCTGTACAGGATTTGCAGTGACTCTAACCAGTGATAGAATTTAGGGGGACCTGGGGGGTTTTGAGACCCGCCCAAACAAGCTCCAGGACCTTCCCCATATAAGAAGATAAATGTGTACCCCTTACAATGACCAGCATACCGGATCCATTCCCCCCCCCCCAAACACTTGTACTTAAATAAGGATGGAGACCCCTGTCCTAGATTCATGTGTCCTGGTTGCCCCCTTGCATCCTGACTGCAGTGCCCACCGGGGTCCCCGTCGCATTTCGATCGCAGTGGTCAGCCACCTCTGATGCTCCTCCCCTCCCCAGTCAGGTGTTCCCCAACGGACTCCCCGAGGAATTCACGGTGGTCTTCACGCTACAGCTGAAGAAGAAGACCATCAAAAACAACGTCTACCTTCTGCAGATCGCCGACGAGCAGGGATACCCCCAGGTACCGCACATGCCCGCCTCAGCTCTCCGCTTGAGTTTACATCATATGTCGCTGTATGTGTGCTGTCAGAGGATCATTAAGCCCGCTGTTCAATTGATTAATTTTCTAGAGAAAATTCAAAACAGCGTAACGGCATTCCACTAACCAGTGATGATAAATTTGCCCAGAGAAAGGCTGGTAAATTTCACCGTTACCGCCTCACCCACCCCCACTCCCCAACTGCAGGTTATATGGTTTTTGGCTAAAAAACCTCCTAGCGAGTCCCCCCCAGTACGCCTAGCTAGGGGTCTTTCTTCACACCTATCCACAATATCCATCCTCTTTCTGTCCCATGTCTCGACCCTTCTAGCTCTCGCTGGACCTGAACGGGCCGGAGGGGACACTGGTGATGCGGGCCCAGGGCAGCGGCTCCGACCGCGGGGCGGAGTCCGAGAGCTGCATCTTCGACGGTGAGGGCGTGCAGTCGCTGCTGGACCTGCGCTGGCACAAGGTGGCGCTGAGCGTGCACAAGGATGCCGCCTCCCTGCACGTGGACTGCAGCTCCATCGAGAACAAGCCTCTGGGACCCCGGGGGCAGATTCCCATGCAGGGACACACGCTGCTGGCCATCCGGGCTACGGATGGCGCCGCCGCGGAGGTGAGGGGTGCAGTCCGAGGCTCATGGGAGTTTTACTTACACAAAAATGTTCTGAGGGCAGAACGAAAAACATATTGAACGTGGGGGAAAAGCACTGGGGCTGGAGGAGGGATTTACAGAGTGGAGTGGAGATATGGGTTGGCGGCCATAATGTTTTTGTGGGTCAGGGTTGGAGAACGGCTGGGGTACAGGTGGATTTTTTTAAGGTGGGGTGCATAAGAGGGGCCATATAGTAAATAGAGAGACCGACCTTATCATTAGTCAATGGTGTGTTTTGAATCTGTGAGTGACAGGGAAGGGGCACTCTGGGGGCCAATCAACTTTCAGCTCAGGCCAGAGTCCCTGTGGCCCCGCCCCTGGTCATGTTAGAAGCATAGACTCATAAGCATGGCCATGGGCTAGAGACGGTGACATCTAAGACAGAGGTGAATCTACTGATTTATGAAGAAGGCAGCTATGTGTCGGAGTCTTAGTGACTGGGACCTTGGGAATGGTAATGTTAAAGTGTTAGAGCACCGATTTGGCCTCACACCTCTCATCCCCCCACAGATGGACATCCAGCAGGTGATGGTGTACTGCGACCCCATGCTGGCTATCCAGGAGGCCTGCTGTGAGATCCCAGGAGCCCGGGTGAGTGGTGCGATCGGCCCCCGACATGAAACCCGGTTAGCTCTGAGCTAATGGGGTGAGCGGGAGGTGCTCTGGGTGAGGGTGACTGATGAAAATGGCTCCCATTTCTATGACTTGGAACAATGAGGGCCTCTTTTTGAAAGCTTTTCTCTTAAAGCTTTCAAAATTACACAGACTGATGGTAAAATAGTATGTGAAAAATAGTAAGATACTCTGGTGTACTATAAGGTATTATTAGTCACCTAGGTCTATGTCTTAGTAAGCCATAGAGTAGACAGTTTTGTTCTTTGAGTGCTTGAGTTATTAGGTATCAGTTAAAGTTTAAAAGCACTTTGTTTCTGTGAATAGTGAAGGCAGTTGACAATACGTGTAACACAGAGGGAACACAAGCTTTCTGTAAACAAGGAACGAAAGCAAGCTGTCCGATGGGGTGCATTATGAATGTGGAATTCCGATATTAAGGGCTGCATGACCTGTTGGGTGTCACTGACTTTGTTTAGCATGAGGGAACGGTCTGTGATCTGGAATAATCCAGCATTGTGTGAGAACATCAAAGTGGTATTAAGGAAAAGCGGACCCAGAAGGATGTGCTCGGATAAAATTCGCAAGGCTGGGGGCTGGAGAAACACCGTATTGAGGTCCCGGGGTTTTTTCCATGCCAGAAGCAGGTGTCTGTTTATTTATTTATTTCACCTTAAAGCAGAGACGACTTGTGTCAGACCTCTGTGCTGAGCTACGTTTGATCTCGAGTGTTTGTGAGCGAAGGAGGGGAATCCAAAAATAAATGCAGAGGAAAATATGCTAGGAGAGTGTGGGATGAGATGACGGATGTGTGTGTGTGTGCGAGCGGGTTTACCTATCCTTATGGGGACACAATGTCCCCATAACGTGATAAATATCCGTTTT
>JAODJU010000046.1:15072295-15089775 GCA_026776725.1 Gnathonemus echidnorhynchus
CCCCCCCCCCCCCCCCCCGCCCTCTCTCTCCGTATCTCGCCCTGGCACTCTGTACAGGGGGATAAAGGTCAGAAAGGCGAACTCGGCGGTCCGGGCCTACCTGGGACTCCTGGTAAAGATGTGAGTAAAAGGATATCCATGACATAAGGCATTAGTAAGTTCTGCTGATAAGTGGCCTGCTGATATTTTAGCGATAAAGAACGGGGCATGATGTCACCAAGCCGTCTGCCTTGTACCGTTTGCCTTCCTGTTTATCTCTGGTGGTGTTGATTTCACCTAAGGCCATATGGATTAAGACAGACTAACAAAGCACCAGAAATCAATACTGCGCCAGTCGTGGCCTTAAATGGAAAGGAGACATGTAATTAAAGCAGATTTAAGGCCTTTAATCTCCCCTCACCGCCTGGGATTATACAGAGGCTTGCAGGAGTGCAAATGAAAGTGATAAGGCACTTCCAGCCGGCACCGTGCCGGTATCTGTGCACTTTCCCGGTCCCTGACAAGGGCGGAGTGATCTTTGATCTGTCTTTCTGAACTCGCTGGGTGGAGCTGCTACCAAGTCTGGCCATTAAACGGTTCCAGTCACCCGGAGGCTGTCAGGAGCCTCTTTCCCGGGGTTGACACTTACGGAGAGGGCGGCTTCCCGCCAATCCTGTCGGCTCCCGGACTGCAGTGAATCTCCTCCGTGATCGGAGGCAGCTCGCTAGGTGCTGTGCACGCCGTCAGACATCGCTCACACCTGTCCGATTCCTTTTAGGGTCGAGCTGGTTCCATATGTGTCGTCGGACCCAAGGGCCAGAAGGTGAGACCAGAGCACGTCGACATCAGGCCACAGTTGAATCCAAACCTTTTTCAAGCACGTTTACTTTAAAAACCGCCATGGTTTATTCATGATTTTACCCTTTAGTCTTGTTAACTAGCACTGCGCATGAAACTACAGCAAAATTATTATATGCACTAACCTATAATACATATAAGGACATAGCACATTGCCTTCAGTTACTTTATCCAGTTATTCACTTTGCCACTGGGATTAATTATTGTTTACAAGTGTCACTATCATTCAGGTGTTTTGGGAGGGGTCAGTGACCTATTACTTTAAATTAGTAAGGGAAGTGAATGTGCCACTGTGACTAAGAGACCAGTGAGAGACTGGAACAAGTGAGTTGCTGTGAAGCCCCTTAGTGATCAGCTGTATCACCTGCAGGGTCGCACTGGTGAAGTTGGTCCGGAGGGAATGGCAGGGGAACCGGGCCCACCCGGTCCGCCCAGCATCGGGAAGCCAGGTCCACCTGTGAGTAAGACAGAGAAACGTCCTTCTGCTTTACATGGCACTCAGGGGCGGGGCCACAGGGCCATTCACCCCAGCTGAAAGCTGATTGGCCGCTGGAGTGTCCCCACCCCTGACAGTTATCAATTCAAAACATATTATTGGCTCATGATAAGGTTAGGTCCCCTGTAAGAATGATCATCCCCCGTATACCCTCCCCTCCGCTTAAAAAAATCCTAGAATTCCCCTTGATGGCACTATGAAAAAAGCAAGTCGATTGACCTCAGATAGCTTGTCTTCTGCTACTTGTCAGGCATTGGGGTGCTGCTTATAAAAAAATATGAAGGCAAAAAGGAAAATGATAAAGTCCAGTAGCGATTTGTTCTCAGACGCTTTTGTACCACTAACACGCATCGTAGTGGAATCCAAGGGTCTGATGGTTCACCTCGTTGCACTTAATTAAACTGCTCTCTGTATGATTCCTCACTTGTTCTCACCATAGACACCTTGCTTCTGGAGAGTTCTTTCTTGGCTTTTACAGTTTTCAGATTCTCAGCTGAACTTCAGTCAGCACGCTTTTCACTGCTGGTAGAGGGCTGAATCCGCATGCCGAAAGGCCTTTAATGAGTGTGTTTGGCAGTCGCCGAGCCTCTTCAGGGCTGCACTCCTTTTAGTGTAGCCAGGAAAATGCGCGGTTGTACATTACAGGCGCGGGGTAGCGGTGAGTCACCCTCTCATAAGTCCATGCTTAACAATGGCGGCGCTGTCGTCTTACAGGGCAGCCCTGGTGGGCCTCCTGGATCCAAAGGAGAGAAGGTGAGCGAGCGTGAGAGTCAAGCCTTTTCGGTGGACACGTGTTGTTCTGTCAATCGTAAAAAAAAAATGCCAGTCTTACAGAATTATAGAGTAAAATGGAACATTACCAGATTTTTTTCGGTTAATAGTGTTTCCTGACCACTATCTGATCTTTTCAGGGAGATTCTGGGCTGCCTGGGAAAGATGGCGAACCTGGTGATCCTGTAGGTTGCCAGAGCTTGTTCATGAACTCATTTTGCCTCCTTGATCTCCTTCATCATCATCATCATCAACAACACCAGTGGATATGTCTGTGTCTGAAGTTAATTTATAGACTGGCAGTTCAGTTCCTTTAACTGGCTTCTCTGTTCACAGGGTCCCAGAGGCCCTGGGGGGGGGAAGGGAGAGAAGGTGAGTCACGCCTGTGATGTCACACACGGCCAGCTGTGGCCAGAGGGGGTTTGGGTCCTGACTCAGGTTCCTATGGGCACAGGGACACCCACAGCCTCCCTCTCTCTCTCTCTCTCTCTCTCTCTCTCTTTCCCTCCCTCCCGCACAGCCATAACAGGGATGGAGTCTGTAATGTACTTAGTCTTCTTCTGTCCCTGAGTATTTCCATGTTTCGTGGTTAACTATTATAGCAGATAAATGGGGGGGCGCATATAATGGGCCAACAGTGGAAAACTTGGGACTACAGACTTGCAGGCTTGGGATTGTCGTTGAGAAACAGAAAGGGTGCACCCAAGTGCAAATATCTGTCAGCTGTGCTGCTCAGCACTCAGGAACACCTAAAAATGCTGTTGCACTGCGGCTGCTTACATCATCAAATTAAACAGAAGCACTCATGCGTGCAGATCCATGTGTCCGTGTGTGAGTATGTCCGTGTATCTCCTGCAGGGGGAACCCTGTGAGCTTTGCCCCACTCTGTCTGAGGACGTGGTCAATACTGTGGCCCTGCATGGAAAACCAGGGCTCAAGGGAGAACCAGGAACTCCAGGAATAGGGGAACCAGGTCCACGGGTAAGGAGAGAGCCATCATTTTTTGTTAAATCAGAATGTTTTTCTGGAGTCTGAGGAATAGTTGCCGCTATTAGATACCATTTCAGGGCTGAGGGAAATGGAAGCATTTTATGACTTTTCTGAAAATCCTAAACACAGCACTCGTGTTGAATTCGGGGACCGTCAACTATATAAAGTGAACCTCTGTTTCTCTGTCTCGGTGCCACTAAAGCTGTCTGGTCCCATTCCTCAATACTGTAACTAAAAGACTGCTATCGTCCTTCGGAGTGGGAATAAAATGAGCCAGAAGATATCTGGCATTAAGCAAAGAGCCATTTTCTTTCCCTCCGTCACAATCAGTAGTTTCTGGAAAGAGCCGAAATGAAATCTTCACGGCATAATCCGTGCATTTCGCTCCACTGTCATTTTAGCCGTTCGCTATCACTACGCTTCCCTTTGCGCACGGAATAAATTCTGTGGAGTGAGACAGATGCACTCCATAAAAGCCTGTGTGCTTTTTCCCATAACGATTTCCAATAATGCCAGACTCCATCCATCATACCTAGTTTCAGAGCCTGAGGTGGGTGGGAGGCAGGGTGCCTACGTCTGGAAATGAACGCTAATCTATCCCGAGCACAACTGCTTGTTTTGATGCAACCACTGCTTGTCTCTTCTCAAGGGCTTGGATGGAAAACTAGGCGAGAAGGTACGGGGCAACTTTTCTCCAAGCACATCTTTGGTCTTTGTGGGCAAGTAGGCATGCATTTTTGGGACATCGTGTAGCAAACAGAACCTGGAAGTACATCCCGTACAACATCGTAGGTCAACGTCACATTCGGATTTGGATTATTTTAGTTTTCGTGTAGATCGTTTACATACGTGAACCTCCATCTCTAATTTTCTGTGCTCCAGTACTGTGGTGCTGACAGCTAGAGCATACAGTAATTATCCCTGATTGTTATGGTTAACCTTTTTAAAAATTCACAGGGAGAACAAGGGTCAAGTGGAGCCAAAGGTGAAAAAGTGAGTGGATCCCTCAGCAATTAAATATAAGAATATGTGCTGAAGCACCCATGCAGAGCATGGTCATATTAATGGTTTCAGATAAAAACAATCTTGTTGAGAGCGCTCAGATTTTTCTAGTATGTGCCAATATATTATCTAGCCTTGACTACTCTATTCCTCACACCCTGTTCAATTGGTGTAGTACTCCCTTCTCAGTCTGTACCCTCTACACTCTCTGTAATGTGTACCTCTCAGTCTATGCCATCTACAGTCTCTGTAGTGTGCACTTCTCAGTCTATACCCTCTACAGTCTCTGTAGTGTATACCTCTCAGTCTATGCCATCTACAGTCTCTGCAGTATTCACTTCTCAGTCTATACCCTCTACAGTCTCTGTAGTGTATACCTCTCAGTCTATGCCATCTACAGTCTCTGTAGTATTCACTTCTCAGTCTATACCCTCTACAGTCTCTGTAGTGTATACCTCTCAGTCTATGCCATCGACAGCCTCTGTAGTATTCACTTCTCAGTCTATACCCTCTACAGGTAGTATATAGTATATCTACAGTATATTTACAGTAGTTCATACTTCTCAGTACCCTGGGGCAGTGTGTGGCTCAGTGGGCTGCGCCTGTAATCAGAAGGTTGCTGGTTCAAACCCAGCCTCAGCACATCTGCGGGTCCTTGAGCAAGGCCCTTAACCCCCAGCTCCCTGGACGCCGCTATAGGTGGCTCCCCTTCACAGACAACTTACTCTACAAAAAAGAGCAAACTGAGGGAGGTGTAAAAACAATTTCCCCATGGGGATCAATAAAGTATTGATGATGATTATTATTATTATTACTCTCTGTAATGTATGCTTCTCAGTCTATGCCCTCTACACTCCCTGTAGTGTATACTTCTCAGTCTATACCCTCTATACTCTCTGTAGTGTACACTTCTCAGTCTACACCCTCTGTTCCCCACAGGGCGAGCCTTGTGCTGTTTGTCCCACTCTGGGGGATTTACCTGGCAATCTGTGGCCTGTGGCAGAGCAGGCCAACCTGAAGCAGGGGCTGAAGGGTCAGATGGGTGACCCTGGAATGGGCGAGAAGGGCCAAAAGGTGAACAGCATGCTGCTCAGCCGGTTCTGTGAACCTGTTCTTTAGATACATCTATAAAGTCTCGGTATAAAGTAACAGTCCGTTGAGTTTTGAAGCTGAAGAATCGCTGACTCTTGTGCAGGGAGAAGCTGGGGCAGTAGGGCTGACTGGCCTCAAAGGAGAGAAGGTGAGTCCTGGTCACACTGTGCATCTGGCAGAGAGTCATATTCAGAATAAGAGCCACCGTAAATTTCCTGTCTTATTTGGTCAACCTGAGGTTTCTTCGCTCCCTAAGTAATGATAAAAGCTCTTGGGTGTCCAGCTCCTGTTTTCTGACTTCTGAAATGTGAATTCGGAGTAAATGTGAAGGAGATTACATGCCACATGTCCCAATACTTCTCTGTAATCATTTATTTGTCAAATTCATCCACATACTTGCACAAAAAGAAATGTTGAACTCCTGGCACAAGCGGTCCTGGTTTGCTTACTTCTTCTGAGGGATCTGAAGTGGCTTTCAGGTCTGAGACGGAGACCTTCATCAAACTTCATCAAAACCACACTGAATCAAAGTCCAGGGCAGGCCATTGAATCACTTAACAACATGTACCAAGGCACAAAAGAAGTCGAATCTCAAAGATGTATTTAAAAAGAAGCTGAATAATCCGCAGTCTGTCAACTAATGTGTCGCTTCTCCTGGAGGAGACGAGGGGCAACAAACGCAAATGGAAAAAGTTCAGGCTGAGGGGCAATCAAAGTAATTCCCATCCATCCAGCGATGTGACGGATGACACATAAAAGAAACTGCCTCTCATTTATCCTCGCCCAGGAGAACAGGAGCCGTTCAGAAATCTGTGAGAGGATGCCGGCGTGCACCGTAGGACTGTGCCAAACATAACAAGGGAACTTTATCACAAGGCTCCTGTCAAATACAAGGCGGCGATGAACCGGCTAGGTGGTTTGTCAAACTCTGTGGCAGAAACCGAAAAGTTGTTGATATGGAGTGCTTGGGATCCCTGCTGGACTGTACGCAGCACCTAACAGCAGTCAATAGCGCTCAAGCATCCTGTTGGTATGGTCCTCCAAAGAGTGGCAGAAAAGCTTTAAAGTCATACTAGGAGATGTAAATACTCATTACTCATGGGGGGTGTAAATACTCATTTGCTCTTGATCTCAGTTGTGAGCTGATGCTTCAGGTTTAGCTAAACATGTCCAGATAGATGACAATTAACAGGTGACATCTTAAAGCTGACTTTTGATAAATATGTTCTTTGTGTTGCTTTCACACTACTGAAATAGATCAATATATTAGATTAATTATCTATTGTCTGTGTTTATCTGTTGGTGTATTTGTCCATGTATTCATTTATCTGGCTGGACCTTTAATGACTAAAGACCTTTATCAGTGATTTATGTCCTGGGATGTGACGACAGAGCCGAGGTAGAGTTTGTCCTCTGCTGACCGTGCGTTTAGAAGACTTGCTGGTCTCTTCGAACCTTTCGGGGGATGCATGGTCATACCTGCCTTTTTAATGCTTATATTGGGTAATAAGGCAAAATGACAAGCGAAAAATTTTATGATTAATGTGAAAGGGACTTCTACTGACTGGAAACATTTAATGTGGTATTTTATGGTATCTTTGATAACTGGAAATTGTAATTTACAATTATTTATAAAATATTGCAGCCAGCTCTATAGCCTCTATTCTACACATAAAGTTATGGTTTATAAATTTCATCTTCTCCCCATCAAACTGCCTCTCTTACCACTGTAAGAAGGTAATGGCTGATGAACTGCATAAAGCATCGAGCCAAATAAACAGGCTTGGCACCATAATAAAGCTGATGCTGTTTACTGCTGGAGACAAATCTTAGCGTGAGACACATGATGATTGTAAACAAGCATTCAAATGCAGCCTGTACCTGTAGCACATCCAGATGCAAAGAGGAGCTCATTGCATCAAAGCAAAACTTTTCACTCACTAATATAGTGGCTTCGTTTAAATATGAGCTTCATCATATAAAAGAATAATGACATCATACATAGGTGTATTATAAATTATGTTATAGCATGCATTTTGATTAATTTTGAATTATGTTTAACATGGTAACATAAATATCAAATTATTCACTACAGATTATTATAATAGTCTTTTTTGTTTCTGACTTTCTATCCTGTTCCCTGCCTCGTGCCCGTAGCTTCCAGGATAGGCTCCAGACCCCCCGCGACCCAGAAGGATAAGCAATTTGGAAAATGGGTGGATGGATGGATTAATATATATTTAAAATTTGGTTATATTTGTTTATGTGCTATGAAACTTTAACAGATACATTTTGAATATAAATATAATTTATGGGGGAAAAAAACTGAAGGTGTCAAATGTTCTCAAGACATTATTCAACGATGACCTGTACGGTGATACATGGATAGTCTGCAGTAGGACCTCATGTCCTACCTGGTGTGGCTGTGAAGGGGTAAGTCTAGGTCTTCCTTCAGGCCCCTGAGGGTCCCAAAAATGAGGTTGATTCTCCAATTACTAACCTACTAGGCAGAGGATCTCTGGAAGATCGATGGACTTCAGATCCAGTTGCTAAGAGCTGATTGGTGGCTGCTTCTTCAGTCTGCAGTTGGTCTTTTTTGACCATTGACATTTTGACCATTGACCATTGAAATGACAACAGTGTCATAGGTAGTACCCGGGATATCAGGTGAAGTGTGATGGTGGTTTTTTGATGGAGAGGCAGGGTACTGGGTGGTCCCTCTTCCTCCCCCGACTGACACCTGTCTCTGGCTTCCAGGGTAGCCTGGGTCCCAGTGGAACAGAGGGAGTCATGGTGGGTATGAGCCTGCGTACGCTTTCTCTTGCTCTGGATAAGATGAAGTCCTCATGCATATACAGGAGATGTTGGTGGGTTTTTGTTGTTCCAGGGCAAACCAGGACCAAAGGGGGCACAAGGCCAGGTTGGGGCCAAGGGCGGGAAGGTGAGTTGCGTCGTGTTGTTTTGCCATCCCCAAGCTTTCACCCTTTTTGAGCAGTGTTTCCCGACCCAGTCCTCAGGGACCCCCAGACAGTCCACATTTTTGCTCCCTCCCAGCTCCCAACATACTGTACCAGACATTCGGTGTCCTTTATTGGCTGGGAGCTGGTAGAGGATGAAAATGTGGACTGTCTGAGGGTCACTGAAGACCGCCCTGGGAAACACTAGCTTAGCTCATCCCCCAACCTGCCCATTGGGTGGGTTTCTGCTCAAATAGGCGGATTTCCATAAATATTCCAAACAACTTGTTATTCCCGTGTTTAAGTGAATATATAATGGGGTGTATAGAGGGGTGGTGACACGAGGGCACTAGCTCCAGCTAGAAGCTGATTGGCCTCCTGAGTGTCCTCTCCCCTGTCACTCACCAATTCAGAGCATATCATTGGCTAAAAATAAAGTTGGCCCCTCTGTATTAGTTATGACCCGTCTTTTGTGTCCCTCGCCTATAAAAATTCTAGAATCACCCGTGAATGTAGTCATGCAAGAAAGTTAGTATCCCTATAATGTATGAGGTTAAAAAAGTTTCTTCAAAGCAAAAAAAAAAATGAATATGAATGAACAAAATGTTAATGTATGAATTTTTAAAGGTTTGGGTGCAAGTGAAGTATGGAATTTGCTGAGGGGGCACGAGTAATTGTAGATTAAGCACGTTTCCTGTTTGCAAAGGTTGTGCTTTGCGGGTATCGTTCAGTTTGTCATGTTCCTGCTAGGGGGAGCCTGGCATTCCCGGCCTGGGGGGCCAAGGACTCAAGGGAGAGAAGGTAAGGTGTGTGTGTGTGTGTGTGTGTGTGTGTGTGTGTGTGTTGGAGGGAGGGTGTGTAGATTATGTTTATATTACATTGTGGGGATCGAATGTTCCCTACAATGTAATAAAAACCTGTTATTTTAACATTGTGGAGACTATTCTTCACACAAAGATCTCTGAATGCAATCAAAAAACTAAAAATGCCCAAAGTCTCCTATTTTGTTTGATTACTTGTGGTTAAGGTTAGGGCTGGGTAGGGGTTACGGTCGTCATGTCCCAACATGAGTTTTTCTATAGTTTCTATAGTTTTTCCTTTAGAAATGAATGTAGAGTTCCTACAAAGATATAATTACAAGCCTCTGTGTGTGTGTGTGTGTGTGTGTGTGTTCTGAAAAATAGAAAAATTCAAATCTTTTCGCAAACCTCGACGTCACTGTACTGGTGTGCATGTTGAACATTAGATGTCACTGCACTCCTCCCTATGCCCCCCCCCCCCCCCCCCCCCCGGGTCCTCCCATCCTGCAGGGTGAGCCGTGTGGTCCGTGTGATACGGGACTTGCAGAAGTCGGGGGCAGTCCGACTATCATGAAGATCCCAGGACCCCCTGGCCCACCGGGACCCCCTGGTGTGGGTGGGGTGGGAAGACAGGTGAGCTCATCGCATCAGATTAATGAGCACAGGAGCTGGGAGGGGGGCGTGATTATGATAAATATGTATTATCAGCCCCGAACTGTCTGCCGCGCCATTAGCACGTATCGGATTCGTGTATCTTGGAAGCGTTATTGGCAAGCAGAAGAATAAAGAGGCTTTAAGGAGCTGCTCGTCTGTATCAACGCTTGGCTTCTGTCCTTTTGTGGAGACGAGTCCAGTTCAGTCCAGACCTGCTCATTTAATCACAGGACCGACGGACTAACCTTAAATAATCCACTTAAGAAATTTGGCAGGCCAACCGTAGTTTTTATTCATTTATTTTACAGTTAGTTACAGTTAGTTTTTTTGGTGTTGGCAGCTGCTTACAGCTATAAAAATCAAAGAGAATTGAAATATTGGTACAGTGTAGCAATATTGTGGCAGTCAGGGTGATGATGTCATACTAACATGCTTGGTGTTATTTTGGCTGTTTGTAGGGGAGACCGGGACCTGTGGGGCTGAAAGGGGAACAGGTGGGTCTGTTACATTAGATTATTACATTAGATGAGCTTTATTGATCCCAGAGGGAGATTCCTGTGCATTCGGCAGTGAGTACTGTACGTAGAGCACAGACGAACATGCATGCAGTGCGAAGCAGACAGGGCGCAAAGACAGTATACAGCGCAAACTCACAGTGTGCAGTATGAATGTTAGTGTAAATACTGCTATTGGTTAAACATCACGGTTGATGTAGCAAGTAGAATGATGGATGACAGTGGTAGGTGACATTGCGATCTCAGCACTATGCGTGTTCCGGCTTTGGACGTGCAAAGGCACGCTGCTGATTTGGCGTCTCGACACAACCATGCCACATGTGAAGGTTGGGCTGGGCTAGAGGATGTCAGTCTGTCGTTAAGGCCCAGAAATTATGATTGAGCATGTGGCAGCCAGCATGCAAGTGATGCACATGTATCCCTGGGGAGGGCAGGGCATACAGGGGTCTGTGGGGACGCCAGGCACTCATGGGGAGCCAGGGAGAGACGGCCAGCCTGGGATCAAAGGAGAAAAGGTTTGTCTGTCCTCTCAGTCTGATTCATGCTCTGTTTACCAGCTCGCCTGTTTCACTGCGTCCCTGAGTCTCTTCACCTAATTATGTTATTTATTTTCCATTATTCATCTTCGCCATCCGCGTCCTGTGTCTGCCTGTCTGTCTTCAGGGCGATTCCTGTGATAGCTGTCCGTCTCTCCTGGACGGACAGACAGACGTGGTTGGCGTGCCAGGAATAAAGGGTGAGAAAGGAGACTCCGGCCCCCCCGGGATTGGCATTCCTGGGAAGAATGTAAGTCTGCTTGCTGCTCCCCCCCTCCCCCGCACCCCGACTTGAAATTAAATGAAGTGAAGTGATGCTTCATTTGCCATTTGCACAAGTACAGATACTTCGGAATGCTTCTTCTCACATATCTCAACATGCTCTCCTATGAGACACGCATATATAGTACTGTGCAAATGTCTTAGGCAGTCAAAGATAATGATGTTTAAATGATCTTCAAAACTATAATGTCTATCAAAGCGTGCCACCTCAGCCATTTCAAAACCTCTCCTAAAGTCACCACAGTATTTGCAGCAACCATCCAATACACCCATGCATATTTTGACTAAACCACTAGCACACCACGTATGGCTAATCAATAACTCATTGAGTTTTTAAACTAGTTTAATTAATGAAATAAGTGAGCCGATGGCGAAATTTAACAAATACATGGAACAGCTGATGTGCCGAGGAGAGCTTTGGGAACTGAAGCGATGTTGTGTTGACTCTTAATTTGCATATGATCTAATGTTAAATTGTGTTTTTTATTCACGGTTAATATATACTTCCTACTAGGGCAGCATGATTCTGGGTAAAACATGAATCACAGTTTTTTTCCACACAGAATCGAGATCATGATTTTCTCTCATGATTCTTCCACAATATCTTTCTCTAGTATTTCACTTATTAATACTACTACTGCTACTAAAATAATAATACTTTTATTTTCCTTACTTATTGTCTTTATGAAGATGGAACAACACTAGTAGAGATGCACAATATATTGGCTAACATATCAGTGTCGACTGATATTCATTAAAAATCAAGATATTGGCATCAGTGTGATATGTCAGTCTTGGCCAATATTGATGGCTGATATTTAAGCTTTATCAAAATTCAAAGTTAATAGCACCAGAGCTGAAGACACAAAAACCAAAATATTGGAGATGATTTCATTGGACACTCAGCCATTGTCTGTATTGGAGGACGAGGGATTTCATCAGCTCATTCTCTGATTATTAGACGTCCCTGCTACAGGCCTGTGACATGTTTATAATCCATTATTAAATCTGGCCCGCAGATCGAATAAAGAATAAAAGAAATAAGTAACGTCATTCCGCTAATCTGCGCTGGCATTTCCGATGAGGAACGCTAAACGTCAGCTTACGCCTGGCCTGCTCTTTATTGTAACACCTGTGTATCTGCCCCCTCTTTCTGTCACGTCACGCGGCGTAACGCACTCCTGTCATTTGTTGGTACAGCTCATGGAGAAAATGGAGCCCTTAGTTTGATGCAACAGATCTCCCCACTCATGCAAACATGGCAAAATCGGTGACATTGTAAGAATGACGTCGCATTGAGATCGAGGAATCGAGACTGAGATTCAATCTAATCGTGCAGCCCTACTTACTACCCAGATAAATATCTTTAAACATTTCCTTTGGCTGCCTCAGACTTTAGCACAGTACATACAGCAAAGCCTGGGATCATAGGGCAGGATCCGCCATTTTTCCAACACGCCTGGAGCTTCTCAGGGGTTAAGTGCCTTGTTCTTGTGCCCAGCAGAGACATGACTGTTCTGAACCCCTACCGACTAGGTCATCTGGGATCGCTTTCTTTTTTTAAAGATTATAATGGATTGACTTTTGTTTTTTGATCAAAAAAAACTTGCAAATACTGTTCTGTCTGTTTGCCTCCTCCCAGGGCATACCGGGCCCCCCAGGTCCACAGGGCAGACAGGTGAGTGAAGGGGTTTTTAGCTGAGCAGGATAAGGTGCGTGCCAAGAAGTGTGTTAATCTCCCCACACACATCACCGATGGTTTTATCTTTAGAGGATTATGGGGCTGCTGAAAGACACCTCTGAATGCTGCATGCATGTTAAGGAGCTGTGTGCGGAGACCCTGTGCGGAGACCCTGTGCAGAGGCCCTGTGCGGAGACCCTGTGCGGGCTTTATCTGATGCTGTGTTTGAGGCTGTGTTATTGGATTAAGATGCTCCACTGTGCGCCTCTGACCTGGTGCTCTATGCTGATAATGTGTCATGCAGGGTGAGCCAGGAAGTGCAGGAACTGGGAGGCCAGGACCTCAAGTAAGTGTTATCTGTTAAAAATGTTCACGATTCTGCGTAGTGATAGTTGATTGGGGTAGGTTATCGGTTTTTAAGTTTAGACCTTCATTAGATCATAGCCCTGTATCCATCCTGACCCGCGCACATGGCAAACATCTCGTTGAGTAATGTCACGTGAAGAAGAGGAAGTTTGGGTTTTCCTGTAAGGTTGGCGCCTGACCTTAGATTTGTTATAAGACAAGCAAGGCAAGCAGAGCATGACAAATCCAGATGTATTTTTAAAGGGATGCCTGATCTCCTTCCCCTTGACATGTCGATCAGAGAAGGCTTTGTGTCGCTCATATGTTTGCGCGGTCTTTGAATGAGTCCTTCTCTTGCCCGCATTTTCTTTGCTAGGGAAAGGAGGGACCCAGAGGAGCATCTGGAGTCGCTGTAAGGCTGCTCCCGTTCCCCCAACCCCTCACCGACACGCGAGACGGGCGCCTCACATGACTCACCTAGGGTTTCCTCGTCATCCCAATGGAGCGGCTTGCAAAGAGCGACAAACCCGCTCAGAGCCCGTATAAGCGTGGAGTTCTGTGTTACAGCCCTTAGCACACACACACACCCCTTCATGTTGTGTGATCCAGGACTCTCCGCTCCATATTAATGATGATAAAAGCAGTGTTATAGCCTCGCCGCTGCATTTAAGCGATGACAAATGAGCAGGTGGGAGAACTGTAATTTAATCTGTGTGATTTGTCGTGATTAAATTGCCGTGTGTTGGTTTTTAAAGGGCCCCCCCGGACAGGACGGCACTCCTGGACCAGCGGGACTCAAAGGAGACAAAGTAAGTTGGGATGAGTCTGGTGGGCTGATCCCCCCCCCCCCCCGGCCTGTTTGTGGAGGCGTGACCAGCGCTGCTGCGCTATCATTGATCAGGTTTTACCTCCCCAGGGAGAGACGGGACCCCAGGGGCCAGAGGGACCCCCAGGCACTGGAGTACCTGGAACCCCGGTAAGGGTGGTGCTGGTTTGGGTGTTAGCTAGTGGTTTAATTTAGTTTCATGTTCTGTTAGCAGCCCTTGAGTATATGACTGTGTTTCACCTGTGTTTGGAGCAGAGTTTGTGTGTCTGAATGTGTTCCTGCTCTTTGGACCCTCTGTAGGGAAGGAAAGGTTCTGCTGGGTCACCTGGAATCCCCGGTCAGGATGGACAACCTGTGAGTGAGCGACCTTGGCTTCCTCCTCTTCCTCATTTGCTCCCTCTTTTCTCGTCATTTTCTCGATGTCACCACTGGGCCCCTGAGCGGGGCCCTTAACCCCTAACTGCATCAGGGACTGGCTGACCATGCCTTCTCAAAAAAATGTGTTTTATAAATAAATAAAATGTAAATGTGATATACCCGATGAACATGCTGTGTTGTTGTAGGACCCTTATATGTGTTTTTTTTGCCTCAGGGTGCCAATGGAGCTAAAGGGGACAGGGTAGGTTTGCCAGTCGACCATCCTCAAGGATGAAGAGAGGTGGCGCTCTGGAGCTCATTTCTGTAACATTGCCAATGACTAGACGTGTTCTAGATTAGAGCAGTAGCCCTATGTTGTGTTCAGGGTAAGGGCACATCCCAGAGTAGTGTTCCCCAATCCGGCCCTTGGGGCCCCACAGATGGTCCATGTTTTTGCTCCCAGCACCTTGCCAGACAGCCCACATTTTTGCTTCCTCTCAGACACCAGGAGCTGAGAGGGAGCAAAAATGTGGACTATCTGCAGGTCCCTGAGGACTAGATTGGGGAGAACTCTGTTAGGGGAATGGCTGTGAATGTAAATGAATGCATTGCTTCGCAAGGGAAACTCAGACCCTTGAAACGGAGAAGTGATGTCACACTGAGGCGTCCCTCTCCTCTTTTTAGGGAGAGCCAGGAGATTGTAACTGCCTGTCACCCAGCTACAGTGGAAACGGAGGCCCTGTGAGTAAAACACGCAGCCACACCGACATGCACGTGCAAACGCATTGCCCCTGGATGCACACACAATGCTGCAATGAGCTGCTCTGACATTGATTGCTTTCCCCTTGTAGGGAGCCCCTGGAGGCCAGCATACATGGCAACCAGGTCCTCAGGTCTGAATGACGCATCATTATCGCTCTATCATCATAAATATGCTGATGAATAATCACCATAGTACTAATAATATTATAATGTTGGTGTTGTTGATGAATGTTGCATTGCAGGTAGAATCTCGTGAACCATATTAATCAGTGTGCCTGCTTGTTAGCTAGCATCCATGAGTTATTGCTCTCTATAAATATGGTCGTAGGTATGATACCCAAGCAGTTGTTTTGAGTGTTTTGCATTCTGTTGTCCGGTTCCGGTCCGGCTCAGCCTGCATGTGTGCTGAGGGATGCTGTGATAGACTGATATTGAGCAGCCCTCTGATCTGGTTCTTGTCACAGGGACCCCCCGGACCTCCCGGACCCCCCGGTCCTCCCGGGCCCCAGGGGTTCATGGGAATCCAGGGACCGCAGGTATAGTGTGGGCTGGGTCCGTCGGCTGTGGCACGGCCTTTAGGCTTCTCTTACTGGGACAGCGGGACACCCCTCTATGTCCCCCCCCCCCCCGACGCCCTTTCCCTTCATCACTCCGCTGCCTGGCTTTGTCGGTGTGCTTGGGCAGCTGTGGATTCTCACTAAGATTGATTTCAACTGCAGTCAAAATGTACTGGGAAAATGATGCTACAAAATCAGACCACTTCTATATAAAAGATAATAAATTACAAATCAAAATAAGACAGTAAGTGTAATTTAGATATAAAATAATATTTAAAATGATTTAGCTAGGTATTTAATCAATGCAACAGCAATGACTTAAAAATTTGTTTTTGCTTAATAAGTATGTTGTAACTAATTTTAAAAGTGCCACTTCTTGCCACTAACACTTATGAGGAGCGCTTGGGAGGGAAGGGGTGCCCAGTTATGACATGGGGAACATGGTGATGACATCACCATGGCAGCAGACTCTGATTGGAGGAGATTGGCCCCCAGTTTGTGCTGTGCAGAAGCAGGCTCTTGCATGCCATTGGCGCTTTGAGCGAGGCCCTGGGCCCGGACACCTTCTTGCTTTGCTTTTCCACATTTTTACCAGGAAGTTTCTCCCGTGTTTCCCCTGTCTCTGGGTTTCACTTCCGTCAAGCAATTGCGGAGATGACACAGCAGCTGTGTAATGAAAATGAAATTAAAAGCAAAATCTGAAATAGAACTGCTAATACTTTCTGTGCTATTTAAGTAATGCAACACTAATTTGGAAAATTGAAAACAGAATTTATTATTGTGACTCAAATACTGTAAAAGCCAAATCTCACGGCTGAAGTACAGCATAAAATCCTGATATGAAAAGGTCAAACATTAACATTGCTTATTAAACATGACCCTCAAAGGAGCGGTCGAGAATCTCCGTGTGGGAGAGATTTCTGCTCTTAAAGACCTGGCAGAGCTCACTGTGAGTGCTGGAGAATTAATGTAGTTTAATGCAGAGCTTTTTAAAGGAGTCTGTGCATCCATCAACGTTAACTACAATTCCTACCCCCTCACTAACAGACGGTACCACAGACTGTATGGGAGTCTGTGATGGAAAACATCATGCAAACAATAGAGAAGTATGATAGATAGTAAATTATATGTTGTAAGTTTAGTGATGTTTTGTGTTTGTTTTGGTTTCCCAGGATGTTCTCTGGGCGTTTGTTTACTGATCAGATCTTAAAATCTGAAATCTGCTAATTTGGTCTGTAGCAAAGCACTCTGATCTGTGTAGTTCTGTGTGACTCTGCGAGCAATTCTCACACAGTGAACCCTGCTTGGTCTTTAACCTGGTATTGTGATTATCCTCTAAAAGACTCCTAAAAAGAACCCAACTGTAACCTAATAAACGATTGACGATAAAATAAGGGAGCGCCAAACTTTTCTCCACACGCACCTGTGCTGGCAAGGGCTATGGCTACACTGTGCCCGCAGGCTAAATCAATTCAACCCCAGTTCCTTCTTTCAGGGTATCCCTGGCAACGATGGCGTACCAGGGAAACCGGGTCTGCCCGGCACCTTAGTAAGTAACCAGACTGAGGGCGGAGCTAGTGGAGGAGCGGAGAGGCTTGTGGGTGACCCCTGATGCGGAGGCGGGGTCTTGGTGTCTGCTTTTGGACTGGAGTGCTTGGGACAGACATTTCTGATTTGTATTTAAAATGGGTGGCCTGTAAACAATGGACGCCCGGATCCAAGATGGCCGACAGTGCCGTTTGTGTTCGATGTTTATAGCTGCGCAGCCAGATTCCATCGGGATTTTCTTCACCCGGGAAGGAGCTCAATGGAAGGAGCAGCATTCCCTGTACACTATCCTCTTCCCTCCCGAGGGATTCACTTTTTATCCGTTATTTCTCTGGCGGAGTCACATGCTCAGCAGAAGCCGTAGTCTGGTGGGAAGATGCATTGCCAACAAAGATTTAGCTCAGTCTCAGTACAGGGCGCAATAAAACATGCTGAGAGCCCCCCCCCCCCCCCCCCCCCCCCCCCCCCCCCC
>JAODJU010000046.1:15096550-15118780 GCA_026776725.1 Gnathonemus echidnorhynchus
CCCCCCCCCCCCCCCCCCCCCCGATTCACTCAGCTATAGGATTCAACCTGTCAGGCAGCTGCTCTAAAGTAAACAGACAGCAGGCTTCCATGAAACAGTTTCTGACTGTCTTTCTATCCTGCTGTCGAAGATGAAAACACTTGGTTCGCTAGCCTAAGTTAATAATGTTTACGCTTCAAATACACAAACACATCCAAAACTGAAACGCATCCAAAACTCGTCCAGCCATCTTCTTCAGCAAAGCAGAAGCTTTGCATTTTTGGTGCCGCCCCTACCAGCAGAGGACACTGAATGTAGCATGGTGTCAGGATACCACCTTCCTTGGTATATGTCCTCATTCTGGACCGATAATAACTTCCCATGAGTTTGAGATGAGCTGTTTTGAATACGGCTCAATTTATCCCTGATGCGCACCATCTTTCTCTCTCTTCTGAAGCTTGGGGCACAATCTATTAGGGTATTAAGCTTAGTTTCTTTCCTATTGTGTTCCAGCTTAATAGCGTCTCTCGATGGTTAGGTGAACAAGCTCCTCTGAGCTGCAGTCTGACATGGATCTTGTAATTACCCAGATATACAGGCTTTGAGAAGCTTTCTTCCCTCCAATGATTATAGAATGAGAGAATTGATGCTGGGTGTACAACGAAGAGCAAAAGACAATATGAGTGGTTTTTTCCAAAGATGTTAGCCTGTCGCTGGCCTTTAAAGCATGAAAATGAGATTAGGAAATCATGAATATTTTAGTCACGGTTTTTAAGCACCTATCTGTGTATTCCAATGAATGACAATAAAACGTCCCGCTGTCCTCTGTCATGTGATCTCTGTCGCTACCGGCAACGCCCTATGTCCTCATCTCAAGGCAGTACCTGTTCCTGCACCAGCTCTTCAAGGGACAGTGTGCCTGTTTGTTTTGTGCACCCATTTCTTTGCTCGGGGAACTGAACTAACAAATTTTTCCAGAGTTATCTTTCGGTGTGACGAAGTTCTCTTTCATTCCTTCAGCAATGAATATCTGCTGGCCTTCGTACCGAAGCTTTCATTAGCCTATCAGTTTGGATACCACTGAGAGGTAGATGCATTGATTTAAGAAATGTAGCTCATAAACACACACATTTTTCTAAAAAAGTAATATTTGAAAACCTTATCAGATTTCTTCTGGGAGACCCTGCAGTTGCTCCGCCAGTTATTTTGAGCTGCGGTGTCGCCCATTTTTATGAATTACATTGAAAAGTGAGTTTCAGTGTGTCTGTCCCCAGACAGTAAAGGTGATATCTGTACGGTGTTACTTTATTTACTCTGAGTATAGACAAGGAGCCCTGAAATAAATAATTTAGCTGAATACCGCTTCTCGCTGGGGGAATTAGCCCAGAGGAAACGTCAGTATCATGGAGAACGGATCACTAACATGGATGAAAGATGAGAAGGGGGGCCGTGGTTCATTACACAGCTGGGGGGCACACAGAGAGGCCAATGGGAGCCGAGGTGCCGTGGTCCTATTGGAGCTCAGGGCCCACGGAAGGGACAGCATGTATGACTGTGACCAGAAGGCTGCCGGTTCAAATCCCAGAGTCAGCAGAGTGATGTCACCACTGAGCCCTAACCCCCCACTGGCTGACTCTGCTTTCTCAAAAAATGTCCATCACTTCGCATAAAAGCATCTGCTACATAATGTAATACAGCAATTGCATTCTGTTACCCCCCCCCCGATATTAAGTTAACAGGCCCCCCCTTGTCTTACCTGGGGAGCAGTGTGTGGCTCAGTGGGTTATGACAACGTTATCTGTGGTCAGAGCTTTGCCAGTTCAAACCCGAGGGTCAGCACAGTGATATCATCACCAGTAGGATGATAAAAGTTATGCAAAAGATAATAATGTAAATGACTAAAGGAACAAACCCCATGACTCCATCACTTTTCTGCCCCGCCCCACCCCACCCCCCCAATCCAGGGTCAGCAGGGAGAAAGGGGACTCCCTGGATTCGTCGGCCTGAAGGGTGAACAGGTCAGTGCCTCAGCACCTGGGGGTGGTGTGTGACTCTGTGTGTTAGGACACCGTGCTTGTGATCAGAAGGTCACCAGTTCAAATCCCTTGGAGTCATCATATTGTTTCTATATATCATAGTTCATAGTTTGGTTCAGCAAACTACATGTTATCTCAACATGTATGTCGCTTTGGATAAAAGTGTCTGTTAAATCAATGTAAAAGTACTCAGAAAAGTTAGTACTTCTGTAAAGCTATTGTGAATTCATGGAACTTTCTTTAGGGTAACTTGCTGTACCATGTCACAGCAGCAGATGCTAGAATGTAATGTGAGAAGTGTGAGCATATTAACTGATTATTTTAACATTTATTTATGCTTCCCCTGGGGTGATCCGTCATACTTTATTCACCTTTGAATTAGTAAATTGAATTGTTAATTCACGTGGGTTTTTTAATTTTCTTTTATTACATTTCCATCTCCGCAGTAACCAGCTACTCATTCAAGGGCAATCACCAAATACACTGTTACGTTAATTAGATGGCCCGGCATCGCAGCCCATTACGAAATTGTTGCTGCCCGAATATGGACGATCGCTACCTGTGCAATGACTGTTTAGGTTCACATAATTTCTGTTGTGGTCATTTTCAAAGGCGCATATTCATAGTAAACTGTAATCTTGTGCCTTGTGTCCCATCGTTCATCTCACCTTTTGCCAGGGTCCTCCGGGAACGCCCGGCTATCCAGGGTCCATGGGATCTCCTGGCCTCCCGGTAAGACCCCGCCCTACTTGTGTGTGGTACATATTACGTATTTCATGTTACACGTACTGATGTCTCAGTGAGTTGCTAAGCCAGTCTCATTGGGCTGTCGTGCACAGTGACAATAAAGTTTTGAATCTTGAATGACTAGCCACTCCCTCACCCAGGGCCTGAAAGGAGAGCGTGGCCAATCAGGTGCAGTAGGACAGAAAGGAGAATCTGTAAGTGTTTCATTGCAGCAC
Source organism: Gnathonemus echidnorhynchus (assembly GCA_026776725.1). Taxonomy (NCBI): domain Eukaryota; kingdom Metazoa; phylum Chordata; class Actinopteri; order Osteoglossiformes; family Mormyridae; genus Gnathonemus; species Gnathonemus echidnorhynchus. Next base: position 15,099,528 of record JAODJU010000046.1, read on the forward strand.
ATTCTCATTACCTGATATTTCAGCTTGAGCCAAATGAAGCTTCATGAACCATTTGCTGTATTTTTTGACCCCACTAGATGGTGCTCTTGGTTTGCTTTGGGGCATGCGTTGAGCCCTTTTATGAACCGAGAGAACCATCTAGTGGGGTTAGAAAATACAGAAAATGATTCACAATGCTTCATCACTCCCTTTTTTCTCTTCAGGTGACTAGTTTTGTATTTTAAAAGCACACATTTTGATTCTCATGGACTGGTATCCCATCTAGGCCAGTGCTGGTGAACCCATTCAGTGGCATAGGTGGCTGCCTAGGGCGCCATCTTCTGAGGGGGTGCCAACATAGCGAGCCAATTTCAGTTTGTGCCAGATGGTGCCTGCGCACTAGACGTACTTGCCCTAGGCGCCTGTGAGACCCTTGATCAGCACTAACTGGTGGATTTTAGCATTTAAATGTGTTTTTCCTTCCTTGACTTGTTAGTGAGGGAATTTCACAAACAAATTGACGTTATAATGCCTCAGAGATGGTGCACTGCCCATCTGTGCTGTCTAGGCAGCAGCGGTGAGCAGAATAGCTACTGGACATTACCTCAGTCCTGCAGCCCTGCTGGGAAGAGTCTCGCTAGTTGGCTAGCAGCTTCAGAGACTGTGGCATGTCGGTGACTCGCCCGCATGCCGTGCCTTCCCAACCCAAAGGCTTTGTCTTGGCAGGGACCTCCAGGGATGGCAGGGTTGCAGGGACCTCCAGGAACGCCAGTGAGTGGGAAATCCCGTACACGCTCTTTTCTTACCTAAATGTCACTAGTTTGTTATGCTGCTGTAACCTGATGCTCTTTATAGTAAGACAGAAAACCCTGTCCATGTCTTGTACCGTATAGGGACCTAAAGGAGAGATGGGAGTGGCAGGGACCCCTGGACAGAAGGGAGATCAGGTAAAAGTGTAATTGTCCTAGCCCTGGGTAATTGAGGTAAGACTGTAATTTTCCTAGCCCTGGGTCATTGAGGTAAAGCTGTAATTGTCCTAGTCCTGAGTAATTGAGATATGAGTGTAATTGTCCTAGCCCTGGGTAATTGAGGTAAGAGTGTAATTTTCTTAGCCCTGGGTAATTGACATATGAGTGTAATTGTCCTAGTTCTGGGTAATGGACGTAGGAGTGTAATTGTCCTAGTTCTGGGTAATTGATGTATGAGTGTAATTGTCCTAGTTCTGGGTAATTAAGGTAGAGTGTAATTGTCCTAGCCCAAACCAAAGTATACTACAGATATAATCTTACATTTTACTTCTAAAGCAACACAGTAAAGTGTACATTAATGTGAATGTCTATCGTGATGTCACTTGAAAAGGTGTATTTTTAATCAAGAAGTAGAAGCAGAATTAGAGACCATAATTGAAAATGAAAACATGCACTTTTTTCACTTTTTATATCCCACTATATTCAGGGTTTCCCAGGACCGCCTGGATTCCCAGGACAGCAGGTGAGTGACATCGTATGGTGCTGCTGCTGACATCATATGGTGCTGCCGCTGACATCATATGGTGCTGCCGCTGACATCGTATGGTGCTGCCGCTGACATCGTATGGCGCCTCTTTCAGCTCGTATCACTAAGAGCGTGTCTCTGGATCATAGGGGCCCCCAGGATTCCCCGGCAAAGCTGGTGCCCCCGGATCCCCAGGAGCACCGGCTGAAAAGGTTCATGTTCAGCCTTGTCAATTTTCCCCAACGGCAGATGTATCTGGAAAATGTCCCTAGGAGTGCTTAATTAATGTTTTGGTTCCCATGGTGATACCTCACTCTGTTCTGTTACATATGTCATTGCATTAACAAGAACCCCATTGACCCAGAGGTGCTTCTTACCTGCCTTACATTTGCCTCTTTCTTCGTCAGGGTAGCGAAGGTCCCCGGGGCTCTCACGGGCCCCCAGGCGCACCTGGGGCCCCCGGGCCCCCCGGAATGCAGGTGTGTGCCCCAGAACAGCTTTGTGATGATCTGGATGGCTAGAGGGGTTTTATTACGGGATTTTTTAAGATTCTCCATGCCTTTGTGTTTGTGTGTGATAACAGGGGCCTCCAGGAATGGAAGGCATGGATGGGAAGCCTGGGAAGCCTGGTCTGCGGGTAAGAAGGGGCTTCTGCTATTTCATGGTTTGCTATTGATCCATTATTCCAATGAGTGTCTCATTACTAATGTGATTCAGAATCAGAGGATATTGGCAGAGGTGGAAAGTTCAGGTCCAGAAAGTACAAATCCAGACCAAGGTTTTGTTTCAACCAACCAGCTGAGTACTCTGTAACTGTCACTTTTAATGCACAGCTGGTTGGTTGAAACAAAACCTTGGTCTGGGTTTGAACTTTCTGGACCTGAACTTTCCATCTCTGGATAAAGGCATCAGGGGAAATAGCAGCAGAACTGAGGGGGGCAATATTTGGCAGGTGATTCAACAGCAAACCCACCTGACTGCGTTGCAGTGAGGATTTTTGAAGAATAAATCTTTAGGATAAATTAATGTGGAAGCATGAATATACCCTACAGATAATGTAGAGCAGCTGCAGTTAGATGAGGTTGATGCTTATTTACGCTTTTGAGAACGATTTAGGCCTTTAGGAAGACGCAGGCAATCGGGATACTGTTGAGAAGGTCTGCGTGTGTAGAATTTAAGTCAGAGGATGTCATCATTGGAGCAGTTGCACACTTCAGGGGGTCCAGCACCTTTTCTGGGGCCCTAAAACATGCAGAATTATCCTTGAAATTAGGGGCGGAGGGGCCCAAGGTAACATTTTGTCAGGGGGCCCAGAATCTCTAGCTGTGCCCCTGGATGTCATATAGTGGCTGCTCTATTAAATCCTCGCCGATGATTCCCTTTAGGGACGGTGACCTCACTTTAAGAACGATGTAACGGCTGGGGAGATGTGAGGATGACACAAATACTTCACGGATTAAAGGGCTACCTTAAAAGATCGGGTCGGAATGACTTTATCTCTGTAATCTTGAGTAACTGGGGATGGAACAGGAGTACAGAACCTTGAGGGGAAGTGGGTGCAGTGCAGCCAAAGATTTCTTTAAGGTTTTAATGTGTACTTTAATGCAAATTCACAAACAGCACAAATGGAAACTAGTTAAGGAGCACTTTAGATAAGAGCAAAGAAAATGTTATTATATATAAAGGGAATCGGCACTGGGGTGGGATAAGCTTCCTTCTAGTGTAGACGAGATAACGCCCCTGGAATCATTCGTGTTGGCACGATTTTACCAGCGGGTAGATTTCCCATATACAAACAAGCATCAGCATTTAATAACATCCTCCGAAGATTAATGTGTACATCTTTGCATTCCAAAAGGACATCCAGGGTTTCGTGCCATTTTAGCCTTTGAAGTCCCATCTTTCTGCTCTGTGCTCTTCTGGGCGATTACAGTAACCTTTAAATATTTGTGTACCACTGCGGATCGCTGTCACAGAGTCCGCTTGCTTCTGGTTCTGTGCTTCCCCTCAACTCATAGCTGTCTTCTCTGGCAGGGAGACCCAGGACCGGCCGGCCCAATGGGACCGAGAGGGCTACCAGTACGTGGAGCTCTTTACCGTCCTTGTTCGTTTTTTTGTTACCGCTCACGATTGTTCACATTGCCATGCAGGTGCCTTAATTAGCATATAGCCGATAGTAATGTTTTTCGTAATGTTTCTTCATCCGTAGGGATTCAAGGGGAAAACGGGACACGTTGGCTTCCCAGGAATGAAGGTCAGCTATGGCCATAGATTAGTGGTGCCATTATGGGCCGAACTTAATATCCTGTCATTCCCGCAGAAAAAGATCCGATTCAGTAGCGTGTGTCAGCTCCTAGCTTTGTCGGAGGTGCTAACGGGAGCCCGTGTGGCTCTTCTTTTATTTGTCCCCCCCCCATCCCCTGAAATAGGGAGATATCGGCCCTCAGGGGCCCCCAGGAGCCGCAGGACGACCTGGCCCGGAGGTGAGCCGTGGGCGTCTGACGTTATCTTAAGCCGAGCTGTCAGAGAGACAGCAAATCCGGTCTCACTTTGCATCTTTGCTCTTCAGGGGGAACCTGGAAATCCTGGCTCACCGGGCCCCGCAGGACCTACTGGACACATCGTGAGTAGCTAATTTGGCATCCGGGTCCTGTGTTCTCATTACTCTGCTTGCCCGACCTCCTGATTTTCTCTGACTCTTCTAAAAACAGAGAAAAAAAAACGTTGCTCCGTATTTGCATATTTCACGGACTTTGGCACTGAAACACTTAAGGACTCAGTTGGATCAGTCGTCACGCTAAACCAGTGCTGGTGACGTGGGAGCAACCTATTAAATGACAGTAAAATCAGCGCTATCCAGAAACACGAATGTCCTTCTACTGTGAATGTTCGTACTCAATTAGAAATCCTGTTTATAAAACAGGGACTTCTAGTGTGTGTGGTTTCTAGAAGAGTTTTGTCTGCCTTTTCAGGGACTTCCAGGATCCACTGGCCCCTCCGGTCCTTCAGGGCCCCCTGGGCTGGTAATCGACCATCTCTGCCATCACTCTGTCATCCTATTAGTTGCTTCATTCAGTGCCTGACTGTATGTGCATCCGCACACAGGGGACAAAAGGTGACAAGGGCCAAGCCGGGGAGAGAGGCCTTCCTGGCATGGTGGGTCCACCTGGGGCGCCAGGACATCCAGGCCTAGTGGTCAGTACCGAAATCCATCAGCGTAATCTACTGCGTCATGTGTGCTTAGATGTCTAACAGCCATATGCGTCTGGATTGTAAAAGATTCCTGGACCATATGGGACAGGAGAACTGTGTTCCGCTTCGTGTTAGTTCTGTGTTCAGGCTTTAAGCATGGATGTTGCTGCATCAGCATGCAGACAGCTGATGAACAGATGCATACAGTATGTGCCGTCCATAAGGAAGGAAGTGACTGGGTTTTTTCCAACTGTGTCCCTAGGGAGAGCCAGGAACTGATGGTGCTTCAGGGAAAGATGTGAGTGTTCGGCCCGCTTGTTCGGTCGCTGTTATTTTTGGGTGCTAGGTTAAGTGGGATTCCAAAATGGGGTCAACGCAGAGTGAGCAAAAACACCTGTCAGACTCGTTCTGGTGAATTTCCTGTTGGTGAATTTTCTTGGGTGTCTCCTCGCTTTAGGGAGCAGCTGGTCAACCGGGGGAAAACGGCCACCCAGGTCAGAAGGTAAGAGTCCAGAAGACGGGCAGACTCTCAGTCATGGGATGGCTGGTTGTCACGGGAGGCGGGTCTCATATGCGTCAAATGGCATGTTGCATACTAGCCTGTTCAGTTGTATTCAGCTCATTCACCTTACATAACTTCTCGACATAGGAATTAACTGCTGCTCGGTCTATTGTTGGAACAGCACTGCCTTCTGTCACAGTGCATCCGCTGCCCTGTGACATGATAGCAGAATGTTTCAATGCTGTTTTTAGACCTTTAAAAAAAACATCAGCTGGCTTGTGGTGGAAGCTGTCAGCACCACTGCATGCGTCTCCTGTAGGGCGAGGCAGGAACCGCCGGACAACGAGGCCCTCCCGGGGAACGTGGTCGTCCCGGTCCCCCTGGGGGTGGATTCTCCTCCAAAGATTCCAGCATGGGCATGATAGGGCCAGCAGGACCTCGAGGGGAGAGAGGGGGCAATGGGCAGCCGGGACAAGCCGGACCCCCTGGGCCTCCGGGTTCACCTGGAACCGACGTGAGTGGCCAATACTGAAATGCAGTTCCTGTTTTTTTGAATGCTGGCTTGTTTTTAAAATGACCATAAACACGTCATGGACATTATGCTAATTTTGACAGCATGTTTACAAATGAGACCATTTATTTTGGGGGGATTATGATGCAAAAACCAGAAAGATGCCAGGTTAACAGCATTCTGTTCTTCCGTAGGCGGTGGTCAACTATGATGAGATCAAGAACTTCATCCGTCAACAAGTCATTAAGATATTTGATGGTGAGTTTGTTTGGTGACTTACTGTATGGACAGATACATGCTTTTTATGTGCCGGGATATTGACAAGAGGTCTAGAACAGCAGCTCAGGACCCACGTCATTCCTTGGTTAGTAAGTTACGATAGAGCTGGATAAAAGTCTTCAACAGGATAGAGGGAGGGGGGTGGCGATGATAGGAAGTTGTTGAACCATTGAGGGTGGCAAATTTATTTTTTTTTTTTGAGAAGCACTGGTCTAGAAGTTTCTTACAGCTGGGTTTTAAAAACATTAGTGCCATTCCCTAGTGGTGTGCTGTAGAAGGTGTACTACCAAACCATATGGTCCTTTCAGGCCCAGTGCGGGGGCCTGATGTGAGCGGCGCACATGACGGCCGTTTGTCTCTGTGTCTCCGCAGAGCGCATGGCGTACTACATGTCCCGCATGCAGACGCCCGTGGAGATGGTGTCGGCCCCCGGTCGGCCTGGCCCTCCAGGGAAGGATGGCACGCCTGGCAGGCCGGGGTCCCAGGGGATACCGGGGCTGCCAGGGCAGATCGGCCGCGAGGGACGCCAGGGACCCATGGGGCCCCCAGGTGAGGGAGCTGAGCCAGGAAGCACCTCTGATGGCAGGCACCGCCATCCTGCTTCAACCTGTCCATCATCATCATCATCATCATCATCATCATTATTATTATTATTATTATTATTATTATTATTATTATTATTATTATTATTATTAAGGCAACATGTTTTTCAAAAATGCCAGAAGTTACTCATTTTTCTAACTTGACATCTTATTGGAGGAGCACAGATATTTCCTGAAATTGCACTGCAGTTTCTCAGCTGTGGACAATTTAGCTTCTTTGCATCATAGTTCTTCTAGGATGAGGTTCTGGTGTCCCATAATTGCGTGGTAACACTTTGGGGGGGGGGGTCTCTATACAGGTGCTCCAGGGGTTAAGGGAGAAAAGGGGGACAAAGGTGTTGGGGAGATGGGAGACACGGGTCCTCCTGGAGCTCCAGGTAAGACACGTGTGGTGCTGAGGAACAAAGGATATTCATCTTTAAGGACTGTAGGTTTCCAGTGAGTAATGTTTAGCTTCTCATTAACTCTCTGCTGCCTGTTTCCCCCTCTCACTTCCCGCACTGTTCCAGGTGTTCCAGGTTCACCAGGTTATGGAAAAATGGGACCTCCAGGTCCAGTGGGACAGCAGGGTATTCCCGGCATTCCAGGTTCCCCCGGAACCCAAGGGAATCCAGGCAAGGAGGGTCGGTGTAACCCTACGGACTGCTTCAGCGCCATGCCTGTAGATTACAGTCCCAAGGGCCCCCCCAGAAAGGGCCCTATGTACTAGGGGGGGTGGAGAGTGAATGAACCAGGACTATTCCAGCACAACTGGATTTGCATGGCTGCGAGCACCCTGGGAATTTCTTCATCGTTTCAAATCGATTCCCTAAACTATATCCAATGCCCCCATCAATTAGCTGAAACTGGAACACCAACCCTTCCAACACAGCCTTGCCTCTTGAGAACCCACCCATCCTCCGACCTGAATGGAATTTCACACATATTAAATCCTGGCAGCTCCCAAAGTATCCTGTCTGGAACCTTCCATAGCACCTAGCTGGGAAACGCCTGAGACTCGGCTTCTTGCAGGACAACAAGCAAAAATCTTTAAGATCACTTTGATAGTTGGCCAGCATTGTGTTAAGAAGCATGACGAGCTGATCCTAAGTCAAGAGCAGTCAGTGTCTGGTGGCCACATTTCACATTTTCACCTCAGAACATTTCAGTTCTGTTGTATGATCAATGACAGTCTTTGTTTACAAATTTTTACTGAAATTTTTATTTCTGGAACCCATTGTTCTGGGCAGGGAGACGCCGAGCACATCGGACAGTGGGAATCATTCCCCATCTTCAGTCAACAGCAGTTGACTGTCCAGAGGGTTTTGTTGGCAAGTGGCAGCTTGTGTGTTTGCTGTTTTCAGTTAAACAAAACTTCACTTAAAGTTTTTTACAGCGATAATGGCTCTGATCCTCAAAGCTTACAGGAATTAGCATACAAGCATGAGTGGAATGAATCTAAGCATTTTTTCCCAGTTCCAGGATTAAGAAATGTAGCAGAAAGGTAGGCCCCAGTTTAAACCCTCTTGTTTATTTTTGGAGAGCTGTGTTGTACATAATTTTGTTTATACAGCTCTGTTTTTGATGAGTGATAAATCTGAAGCAGCACGGAGCTCCTCATATTTCTTCTCTTTCTGGGTTATCCTAACAAATTGGCCTAGGTGAGAATGTTTTTTACAAGATTTGTTTCTGAGTGTTTATGGTCTATATATCTTTGTTGTCAGAGAGTATTTCTTCATTGTAGCTACATTTTCTAAACACATGCTCGGTTTCTAAAAGGGATCTCCAGGTGAAGCTCACGTTCGTGACGGTTAGACTTGAACTCAGTCGGTCATATTCTTCATTAGTGATGTGTTACTCTTACAAAGCTATGTACTCTGATTTGTACATTATTCCAGAGTGTCACTATTATTTTTGAACTTGAAATCCCGTGTTTGTACGGCACCACCTTTTCTCTGAATTCAGTGTGGAGAATGTGTGTTTTCATCCAACTTCCGCTGATCGGTGATCTCCGCGTGTACACGTAGCAAACTTTCCGCCTTTATCGAGCTCACAGAGCACTCTTTCGTTCAGCGTTGTTGGTGTCCCTTTGCCTACTGGCTGATTGTATCTATGCCACCCATCTTACCTGTCAGCTCTCTTCTTGACTCCCATAACTCAAGGTAACCTGGACTTACCTGCTCGCCACATTGTGCCAAAATGAGTTTCTGTCTCTGGTGTCTTGGGCTATTACCCTCCATCGGAAAACCACTAACTGCAAGCCAAGCTTTGGTGTCGCCAATCCATCACCGGCTCCTGGAAACCATATAGCCAACACAACACCGTGTGCTCACCCTTTCTACGTCCTTTGTCTGTATGCATTACAAGTCATTGTTTTCTTTTTTATGAAAACTACAAACGCAAATAAATGTTTTTTTTTAAGCAGTATTGTCTACATATTGTTAGTATTATTAATTTAATATATGCTTTTGTAGTGTAAATCTTTCTTTAATCTTTGTTGTTTTGTACTTAATCTCATTTGCAACTGGATGTTTACAGATGTAATTTGCAATACGTTTCCTGCTTAAAGGAACAGAAACGTTTTCGCCACTCCTGGGATTTAGACTGTTTACTTACCAGCAAGTCTTTAATCTTGGAGCCTCTGGCCAGGTAGTTTGGAAGTTAGCAGATATGCTGTCAGCTTCAGCCGGGGAATGTAAGGAGTGTCATAGACATGCTCGTCGCTGCTAGGATGATGACCAGGTTGCCTGTATCCCAGATGTCCCTGAAGTGACTGACGGACGACACATTATTCTGAAGAACATATTCTCTCAGTAAGAGCCATGAGAAAACCACGGTAACTGCCTCTCCCCCTTGCGTCTATGTAGTAAAAGCGGCTGGTGACCCAAACACCAGCTCAGACGCCCACACTTAGATATGTACCAAGGAATAAAACGTGTTTCTGGGCACTGCGTAAGGTTACTCCGTTTCTGCTGAGTAACGACATTGAACACTTTTACAGACTTTCCGCTTTATTTCCCAGCCGTGATTTTATAAGTCTGCCTTGATCGATTGTAAAAGGAATTGGCAGGCGAGGCACGCAGCGGTGCTTTTCGACCAGTCAAACCTCGGCCACACAGACAGCATTTTCGTAGCGCTGAAGCTACTTCTGCTCGGCCTGCTCCGTCGGTATGGAGGGTCAGGTTTCCCTTCTCTGGATTTTAGCTGATGTGACTGGTTTAATATGGGACGTCAGACATCTGCAACTCAGTGAGTGACAGGCTTTGCCAATTACTAAGACCAGCATCTCCTGCTAGTGAAGTCCTCCGCGACAAGACGTATGTGTGTGACACCTGCGTCCACAGAACGGCGAGCCGGTCTTTTTTATACCACCCAGGTCCTCTGGATGTATGTTGCTGCTAGTAGGTCTTTTCTGAAGTCCCTCAGCACAGAAGTAATCTCTGCGAAATTGGTTTGCGGTGGTTAGAAACATCACACCAGCGGTGAACAACTATGGAGGTGCAAAGAGCACTTTATTGCACAGACAAGACGGGAGGAAGGTAAGAGGAGAAAATCAGTTCAAGTCACAGATTCAAAACGAGACAATTCAATTTCAGATTCGCAGGCGATAGAGAAAAGCGTTCACTTTTATAAAAGGTTCCTCTTTATTGATTCTGGCTCCATGAAACAACCAGGAAAAAATACTATAAGTCTTTACAGTTGAACCAACAAAACAATAAATAGATTTCTGTTAATGAAAATAACCAGATTCCCTTCTTATTTTCAATCATACACTTTGATGGTATGATGGATGAAACACTAGATCTTATAACATCCTATTATAATGAAAATACACATTTACAAAGATTTACAGCATGGAATCGTGGGAATTGAGTTGTCTGGACAGCAGAACTTGAAATTTAAGATCCAGAAAGTAATAGTCAGTACAGACCATGATTTTGTTCCAACCAAACAAACGAGTTACTTTATGACTGTGACTCTTAATAGTCAACTGGTTAGTTGGAACAATATCTTGGCCTGGATTTGTACTTTCCGGACCTGAAATTTCAACCACTGCTGGACAGTTAAGGAAGCGGTAAAGGTTTGTGTTGAGACTGCTTGAATGAAGTGAGATTTTGAACCGCACAGACAGGAAAACCATTGAAATTAAGCTGTCACATGAGGTCATTAACAATACATATAATGTAATAACTACAACATTTTATTGGTTATTTTTGTTTCATACACGTTCATTTTTTATGTGGAATATGTTTATCTTTGTGTTTTTAAATGGTTTGGATGAATCTAATGCGACCAGGATGTGGGAGGAGAAACAGAAGATGCAAAAAGAAACATGTATAGCACCTTAAATCTCTCTTCTGTCAGTCCAGGGCTGATCACAGCAATGTCAAGGGTGTTAACGGGGATGTTCCTGTGTCTGGAGAGGGGGAGGGGAAGAGGTGGCAGCAAGGAGATTGGTGGTTCCGAAGTGACTAAAGGTGCAGACTGTCCAATCACAGACAAGATGGTTTCGAATGGAAGTGGCCGTCCGCTCAGACTGGAGGGTGTAACGTCAATCACAAAGGAACGACCCCTCCCACCGCTCCATGATGGCCGACAGAAGGGAAGGCGTGTGTGTGCACCAGTCTCTCTAGGTCTCTCATTCTCTGACTCACCAACGCTGAGGGCTTATTTTGAGGGCCCCTTGATAGTGCCCGCCTCCTGGAGACGCGGGGAGGTGTAGGCTGAGGCCGCAAGGCAAGCTGCCGCCTCGCAGAAGCCGGGCAGTCCCGGCGGGCCCACCTTTCCGGGGCGCCCTGCTACACCCGCAATGCCCTGGGGGCCTCGCTCACCAGGCCTGCCATCGCGGGCCACGCCGTCAATACCCTGGGGACCTGTGGGGGGGGAGCAAAGGCACAAAGCTAAAGGCACCAGTGTCGTGCCCAGGGGTCAGGCTGAGGCCCAGGCTGGAAAAATCAGGGGCCCCAGCCAGCAAAGCAGGGGCCCTGCATCAGGAAAACTGGACAGGTAATAAAGCCCCCTTCCCCCCAAACTTTTCAGACCGCAGATTATTGATGTTTCATCATTTTTAGTTCTCTTTCATTATTCTTTGGGCTTCGAAAATAGCTCAAGTAGCCATTTCAGCCCAGGGTTGTAGCAGCAAGTCCTTCTAGGTACTGTAGTTTTCCATAGTGTCAGATTTTTTTTTTCCTCCCTGTAACACGACCTTGGGATTGTGAAAGGTTTTATATAAATATAACCCATTATTATTATTATTATTATTATTATTATATACAATACACGCATAGAGTGGGTTGTAAGGCCAGTGATTTTATAAGCTATTTATAGTTGTCCCTCATCCAGACTACAGACACCAGCTGGAGATGTGATTTCACCTGGGATTCCAGGAGGTCCGGGCTGGCCGGGGTGAGGACGACCTGGGTCTCCCTGCGCACCTTTCGGACCCCGCTTTCCTGGAAGAAGGAGCCATGATGAATTTAGCAAGCAGAAAGTGAGGATGCGGTGATGAAGGGAAGATCACCCCAAGGTGTACATTTCTAAACGTCTGATTAGTGTTCATGTGTGCACTGGATCTGAGCCAGCATCCATCTTTAAAGTGAGATATATATTCTCAATAACTCACCCCACTTTTCTATATTAATGTGCTACTCAACTCAGATGCAGAGTAATTTGTAAGTCACTCTTAAAAAGCATCCACACATCCATCCATCCCCTAACCGCTTCAAGAGTTAAAACATAATGGAGTTAAATACTGTCTATATTACTGTACATGTACCTCTAACACATTATAATAGTACTGTTTACGTTCAGCCTCCCATGTGACTATATGAATTGAAATGTCAGTGTTTGAACCGCGCTTTACCTCTTTCACATTCATGCCTAATTTACACTCTAGAATTACAGAATTACATTATATTCACACTTACTCTTGTATGGCAAGTTGCTGAGCTGCACTTTCAGAAAACTGCCCTGCCCTGAATTCTTTAAAGACCATGAATAGACAAAGGCTGTGTCCGAATTCAGGGGCTGCGTCCTTCGAAGGACACAGTTTATGAAGGTATAGCTTTCGTAGGCTGTGTTCTTCGAAGGTCGAAGAGAAAGCGCTGTCAGATGGGACAGTATGGCCTACGAATTTCCCATTTGCATCACTAGCCGTTCCCGCCCCTACCCTTGAGTCACCCTAGCCGTGACACACCCACTTTACCTCTGAGCAATGAATCTTGGGATATGTTGGGCTGTGAAGGATCCATGGGGTGGATCTTTCATTACTCGGCAAAGGAAGGAGGCACACCTAGACTGCATTTAACGAAGCCTTCGATATGGGACGAACTTGTTGCACCGCCATGACGCATTTAGTCCCCGAATGCTGTCTTAGAAAGATGCTGCCCCTGAATCGGGACACAGCCAAAGACTCGGTACCCCAGCGGCACGACCCATCTGTACCTTTAGGGCCAGTGTTCCCAATCTGTCCAGATGCACCAATGATTCCAGGGATGCCCCGAGACCCTGTGAGTCCGTGTGGTCCCTGTGCGCCGGGGGGTCCTGGGGGGCCAGGAGGCCCCGGGGGGCCCATGACGCCCGCTCCACCAAGAACTGCCCTCTTGGCACTGACAGCCACTGCTGCCAGTCGCTCTGCCAGCCAAAAGGGCATCAGGTTAACCAGGCATCATGGGAAAAGGCCAGCAGGGGGTCGACAAACGCTCTCTTGATTTATACCAGTTTTTTGGTTTTTGGTCAGCCCCAGTGAAACGGGACGTTAGAGTAGGAAACTCAAAGTAAAACAGCCACTCACCCTGGAGCATCTTCAGCACGACCTCAACGATGTGCTGGTCTGTGGCGTCCCGGCCCTGGACGGGCAGCAGAGGCAGGGCAGAGTGGACAGGAGCACCAGCAGTAGACATAAAGGCTAAAGCTAAGCTCGAGCTTTCCTGTATGATCTTTCAGCTATATTGTGTGATCATGTTGTGTTGCGATACTTCGCCGCATTCATGTCTTTGTTGTTTTCGCTGAGCTGCAGTTGTGTTGTCAGAAGCGGTTTCCCTGGATCTCCTCCTTCAGTCTTGTTTCTTGATCTCGGACATTTTGTAAAATTAGCTCCCACTGTGTTTTGTTATATCGTACAGCACAGCCCTGCCCTGTACTGGGTCATGCTGTGCTATAGAGTGATACTTTCTGTGTTGCATTACCCTGTGCTGCAATGTGCTGTATTGTATTGTTCTGTGTGGCGATGACACGCACACTCATGGGAGTTTTACTTACACAAAAATGTTCTTACAGCAGAAGGGAACATTATTGGTTTAGACAGTTAACCAATCAGCTTGTAGAGGAGGTGGGTCCAAGCAACTAGAGAAGGCAGGACCAACCAGATACCTTGGTCCCGCCTCCTTGCGTTGCTTAGACCCACCTCCTCTACAATCTGATTGGTTATCTCTCTGAACTAATCATTTTTCCTTCTGCCCTCAAAATATTTTTGTGTAAGTAAAACTCCCACGAGCTGACAGGAGCTTTGCTGTGTTATACTGTGCCATGCTGTGCGGCGGGTTCGACTTACAGGAACTCCTGACCTCCCTGGCATGCCTGGCACTCCTCGCTCTCCATGGAGGCCCCGGGGCCCCGGTAGCCCAGGGGGGCCCTTGTCTCCGGGCTTGCCAGAGTCTCCAGTAGGGCCGTTGTGACCAGGGTCACCCCTCACTCCTTGCTGTGAGGAGAAGCAGGGGGAGATGTTCCTCAGCATGTGGTCCCCGCAACACAGGGAACCTGTTTATTGGGACACTGCAGGATTTAGGTTTACCAAGCCATGCAAAAGCTTGCTGCTTCATTTATGTGGTTTCATTTGTAATTCCAATTTCAGTGTCTGTGTCTATCTGTTTAAAAAATTTCATCTCAGTAGTGGAGCTGAGCATCAATCGAAGGTGCTCTACCTCATGTCATCCATTCGCATAAAAGTAGAATGAACCTTCAGAACTTTTAATAGTAAAACTTTTAACAGTAAGCTCTGAATAGATGCCATTGTTTATGAGTGTTCAAGTTTTGGCCAGCTTTCTAGACTTAATATAGTATAACATAAAGTCACTCTTCAAGTACAATAATGTAAAATGAAATGTGTCAGTATGGGGGAGGGGGGTTATAATTTTTACTTCGTGATATCCCCACACCGTAATAAATACCTGTAACTTCTATCTTGTGGGGACATTTTTTCGGTCCCCACAGGGACAACTTAAATTTTATAAAAAATCTGTGACTGCAATCAAAAATAAAAATGCCAAAAATTGTTTGGTTATTTATGATTAAGTTAGGAGTAAGATAAGGGCTGGGTGGGGGTTAAGGTTGTCAGTGATGGGGTTAGGAGATGACTGGAAAGTCCCCACAAAGATATGAATACAAATGTGTGTGTGTGTGTGTGTGTGTGTGTGTGTGTGTGTGTGTGTTTGTAGTGTATGTGTGTGTGTGTTTGTAGTGTGTGTGTGTTTGTAGTGTGTGTGTGTGTTTGTAGTGTGTGTGTGTGTGTGTTTGTAGTGTATGTGTGTGTTTGTAGTGTGTGTGTGTTTGTAGTGTGTGTGTGTGTGTGTTTGTAGTGTTTGTAGTGTGTGTGTGTTTGTAGTGTGTGTTTGTAGTGTGTGTGTGTTTGTTTTATACCTGTCCTTTCAGTCCAGGTTCTCCAGACAAACCCTAAGAGAGGAAGGCAACAATGGATTATTGGCAACAAAAGCAAAATTCCAGAAATAAATTAAATTAAAGGCAACCTCAGTGAATTCTGAGAACTACTGCAGGAAAATGTGCCATCTGGATTTAGAGCCCATAACCTTCTGGTCACGCTCCTCTCTCACACTCGCATAGAGCAACACTTCTATTATTATGTGACAACAAATCACGAGCATATGGACTTCGTAGCCTGGGCTGTTTTAAAGACACTGCGCTACTTACAGCTATTTAATCGAATGGCAAACTCGCACAAGCTTTTAAAGTGTCAAATTACATTCACAGAGAGCTTAATTATGATCCGCCGATGCACAAAGAGGAAGCCATTCTGCATTAAGGACCTCCGAGGATCCATTAGTTTGCAGAGTCTGTCAGTAGGGCTTACTCAAAATGGCACTTTGAAGCTTTATCTGATGGAGTCCACTTTGGCATCTTAAACCCACCTTCCCCCGATTCCCACCACCCTCTTACCTTCTCTCCTTTCTCTCCCTCCAGTCCCTCTACACCTGGATCACCCTGTCAGGCAGAAATTCCCAGCTGAGTGCCAGCTATACCATGATAAAAAATATTTCCCCTACTGCAAGAGACCATGATTTCAATTATGTTAGCAAAGCCAAAATATAAAGGGTTCTGTTAAGTGGAGGCGCACTTACAAAATCTCCTTTCATTCCAACTTTTCCTTGGAATCCCTGTAAAAATAAGCCGGGTTAAGTCAGGCATCTGGCAGTCACTCCAGACGCTCAATTCCATACGTGAGCATCTTAAATGAAGGAATTGTGTGAGTACGTGTCACCCAAGTCAGGAAGTTTACAAAGTTAGCAACTTGCAGCTAATGTAGGACTCTTGCTATATAACAAAGATTCTCAAAATAACACCTGGATTTAGAATCCAAATTGTCAACTAAATCTCAGCCTCTGAAGACCTTGGAGTTCCGCCAGGGCAGCAGCATTTCCAGGGAACAGAGTTTTATGTGTAAAGAGTGCCACCATGTGGCCAAGAAGTGCCAGTGCTGTGAATCCACAAAGACAAAGAGATACACGCCCACCTTGTCGCCCTTGGTCCCAGAGAGGCCTTGAGGTCCGGGGACACCCATTGGTCCTCTCTCTCCCTTACTGCCCTGTGTAAAAGGAAGAGCCAATGAGGAGTGACCAAGTTTATGGTGATCTCACCTCACTCCTCAAAACCAAACACAGTCAAAATACAGGTTTTACTCATGCAGTCACGTCCTCAAAAATATATCAGATTGCAAACAGACCCTATAGTTCCTGCAGGTGGCATTCCTGTGTCTCCACTCTTTGTGAAATCCTATAACAAACACCTCGCCGCTATACCTTCAATGGACAGTTAATTAGGTACGCCAGCTCAATGCAAACACCGACCACACAAACAGGGTCAAGATGTCCGGTTACTGATTGGCCAGGCATTAGCGTGGCTAAGATGCATGGTAAGATGGTGAATGATCTTGAATATTGTTGGTTGGACTGATTGTTGGTGCCTGTCTCATCAACTCCAGTATCTTAGAAAATAGCCACCTTCCTGTGATTTTCGCACAGTACAATATCTCAAGGGTGCTTCTGAAAACAAAAACTCCTGTCAGTGGCAGTTCTGAAGGCAGAAACACCTTGTCAGAGGAGAGGTCAGAAGCGAATGGCCAATCACATTACAGCTAACAAGAAGGTCACAAGTGCAAAACTAACAGCTCAGAACAACAGTGGCGTGCGGAAAGCTTTCTTTGAATGCACAGTTCGTCTACTGTTGCAGAAGATCTGGAGGGAAAAGTGGATCCTACCTGTTACTAACTAGGTGCACCTAATAAATATTTATACATTTAGTTTTTCGACTCCCCTCATCCTCACAAAGAAACACAACCACACTGTTACTGTATGTCAACAAAGGAAGCCGCGACAAAGACACCAAAGTCCCCCGATGTCTTACAGGCTGGCCGACGACGCCCTGAGGCCCCACTGGTCCTCTCTGGCCCCGGTCCCCCTGCGGAGGAGAAGAGCTGAGGCAGTCAGCAGGCAGGGCAGAGACTGCTCGTCTGAATTCCGGAAGTTTCCAGGCTGCTGAGAATTACCTTTGGGCCAGGAACACCCTCCATTCCTACTTCTCCAGGTCGCCCTGGCTCACCCTATGGACAGAGTTTGAGAGAGTGGTTTAGAAACCATTGCTTTGGGAGATACTTTCGCTAACTGAAGCCCCAGCCATGAAAAGTCAGTTCCTCAACTACTAAGCACTGCTGCCTTGCACTAGTAACATAACTATGCTGCATCATGTGGATGTTCTTGAATGTTCCTGAATGTTCTCTGTTCCATCGTCGAAGGTGACCCACCTGAGGTCCGGGAGGGCCAGTCATTCCCAACAAACCCCGGGGTCCAGGTTCACCCTACCCGTCGAAACAGAGAGAGGGGAAGTCTCTGTTAAACACAGATGCAGTTACATACAAAATCAGCAATATATGTTACATTTCTGATAGTTCAGGTGTTACAAATTGCAATATGTCTCTACAGTGAATAGATTTTGTGACATTTAACATGTACTGTAGATAATCAATGGATTACTGATTATTAAAGGTAAGTCCACGGAACTGCTGTAAACCAGGAAAATCAGGAAATCAGTCTGGAGTCAATACGTAAGAGATCTATTATAGATACTAATGAGAAAAAGTCACAAAACCCTACAATAAAGTGTAACACCTCATTATGACATCAAAAGGCCTCACCTTTGCCCCGAGTCCTCCCTTAGATCCTGGGCTGCCCGGTAATCCCTAAAGGGCACAGAGTCATAGGTCAAAATGATTCCCACTGCTTTTGGGGTTTCCTAGATATCTCGCCAGTACCCAGAAATATTTTAATGGGGTGTCCAGCAACCGTGCCAGTAGGTTTAAAGGGGCATTGGAGCTTGTAGGTTTGATACCTGCCTACATGCCTGATCAGTACCAAATAAGTTTCAAGGGGGCTCAGACCGGTTATTTTACTGCATGGCTACGTGCCTCCTGGATATCATTCTGTTTTGAATTTCTGAGGCCTGAAATTTATTTGTGCTTTTCGCAGACGTTATCCAGTGTGCCTGGAATGCAGTATGCATGCCTAATATGGTCCATTATCCTGGCATGCGTACACAAAGAGTGCTTAAAAACGATTAATTGTGACAGAGATATTTGAAGGTTTAAATTCAGAAGTAGGAAGGGTGACAATGTCCTGCTGGTGAAATGCCCAGGCAGCTTATATGGTATTCTTAAGTGGCGCAAAGCAGCAGAAAAAGACGATATGTACTGATGGAGAAAACGTCACTTCACCGACAAGGTGACTCCTACATCAACTCTGCTGCGGGCACATGCTCGGGAGACAATACTGCTGCATTATCTGGAGAATTACTCACCGCTGCCCCCTGTGGGCCTGGAGGTCCTGGCATGCCAGCTTGTCCTTGGCTTCCCTAGAGATAAACCAGACGAGGGGATTCAAAGAGAGAAAATCAGTGTGCGGCATAATGGTAGACGATGATTAATTCCCCCACCTACGCCTTGGCGCTTCTATTCCAGATCTCTAACGAATTAAACACTCCCTCATCATTGCTGTGACATTGCAGTAAGGTCATAACTAACTACAGCATTCTGAAAAGACTAAGACGAGGTAAAAATGTTTCAGCTGTGCCTTTTTGTGGCAGCTGTGCCCAGTTTTGATTACCTTAATTCCAGGAATGCCAGGTGTGCCATCCTTCCCATCAATGCCAGGCAAACCCTTAATGATAGCGATGATATTAGCATTAGCTAATATTAATACTAACATTATTCACCCAGAATACATAACAGAAGAGAACATGTGAACAACCTGTATAGATTTTTAGATTTAATTCAGGTATTTTTACTCACGTGCGCCCCCTTTTTGCCAACGACACCCTGAGGCCCCCTGATACCACGTGCACCCTGTAGACATTGATTGTTGGGAGAACATTTTAAAACAAATTTGAGGAAGCACTTCTTTACACAGCGTGTAGTTAGAGTATGGAATAGTCT
>JAODJU010000046.1:15118880-15129745 GCA_026776725.1 Gnathonemus echidnorhynchus
AGATAAGATTTTAACAACTCTGAGCTATTAGTTAAGTTCTCCCCAATCGAGCTTGATGGGCCGAATGGCCTCCTCTCGTTTGTAAATTTCTTATGTTCTTATTATAAAACTAAGAGTATCAGGTACCATCCAATCACAGCGATATGCTGCCAACAGCCACCAGAGTCGTGAAATAGGAGCTGGATTACTGTATAAAAGTCACTGCGTATCTCTGTACATGGGAACATGCTGTTTTATGGCTTACTCAAGCATCCTGTAGCATAAAGTCCAGTCATGCTTTTGGGTAAAGTTGCTTGTTACTCCTTGCTTGATTCGTTACTCCTTGCTGTTTGCTGACAAACCTCCAACTAGGCATGACCGTAGTCATACTCTGTACAGTACAATCTCTATATCTATATCTAGACAAGAGCCAATTGCAGGGATAGCTTCCTTTGCTTTGTCTGTTCTAAGAGCTGCTGTCATTGGCCGGACTGTCAATCAGCTGGGTCAAACAGACCAATAGATGAGCACTTACCAAGTCTCCCTTCTCGCCAGGACTTCCTGGTGGGCCCCGGGGTCCTTCCTCACCCTACCAGAGGAAGAAATCAAAAGTGTCTTTAATCAAATGGAATGCTGGTGCAGGACAGTAGACAGAGAACCCAGTGCACAGGTCAGCATCTAGTCACTAACAATATATTCAGACAATGCCAGATCAACTTTGTCAAACAGTCTTGTATTTACAGTGGGAATAACTTTACTTTAAAGTGTCTGAGATAGAAATAGATTCCACTGTCAATTAGTTTGGACTTATATTAACTATAAAATGTATTCATATATGCAAGAATAACTTGCTCTCACCGGTAGACCAGGAATGCCAATAGGTCCTGCAATGCCCTTGTATCCCTGAGGACCCTAATCAAAAAGAACGACCAAAGAAATATTGTAGTCCAGCAAGTCTGAAACCAAAACTGAGCAAGGGGGATAAAAAAATCATATTTTTCTGCTAATTATAAAAAAACATAAGAGTAAAACAGATGGCTGATTGGTTGGTGTGAAATAAAGCCCGCGTGAGACTGTGTTGACGTTTTGTACCTCCACTTAATTTCTCTCAATACACTTATCCCTAAAAGGTGATTACAGCGATGTAAACACACAAATGTGTGAAGATGCTAAACACAGTGGCATGCTAATTGCCGTGATTTAACAGATTACAGGTTGCTTAATTTGTTAATAACTCCTGCATGCTGGCATTCTGTTGCACCTTGTAAGGCAGATCAAACTTCAGGATTGTCTACTACAGACGGACCGCAACGGATGCAAACCACCGTACCCTCCTTGATAACATCTGATGTTTGCATTTCTTTTCCGTATGTTCTTATGCTGACGACATAGATTAAAATGAGCCAACATGGTTACGAATGTATCTGCTCTCTTTAATCCATTCTCCGGTGTACTTACCGGTTCCCCTTTGGGTCCAACCATTCCGGGGTAACCTCTGAGCCCCCTGGGACCCTGCGAGGGCATGGAGAGAGACCATCAGAAGCTGCCGTCACCCCAGTGCACATCTCCCAGGTTATCGCTCAACACGTCATGCCCTAACAATGCCCCTGAGAATACAGCTGAAGAACTGCCCAACCCAACAGGAATGAAATAGGTCACCGGAGGTCCAGGGATTCCTTGCTCTCCAGAGATTCCCACGTCGCCCTTGATTCCCTGCAAAGAGGAGAAGAGAGATGAGTAAGAAGAGACATCCCAGCAACAATGGCAGCGCCCTGTGCAGCGTGGGGAACATCCTCAGGCCTTGATCACGTCTGCTTCTTCTCTAAAAACATCTTCAAGAACTGAAGCACTTATATGGAACATGTCGAATGAATTAACTTGTTTATTTTGGTCCGAGTATTCTCATCTGAGCAGTTTAATGTTATGTACAACTGATTGTGGTTAGATTGTGTACCAAAGTGAAAGTCATTGAGGCTTAGGGCCTTCGTGGTTTTCATGGACAGAACATCAAGGCATTGCCTGGGCTGGCAGGATGTTCAGTATAGGTGAGAGCCCTGATGTGCACAGATGATACGCTTTTGGCCTGACCCCTCCAGGACCTCCAGAATACCCCTGATAAATCTGATGAGTGTGGAGGTACAGGGGTGAGAATCATCACCCCAAACCCAAGGTCATGGTGCTCTCTTGGGAAAGAATCGATTGCCCCTTTGCAGGTACAAGAGATGGTGCGTCTATCCTTAGTGAAGGAGCTTAGACACCTTGGGATCTTGTTCATTAGAGATGGTGGGATGGAACATGAGACTGAGATGCAGAGCAGTTTAGTGGCTGTGGTTTTTTGGGCACTCAGCAGCTCCATGGTAAACGGGAAGTAAGGAGTCAGACGAGGGTCACAGTTTACTAGTCAGGCTGCATCTTTATCCTCAACTATGGTTACCAGCTGTGGGCAACGACTGAAAGAAATGACACAAGCAGCGGTAATGAGATTTCTCTGCATGATTGCTGTGCTCACTCTCCATGACAGGGTGAGAAGTTCGGAGAACGTCCTATAGGAGGGACGCCCGGAGAAGACGCTGAACCCTCTCGAGGGATTACATCTCCCAGATTTCTTGGGAATGTTCCAAGGTACCCCAGAGGAGCTGCAAAGGTCTGGGCTGACCTGCTCGATACGCTGCCAACACATTTAAGAGAACTAACAGAAGTGGCATGAAGCAGGGGGTGAGGATGATGATGATGATGATGATGATGATGATGATGATGAATATGATGAGTTATTTCATTTATGGACAACGCTGAAATGCTTTCAGCAAATACAGTCTGATGCCACACTAACAGCAAGAAATGTTGTCAGCCACGTGACTCTTTGCAGCAGCTGACTCAGAGGAAACGGCCTCTCTGTACAGAAATATTTTCAGCACCTAACAACGATAGCAGAGCAAAGAGAACACGATCCCACGCAGTCATCATGTCGCACATATAACAGCATGACTCCGTGTTGGTTCTGACGGACTGTGTCACCATGCTGAGTGACAGAGACGACCCGGGCTGAGAAGCCTGTCTAAAATGTCACTGGATGTGATCAACTGGGGCCCAAGGCCTACTGATGTGTGGCTTCAAAGCCTGCTCTGGAATATTTAAACGTCCCTAAATCGGCAGGTACTCCAGTGAATACCGGATATCGGATGGGTTTGTTTCAGAATAACCTAACACCAGCCTGGGGGCAATTTTATTCAAACTCTCAAGAGACCAATCAGAATTCTGGAGACGTTTATATCATTTTTGTTTCATTGCTAGTTTGCGACTGATAGTCAGTATTTGTATTGTGCTTCTTTTTTCTATAACGTGAGATATTCAGTGGGGTTAAATGATAACACACAGTCATTGACTAGTTAAAATGTCGTTCAGTAGATGTTTCCATTGCTGGCTTTGACGTTCCTTGATTGCGATCGAGTGGTGCTGCATCCTGGGCCAGCTGACACGTTACATCACAGCTTCTGTGTCCTCCAGGCGCTCATTAACTCGGATTAATTCACCTGGCTTTGCCAGCCTTGCCATTCCCTGTAGGACGCCTTTCATCTCAGTCATCTGTGTTCTGCTTCAGCCAGGACTGACTAATCGCAGCTAGATTAGTGCCAATCACTACTCAGGAGGCATCATTATCACTAATCCAGCTCCACTGGTCTGGATCATCATCCCATGGTGTAGTGGGTGTCAGGTGGATCACCTACAGACCACCTAAATGCACATAATTTTCCATCAATCCCCCGGGTAGGTCATCACCACTCTGGCCTTGAAGCACACCTTCCTTTCTCATCTGTCAGATGCTAAAATGCTGCTTTTTATCCAAAGACAGCTAAACTCGGCCACCCTCTTTAACCACCATCTCATTTGCGGTCCCTCCACCCTTCAGAAGCTAGCTGATTTTCTCTTACTGTCTGAGCTGCTTGAAAATCTACGCATTAAATGTCGTTCATGTTCAGGGTCATTTCCGTAGCCAAAACCACCAGCTGAGATGCTGGTTGGAGTTCTTGTTCAGGAGAACACCTTGTATATGAGAAGCTGATAGATGTCCTATATGAGAGGGTGTTTTGATGGTGTTGTGGACCAGCAAACTGCTCCTGCACGTACCTGCTTGCCGATGCTCCCAGAATCGCCCAGCATCCCAGCACGACCCTTATGTCCCTGGGGGAGAGAATACCGTCGAATTACTGGCCAACCATTCCATCAAGGTAGAGAGACCATTTGGAGATTCTCTCCAGGCTCATGATTTCTTCTAACCTTAACTCCCTGAAGACCCTGGGGTCCTTTCAGTCCTGCTGGACAGTTTGTGGGACACTGGAAGGGAAGGGAAAACTGGTCCTGATTCGTGCACCAGACACAAACAGCACATACTGATCATGCTAAAGTGAACTGAATTTAGGAAAAGAGTCAGAATTCGTTGGCTGCATGGAAGCACCTACAGGTACTAGGGATTTGTCTTGGCAGCACTGGTGAATGCATTCGGAAAAAAGTAGAACATAGATTAAGAATAATTAAAAACAGAAATAAAATTAAATAGATTTAAGTATGGGCAATAGTGAAAATCAGTACAGTAAATTTCCAAAAATTAAAGGAAGTGAAGAAAAAAAAGAGAAAGAGAGTTTGATAGAAAGGCAGTTTGTTGTGATCCTGAACAGAATTTATCATGGTATGTGTTTGTCAGTCCACATGCCCTACTGTCTGTTTGTATGCTTTCCTGTCTGTCTGTATGCCTTCCTGGTGGTCTGCATGGCTTCCTGTCTGTCTGCATGCCTTCCTGTCTATTTGTATGCCTTCCTGTCTGGCTGTCTGCTGATCACTTACATTTAGATAGTTATTGTACGAGTGGCAACAAGTTTGAGGTGAAGAGGAGGAGGAGGAGGAAGAGTCTGAATGGGAACGCAGGTCTTACCTGGAAGTCTGCACTTCCTTCCTCTCCTGTGAACTTTCCTGGACGGCCCTGGAGAGAAGGGGAAAGACTGAATGAAAAAAAGGAGACACACTGACATCATTCAACCTGAAAGGACTCCCAACCAACTGGCTGCTACTAGTGCTAATGGCTAAGCTAAGCGCTATGCTAGCTGGGCAGAGAAATGTGAGCCCGCTACAAACATTACTCTGCAAAAAGCCTTTCTGCACTCAGCTAGCTCATGAATATGTATTTCACTGAGGCTGGGGATGGAGAATAACTACATTTTGGGGCAACTATTGGCTCTTAGCAGCTATTGGCCTGCAGACAGGTGGAGTTAAAGATTATAGGTCTGTCTGAGGTTGGAGGTGCACGTCAACCTTCTGGTCTGTGAGCTTCACACATGGAGCAAACCCCAGCTTCGGTGTGAGTGACTAACGTATGTCTGGAGAGTCTGGCGTTTGGGAGGGGGGGGCATCAGAGATGAGGAGAGTCAGGGGTGCAGAACTATTGTGTGGATTCATTCGCCCTGTTTCTCATTTGACTGGCACTTTAAATGTGTTTCTTACTCACTCCAGTCAATCTTGTGATTGTTGTGTCTGATGCTGGTTATTCTCCCCCCCCCCACCAAAAAAGCCTCTTCTGTTTTTCATGTTTCCTCTCTGTACAGGTGCTCCTCTACTTATGAACTTTCAGACATACGAACGACGAGGACTGTAAGTCCAAATTGTGTTTGCTGTGCTCCCGTTTCCTGTCCGCAACATCAATATTTTTTTCTGCGCGCCAATTCCTCCTAGTACGACTTCTGGCCGCTACTCCCACCGCGCAGCAGCGTAGCACCGTGTGAACTCCCAGCATCCTAGTTCTTTGTACTTGCGTATATCCTTAAAATGATGCTGAATAACGACTTACGCACATTTCAGGTTAGGAACGGCCGTTCGGAACGTAATTCGTTTGTAAGTAGAGGAGCGTCTGTACTGTCTATCTTCCCATAGCCCACAGAAAGCACCTGCTTCTGTGCCACATGCTCGTCTGGCCTTGAGAAGCGGCCATCAGACACCCCTCTACTGCCCAGCAGCTTTTTGCGATGTACCGATTTCATCTGAGTGATGCCCTTTCATTCTCCACAGCTATTCGCAGTTCTGCGGTCGATCACATTCTGCACCATTCTGTAGCTCACCAACTTCCACTCTGCACTCGCGCTCCTCCAGTTATACAGCTAAACAATTCACCTCATACAGCTTATCTTAAAAAACCAAGATACCTGTGGTCCAAGTGTCCAATATCTCTGCGAGCTCCTATATTCTTTTCACATACCTCTGAATGCATATTTCTTTGGAAGCGTTAACTCATCACTGACTGGGAAAAAAGGTAAGGTTACAGAGGTTATACTGGTCTATCACCGAGTGAGCTTACTGGTTTGCCTGGGGGTCCTGGTAATCCTGGAAGCCCGGGTGGACCCATCAGGCCCTAATTAGGAGTGGAAGAGCAGGAAAAAGAGGAACAATATTATACACACACACCGGCACACACGCCTTGCAGAACGGGCTTGGTAACCATGGTGATAACCCAGCTAATACCTTGATGCCTGCTTTTCCCATTACACCTGGCAGACCAATTGGACCAGGCAGTCCCTGGTAATAACAGAGGGAGAAGAGATGCAGAGACAGAGGAGAAGATAACATGCCATTAGATCCAGCAAATATGCTTCTGAAAGCAAAATGTACCTTACGGGAAATGAAGGGGACATGCTACATATAACACTAGCAGTGTTATTAAGCATAGATAACACTAGCAGTGTTATTAAGCATAGATAACACTAGCAGTGTTATTAAGCATAGTGTTCCCCATTTTTTTATTGTCTCTATGGAAAAGCCATGTAAGGTACGTTATGGCAACTTTAAAAATGTACTGCACCAAACAAACTCTGATCGGACAATTTGGCCTTAGGGAGCTTTCCGATGAGTCCAGGTATGGTTAAACACTGCAACACTTTACTGGGTCCTGTATGGCTGGTCCTCACTTTGCAGATAGACAATTAAATTTCAGTTACATTTAACAACCACTGGATGGCGCTAAACTTCATGAGACACACATCTGTTTATCTCATTTTTAGAGGAAAACTGAGACATTCTCAGAGGAATCCCTGGTTTTGGAGAGGCTAGCCTTTATTCTTGGGCAACTCTGGTAATGGCTAGTAGGTGCTGGTTAAGTTCTTCCACAATTTGCAGTGTTTTACAGTCAAGACAGCAGTGACTGCTTTTGGAACACACTGGATCTTCAGTCTGGCTATACTCACAGGCAGTCCGAGAAGTCCAGGCCCCTACATGACAGTGAAAGAATAACACAGTTAGATTAACAGTGAAGCACTGGTTCACTGGTTCACAGTGAAGTGGCGGTTCACTGACCCGCTATTATACTTATTACTACTATTATGCTATACTTATCATGCCTGAAAAGTTTTGTAAAACTCCTGTTACATAATGGGCGAGGAATTTAGAGAATATTGCAGAGAACATGTTTAAAATGTACCGTTAATAAGGGATGAGGTTTCTAAATGCCAGCTGGTGGTCTTTTTTGTTTTATTTAACTTTATTGTATATAAATGTCTGCTATTCAAATAATAAACCCAGGAAAGCATTTGGGCGAGATAAGATTCTTGACAGAAGCACGTTTAGTTGCTTGTGTATTATGAAACATATATTCTTCCTATTTTCATTTTGGGACCTAAAAGTAAAGGTGAGTTTGACAGTCCTGACAGTCCCATTGATTAGATCATCTTAATATCTCCTCACAGAACACTGTTTGGTGTGTATTAAACATCACACTGCCTGATGTTGATGGACTAATCACTTGGCATGGAGAAATGGCTGTACTTACCGGTGATCCAGGTCTTCCTACAGGCCCCGGCTGGCCCTGGAAGAACCGCAGGATGGGTTAGATTTGGTTCTGATTTGTGTACGTTACAGTTGGACAGTATAAAGTTTGTGGAAGGTATGCGGCATTTGGTCTATGTGTTGGGTGTAACTGGGTTTTAGTGAAGGAGTTAGATCATGTCTGAGATGCTTCCATAAATGCAGGTAAGTAGCAGAACATCTTATGATGGCAGACATTGATTTTTGACAAAATGGGCGTGCTGCTGCGTCATTGGCTGGTTGGTAAAAGGGGAGGTCTTGCCTTGGGGCCAGGGTTCCCAATTGGCCCTCGTTCTCCCTTTGGTCCAATCAGGCCCTGGAACAAAGAGAGAGAAGTGCTAAACTTCACCAGGTCCACTGCCGGGATCACGGGAGGGGAGCAGGAGAAGAACCAGGTGGGAGGAGATTCGCATCATGGGAGCCTGGTTGAGGTCTTTTTTGTCCCACCCAGGAATTTTGCACAGCAGTCCTGAGTCCCACCACAAAGGTACCATTTCACATACATTTTTCCAGATGCTTGGTTGTCTGTGTTTTATGTTTAATTGATGGTTCATTTTTGGTCCATTGTGGCAAATAAGGCTGTCAGGGTTCCCGCCTCCCTCGTGAGAGGTGTGACTTCCACACAGATTAGCCAGTGCGATATCAACGTACATTATTAATTCCTTCTGTAAGCTAGTGTGCAAATTGCTCAGAGATCCTCAGTAACACTAGGGATCTAATAGCTGACAGACTATAATTTCTTAGAACATACCTTGTTAGCGTAAGGTGCAGGGAAACTTTGCCATCATTAGGATTGAGTTTTGCTCTCTGAGAGGCTAACAGCCCCTTAACACATGTTGACATTTCGGTGCAATGAGGAGAGCCTAGGATTGAAATTCCTGAATGGATTAGTTTACAAATCCCTGCTGAGTTGGGGTTTTAACTTTTTATGTGACTGAGACACAGCAGGAGGTATCCTCACTGTCCTTTCCCTACAGCAGAACTCGTAAAAAATTATAAATACTCATCTGGGAAACCTTTTACTCTCTCCATATATCAGCTGTTTATATACTCTAGGATTTTCATCCTTCCAGGGTCCACACAATGTGGCATTTATTACCTGAAACTATGACTTGGTGCCCCTTGAGACTGTATAGTCACTAAAGTGGATTGTGACCTTTGACCTTTTAGCAGCACCTAAAGCGGTTCTCATAAAACGGCAAAAACCCCACAGCAGGACTCACATCAATTCCATTCTCTCCTGGGGCACCATCCCGCCCTGGCTCTCCTGGTTCCCCCTTGGCACCCTAAAAATGATAACAGAGGGGTAAGTATTCACAAAACACACTCTGTGCAATTACTCTTTCTGAGGTTAGCCTCTCTGCTGCAGGGATGGTACTTACTACTGGGCCGGGGGGACCTGGGAGTCCTTTCTCTCCCTAGAGCGTGGCAGAGAGACAGAGGGAGCTTACAGGGTTATTCACAAACAAAAACACAATTCACAAACTTTATTGGGCCCTGTACTGCTGGTCCTAACCTTGCAGATAGACAATTAAAATTCAGTTACATTTCATAACCACTGGATGGCGCTAAACTTCATGGGACACGTCTGATTTTACCTAGTTTTTAGAGGAAAACTGAAATATTCTCATTGGCATTTCACTCAGGGTGTACCTTAGCCTCATACCCTGAGTAACCTGGGATAGACCTAAGGCTACCTGTCATTCTAACCAGGAGAAGCAGCTGGATGGATGGATGGATGGATGAATGGATGGATGGATAGAATGGAACGTAAATATGTACTGTATGTGGGCATGTTTATAATTATATTTAACTGTCATAGCTAACTGAGCCAGTTTCATGCTTTGGTACACCTATTGCGGTTTAAAATACACACAATGAAATTTATGGAATTAATATACATAAATATTCACAATAATATATATGGCGATTATTTACTTTAGTTGTTATGCCCTTATAGACTTGAATTTCATCTATTAATTTCATGTCCTTACCAAAAAATAACGTCACTGAACCTATCTTCACACCTGGATAGCTGTAAATTATGCTTTTATGGCACTAAGTGAATAGATAAATATAAAACTGTCCCCAAAGTTAATAATATGTGGCGACATTTGATAGCACATCAACCTTATCACATTTCTCAACCTAATGCAAGACCATTTCCAAAAGGAAGAGAACTTTGCAAAGAATATTCAATACCGGAGCACAGTGCTCTTTTTGTACTGCAATGTTTTCGTTTCGGGCGCCCTCTGGTGGCATGACTGTAATGCTGCGGTTGAGCGCTCGCTTCGAATCACGTAGTGTACAATAGCTGTCTTTGTACACTGCTCTCAGCAAACCGGTGCGGCAAAATAACTCCAGTACTCACGTCGATACCATCAGACCCAGGGATTCCTGCGGGTCCTGGAGGGCCGAGAGGACCCAGCTGTCCTGATGGACTGGCCTGCAATGAAATACAGCCACTGGCATGTAATAATTCGATTTTTGATTTAGTAATACTGTTTAACAGACCTATTTTACAGCATGAGATATAACCAATTTAGTTCATTACAACTCAACTACTTTAAAATTTAAATTTGAAAATATTCATTTCAAAATTAAAATTTGAAAATCTATCATTTTATTTCCTCATTTGCTTGCAGATTTAAAACTGCAAAAGGGATAACGAATGCAGATGGGTAGAGAGTCCAGTGCCCTTTTCACACTGGTCTGCTATCTTTGCTTGTGCGCTTGATGGCTGTTTGCTAACAGCACCTAGAGAGAAAGGCATTAGCTACGGGCTGCAGGGAGCAGGGTGCGAATTCCCAGCGAGGGCCCCGTAGCAGACACTGAAATTTAATTCTGCCATTGATGCAGTGAAAGAGTGAAAGGGCTTCTGAAGAAATTTCTTCATACATGAACGGATCTTGCAAATGAACCAGTGTGGTATAACTCTTCATCATAGGAACATGACAACACTCACTTTTCCCCATAGCCCATAGAATATTTAACACTGAGAAATGAGCTCCAGTTATGGCCTTTTAGTTTAACCCCCACCCCACCCC
>JAODJU010000046.1:15135536-15161347 GCA_026776725.1 Gnathonemus echidnorhynchus
GTTGCCCCCCCCCCCCCCCCCCCTCCGCTTGTGGAGGCCGGGTTCCGGTCTTCCATTGTTCTTATGAGCCAGTTGCTGAACTGGGTAACCAAACAACACAACAGCGACAGCTTTTCTTTGTAGTAAGCTTTGTGTTGCCATAGCAAAGTTGTGTGTGTATCTGAGGGTCTGGTGTTGGATAATATATGAACCACGGGACCATCTGCTCAGCAGAGGATCTCAACAGCCATGGGGGGGGGGCTGATTCCCTAGTCTTTTGGACATTTCTGGCTGCCTTCTGGGTGAGTTCCTCAAGGCTACAGAACAGTCTGGCTATGGGAAATGGAACAAAGTGGAGGACCGGCCGGCGATGGCTGAGTTGTTTCAGAATCGGGGCGATGCTTCGCTAACATGGGATGGCTGCTGTGTGTCAGGCTGATC
Organism: Gnathonemus echidnorhynchus; assembly: GCA_026776725.1. NCBI lineage: Eukaryota > Metazoa > Chordata > Actinopteri > Osteoglossiformes > Mormyridae > Gnathonemus > Gnathonemus echidnorhynchus. Next base: position 15,135,957 of record JAODJU010000046.1, read on the forward strand.
TTGCACAGCCTTGGGAGGCTTTGGGTGTGCAGACATGCAGTGGCAACAGTGATGTTCATGGTATCGCTACATCTTCAGTAGCTCTGTCAGTCACTGGCCAGTGATGAAGAGAGGAGGAGGCTGCAGGGGGGGGATGGTGGCACGGGACTGTGGGTGATCAATGAGAATGAAGACCGGTACCTTTAGCACCTGTGCCTTGGTCTGAGATGTTCTTCTGTCACCAAGGCATAGGTTGGTGCAAACTACAGCTGATCTCTGTCCCTTGCTACGTTGACACTGTCACTTTTTGTCCCTGTCCTTGAGACACATGGAACAGTTAAACTTTAATCATGGCTGTCCGCTGCCCTATAGGCCGGGCTGGGCAGAGGCCCATGGTAACTTTTTTAGAACAATAATGACAAATCACCTAGATCAGGGTTCTTAAAATCAGGACCTCGATTCCAAATCCAGGCCTTGTTTTCAGTTCTCCCCGGTAGTTAGTTTAATAATTACTGATTCTGATTGGGCAGAGGCTTCACACCTGACTGACAGGTAAAGGAAGGCTGGAAAACCAGCAGTGCTCGGACCTCGAGGACCATGATTTGAATAACCCTGACCTAGATTTAAGGTTACAGTTGAGTACAGACTCTGACATGCTGGTTCCTTTTTAAGTTCGTTGACAGCAAGGATAAATATTGATGCATTTCTTAAGCTTAAACAGTTAATTGTTTCTTGTAGAGGGTGAAAACAAACAATATCTGCTTTAAAACACATACATAGTAAACATGCGTGGTGTAATGAGTTCTTCCCATCTCCGTGTCCCTCCTCAGGTAATGCCGTTACTCCTCTATTGATTCGTAATGCCTGAAAAAAATCACGGCAGGTCACATGATTAATGTTACGTGATTCATGTCACATGATTGGGGTTTGAAGTAGCCCAGTGGAACGTTATACTAAATTTCCACTGGCATGGAGATAAAAGTTTGCTTCTGATTTAAGAGGAAGTCTTCTTGCTCTCCTCAGTGGTACAGTATGTGAGTCTAAGTCAGCTGTCTTTTTGCATCTTTGTGACTTCCCTGCACCCTTTTGAGTCACAGAGCAGAGGTGGAAGTGGTTAACACCATGTGGTTGTAGCAAAATACATCACGTGGCACTGGAAATCTTGCATATTCTGAATTCTAACCAGTGTTGCTCTGGTGACTTGTCAGAGTTCAGTAGTTATTGGACACAGCTGTGTTTGTTTGCAGTTGTATTTGTTGCCTGAAGTGTAAACCAAATGTTTTGCGACAGATGTCTGTCATTACTTGTTCTTATGACTGTTCTAATAGGTTAACTGGAACCAAAATCTGTATTTTGCTCTATGTTCATTTCATACAAGCCTCTTCTGCAACAATGACAGCCGCTCTGTCCGCGACTGAGAGAAGACGGGTGCGTGGTGGAAGTGACCGGAATCAGCAGGGAAAGGCCGGCCTCTGCTTTATCGTGTGGCGTTTCTGCAAAAGAGGACGCAGACCTGTGACAGAGCTCTCTGGGGGTGGGGGGAATGTGGCCCGGGAGTTAATGGTTGTACTGGAAACCAGTGGGCAGGCCAGGTGGTGGGTTCTTTTGCTTCTTGTGCTGGGGATTAACTTTGGTGTGTAACTATGGATGCAGAGGGGATACCTTGTGCAGGACAGGCCTGTCGGCACCTAAGCCACGAGGACGACTCTTCTGTGAGCTATACCCTAGTACCGGTATAGTACCCGGTACCTAGTACCCGGTACCTAGTACCCTGGTAGTTGTTAACTATCGCCTTGGTCACAGGGCACGTTATCAAAGGTACAACAGCAGACTCCCTCGATTGAGCCCAGGAGTTTGGGATTAGCCTCCATGCTTCTCTTTAGTCTGAGCCTCGGCTTTGCTCTCTGCTGCTTCCTCTGGTGGGATGGCGGAAGTTTGTGCACCTGCTTGTATCTGTAAGAATGTTTGGGATTGGGGGGGTGGGGGCAGTGTGCAGACAAGCTGTTCCCGTCCCATCGGCTCTTACATGCTAGCAGTAGCCATTTGGTCACTGGATGGGTCAGGGGAGTTTTTTTGTAAAATGAATGAGTTTTATAGAAATACTCCCCCCTGTAAATCTCTGGGTTTCCGTGTGCTTGGAGAGGAGGTTACCCCCCCAGCCACTCCTGACTCTGACCCACAGGTCGTGACCCTTTGCTGGGAGGGGGGGGTATTTGTGCAGCGAGGTAACCAGCCTTCCTCCCGAAACGCCTTTCCAGACGCCGCCACCTCGGTCACGGCGCTCGCGCTGCCCCCCCACCCGCGAAGATGCCTGGGTCTCCTGATCCGAGCCCTTTCTCCTATACCCAGTCGGACACGTTGGCGTAACACGCTTGTTAGTTCTCACTCACGCTGAGGGTGAGGTTTTGCATGATGCAGTTATGTAGCTGGACCTGAGATTGAGTGATTTTCCTAAGGGTACAGTACCAGCGTGCATTACTGGGCTGGAACTTTATACTTAAGCCTGCAGCCCCTGGCAGCTTCCTGTAGATACGGTGAAGCCTAATGAGGGATTTCGTTGGCAGGTCTCTCAGCCAGCAGTGCTGCTGCAGGGGGCTGGACCAGGGGTCTTTGCTGCCTGCTGGGCCTGGGGGTTTTGCTGCCCGCTGGGCCTGGGGGTTTCGCTGCCTGCTGGGCCTGGGGGGTTCCGCTGCCTGCTGGGCTGTAGGGTTTCGCTGCCTGCTGAGCCTGGGGGCTTCGCTGCCTGCTGGGCCTGTGGGTTTCGCTGCCTGCTGTGCCTGAGGGTTTCGCTGCCTGCTGGGCCTGGGGGCTTTGCTGCCTGCTGGACCTGGGGGCTTTGCTGCCTGCTGGGCCTGGGGGCTTTGCTGCCTGCTGGGCCTGGGGGCTTCGCTGTCTGCTAGGCCTGAGGGTTTCGCTGCCTGCTGTGCCTGGGGGTTTCGCTGTCTGCTGGGCCTGGGGGCTTCGCTGCCTGCTGGAGCTCTTCTCATGTGCTGCATCGTATCATTTACAGGGTTCTTCTACATATACACAAACAGACCCAAGCACCCCGGCTCAGGAGGCCCTGCTGAAGGGCCGCCTGCATGGCTGTGCTCTCGCTGTGGTTCAGCTTTGTCGTGTGGCTTGCTACGGCCTCCCAGATGGCTGCCAATGAAGGAGGCCAAATGTGTGAGATGAGTTCTTCTGTTCAAAGTGTGTGAGTGACAGTGGGAAATATGATCATTAATCTGGTTATGATGTTTATCGCACACCCAAAGCAGTAAAATCTATCATCTAGGGCAGAGTTTCCCAACCCGGTCCTCGGGGAACCACAGACGGTCCACATTTTGATCCCCGAGGATCAGGTTCCATCCCTGTGCAGCATTTCCAGATTCATGACATGAACTAGCAAGTCCTGTGTTTCATGAAGCCCAGTATAGTGATTCCTGTTTGAATCCTGTGCCAGGCTAAGGGTGCAGTTTTGCCATCTAGTGGCTGTGGGGATGAATTTCACAAAAACAACACTTCACATTTTGCTCCTTTAAGAACGAGGCCAGCTTTTCTAGTTCAGCAACTCCCGAATTCTCTTTGAAGCCTTGTGTAGCCTCAGAAGGCTCTTATATAACTCTATAACTGAAGCTTTGAAGAAATTTCTATATTTCGTTGCTCATTTACTCATTTCTAGTTGTGAGTTCCATCACCAACCTAAATTCACAACCGATTCCAGGTGTTCTATTTTCTGTCTGCAGTAAGTGCATTGGAACTTCACGTCCAGCAGAAAGGACAACAAACACTGTGCAGATGATCAGCAACAAGCCATCCACATGTGGTAGTGCGGGGAAAACACAGAATTCTTAGACTTCAAAAATCCAGATAAGCTGGCTGTATCTGTATGTGTGAGTAATAACCACGGTTACCTCAATTGAAGATGGTCTCCACCACTGGTGAGAGTCTGCCTGCCGCCCCCACCTCTGTGAAGACAGTTGGAGTGCTTGGGGGGGGGGGGGGCTTTCATCTCCAAGCTCGTCTCCTGACACGTCAACTTCTGATTAGTCATTGCGATGAATGTCATAGTCAGATCCTGCGGCTCCTGGTTACTGCAGACGCCTGTAGCTGTGCTGGCCTGTGTTACAGCAGTCTGGTCACTAGCTGTGCTGGCCTGTGTTACAGCAGTCTGATCACCGGCAGTGTGTAATGCAAGTACAGAAGCAGGCCAGAGGTCACACGGTGACCCCGCGCCAGTGGATGCTGGTCTGGGGTCGGGCTTGCGGGGGAATGTTGGGTATATATACAGTATCATAGTTTAGTTGTTGTTAGTTCTTCTGCAAGGTGGCATGGTGGTGCAGTGGGTAGCGCTGTCACCTCACACCTCTGGCACCTGGGTTCGAGTCTCTGCCAAGGTTTGCATGTTCTCCCCCCGTGTCGTTGTCTGCATATTCCGGTCCCCCCCCCAGTGCAAAAACAGGCTGGGGCTAATTGGAGTTATCAAATTGCTCATAGCTGTGTGTGCGTGTTTCCTGTGATGGGTTGGCGCCCCATCCTGGGTTCTTCCCTGCCTTGCGCCCATATGCTGCAGGACAGGCTCCGGACCCCTGCGACCCTGAACAGGATAAGCGGTTTCAGAAAATGGATAGAAGGATAGTTCCTCTGCTTATTTTTCTGAGGCTTTGTCTATGTGATTTCAGACACTCCCCGGGTTACGATGGTCCGTGTTATGTTATTTTTTTTACAATAGGTAAATGTTTTTCACTTTCAGTACATTATTTAATAAATCATATGAGATATTCAACGACTTTATTATAAAATGGACTTTGTTTTAATGATTTTGCCCAACTGTAGTCTAATATCAGTGTTCTAAGCATGTATAAGGCAGGCTATGGGCTAGGCTATGATGTTTAAGTTAGGTATATTGTACTAAAATGCATTTTTGCTTTACGATATTTTCGCCTAATGTTTATCGGAACATAACACTATTGTATCCTGGGGAGTGGCTGTAATTTAGGTCTTATTATTGATCTGGTCTGAATGACTTGTTCTCTGTCGCTGAATCTGTACATGTTTCAATTCCAAGACAAAAAATGTGTATAAATGTGGAAATTGCAAATGAACCATCAGTCATATGATAAAATAACTATACAGCCTTTCTCTCCCTCTTTCTCTCTCTCTCACTCTCTCCCTCTCTCTCTCTCTCTCTCCAGGTCCCAGATGGGCCTCATGGAACCTAGGGGTCTTCATTTGTATCCGCTGTGCTGGAATCCACCGGAACCTAGGAGTCCACATATCACGGGTCAAGTCTGTGAACTTGGACCAGTGGACCCAGGAGCAGATTCAGGTCAGAGGTCTCACCCTGTCTGACTCCCTCATAGGCTTCCTATCCACACTTCTATGTGCCCAATTCTATGTTACGAGTTATGAGGGTCCCATAATTCATGCCAGTCAGCGCAGTGACTGTGTACAGGATCAGTATATCCGCATGTTACACATCAAAGGACTTTCTGATTCCTTTGTGTGTCATATAAAAGAGTGTGGGGATGAATGCGCACTGAGTTTCTTAAATGGCTGAACCCACAGAATTCTCATTAGTAGCATTATTTTTAATGTCAGATCTGATTCTGCAAACTTTCTTAGCCGCCTGTAATTTAAAATTGACTGTCAGGAGGGGATGTGCGGAGCCTAAAAGTTAAGAAGTTGTAAAGTTGATGTGTGTGGCACAGAGGCTTCTGCTGCAGATCCCTGATGCATCTTTGCCCCGTAACATAATCAGATCAGATCCTTATGAATTTGTGCACAGAAGGTCGTAACCCGGAACAAATGGAACTGGGATGTTCTGAGCAGAGTGACTCATCCCGGAAATATTAAACACTGAGTGCGCTTTTGCGTCAGAATCCCGACTAGCTGGGGGTGTGGGGGGGCAGCGCAGAGACCTTCTGACTGGGTTGGCTGTTCAGATTTATGTGGCTGAGTGCGCAGGTTCCACAGAAAGGTCAGATAGAGAGTGTGTCTCACGGCAGAGCAAAAGGCAGATGTGAAAACCCAAGAATCCCAACATTCTTGTAACACAATGGCAAACACAATAATGTAATATTGTTATTATTGTTATTATTATTGCTGTTGTTATTATTGTTATATAAAAGGAGAGGGACATCACATTTGCAGTTTGGGCTGCAGGGATCTCGGTCTGTGTTTGTGAACGCTTTCTGCATGCGTAATGCGATTTTTGGGTCTGGTTCTTCTGCAGTGTGTCCAGGAGATGGGAAATGCTAAAGCTCGCCGTCTCTACGAGGCCTTTCTGCCAGCCTGCTTCCAGCGGCCCGAGACTGACCAGTATCCCCGACTCGCTCTCCCTTGGGACGCCTTTGAGTCCAGTGGGGAAGGGGTTTAATTTTAGTGCAGACAAAGTCATGTGAGCTCACAAGAATGAGGAAGCAGACTGATGTGTTTTTGGGGAGGGGGAATTTTCCTTTTTAGGGTACAGAATACCGGGGGGGGGGGGAGCTTGTGTATTCTGCTAAAAATGCAATTGCAAGTTCTTGCAAATTCTAGCAAATTTTCACATGTAACAGCAGATCTCCTACTTCAGCACAATGGGAAGGCAAGGGTTTGTTTAAAAAGGCAAACCACAGATCCACGAAGCTGTGGGAACAGGTAGCATTTTACACGAACCCTGTGACCGGCCTCCGCAACACTACAAATACTGACTAGTCGGGCTTTTCTACCCTATTGGTGCAAACATGGAGCCTCATTAAAAATGTAGCGATAAAAAGTCGCGAAAAAATTACCTATAAATAATAAATGCCTGAATTATACCTGTTTTTAGAAACAAAAAAAATGAGATTTTTAGGCAAGGCAAACGATATCACTAACGATATTGCTCACTGAGTATTGCGATTCGATATCGACCAATCAGCTGTATTTTTAGACTGTAAGTTTAATGTCGTGTCAGCAGTAGCATTAGCCGAATCTCAACATGCATCACACGCCAAAAAATTGACTCCCCCCCCCACCTAATTTACATATGTTCTGTGCTCCATGGCCGCCTGGCCAACAAGCAGAACACTTTCTCCTTAATGAAGGTCTGACAGATCTGCTGAGGTCTTCATCCGTGACAAGTACGATAAGAAGAAGTACATGGATAAGTGCCTCGACGTCCAGGCGCTCAGGGTGAGTCTGAAAGAGACCCGTCACCTGCCGCAGCCCAGTGAGCTGCACGACTGCAGGCTGCAGCTCTGCGCGCTTTCAGTACGGCAACTAATCTCCCTGATAATAGTCAAACCATGAGTGCATGCCTTCATTTTAAATTTATGATGATGCTAATTCTCAACTAATTTCCCGGGTTGCTGGTATCTTGCAGAAGGAGAAGTCTAGTGACTCCATAGTCAAGGAGGCACCAGTTGTGTTTGAGAAGATGAAATTGGTGAGTGGATGTGAATTAAACTTCCTGGCATGTCAGCTTTCGTGGTGAATTCGTGGTGATTCGAGTATCGTCATGCTTAGATGCGTTAACCTAGGTTAGCTTTTATATACCATCCTAAGTTTGCTTCTTAAATTTAAAACCCCTTGTCCTCATTTGACCCCTTAAAGCTTTACTGATACATTGATTGTCTTGATTTCTCTCAGAAAAGGGATGATTCCCAGCAGCTGAAGTCCAGTCCCACAAAGCCAGCTCACATCACAGCTGACTTGTTAAACCTTGGTAATGTGAACATACCTAACGCATGCTGTCATCGCTGTTGTCTTTACGCAATGCAAAGTCTACTGCAAAGTGCTTTCTGAAAAGTTACAGCGCAACCAACATGGCAGGCGCTGCATTTTTCATGCTGCATTATTCCGGCCCGCATGGTGGGTAGTGTAGGATGCATGGTGCATTATTGATGCACCGTGCAACTCAACAGCTCCTGCTGCTGCCTGCGTCGTGTTTAGAACTGTCCCTCCTCTGTGACGTTTCCTAGATGCTCCAACCCCACTGACCAACGGTGGCCCCAGCCCCGAGTTGACGGACCCGTTGGATTTGTTCGGCTCTGTCTCCACCACCTCTGCCAATCACGCCAAAACACCGGTGAGCAGCAGTTATAGGTGGCACTAGCAGTGGCATGCTACTCAAAACCTGGTCCTATCTAAGAATGATGCATCAGATGGATAATTCCCTGCATTCCATCTGAGACTAACTTGCCTGTATTGACTGTTATCTGCTTGACTCATCCCAGCCAGCTTCAGTGTCCATGCCTGCGAAACACCAAGTTGGCAGCTCTGTCCCAGAGAACCTCAGTCTCTTCCTGGACCCTGCCCCAAAACCTGAGGAGGTGCCTAGGAAGATGTCCAAAGACTCCATCCTGTCTCTCTACAGCACCGTCACACCACACACCAACAGCATGCCTCCTCACGGTGAGTTTTCCCACCCCTGGAACCTGACCACCCATTGGCTGCTACTCGGGGCTCTCCAATTGGTCAGATTAGTTTTGGTACTCTCGGATTATGTAACCCTGTTGCACACCAAAACATGTTTCTTGTGAAACCACAGAGGTCTGTGTTGCTGTTGGTAACGTTGAATATTCCACTCTGGAAGTAGCCAATAACAATAAACTTAAAATTAGAGATGTGAAACCAAGAGCCAGTGAGCAGACTTCCTGCTTTTATGTCCATCTGCTGGTTATTAATAATCGATATTCTGAGGAGGAGCATGTAAGCGGGAGTCTGGCCTCCAGGGTCGCTTCGGGCTGTCCATGTGTTTTCTGTATTGTGGGATCTGTTCTTGGAGAGTCTTCATGCTCTTAAAGCCTAAAACTGTAGAATTGGACCGAATCTGAGGGATGATGAATTGGTTTGGAAGGATGCTGGACTGGCCGAGTGCCAGGAGCAGGCCTTTGAAGAAGTGGTTTATATCAGCCTTTCAGGATCAGGGCTTGAACATAATTGCCTGTTACCTTGCGGGACCTCCGTAGGTTGACTGTTTTGTTTGTGTATGTGTTTGTGTGTGTTTGTTTGTTTGTGTGTGTGTGTGTGTGTGTTGGCTCCATAGGCGGCATGTACGTGGCCCCACCACATATGGGTTACGCCGCAGCCGGATTTGGGCAGTACCAGCCCATGGCCCAGGGCGGGATGATGGGAGCCATGATGGGGATGCCCGCGGGCACGCTGGCACAGCCTGGCCTTCTGTGCCCGGCCGGGATGCCGGCAGCGACGCCCTATGCGGCGGGGCTGCCAGGGGGCGGGATGGGCATCCCCAGCAGCATGGTGGGAGGGCTGCCCTCTCTGCCCCAGCAGATGTACGGGGTGCAGCCAGCCCAGCAACTCCAGTGGAACATCACGCAGGTGAGAGGAACCCAGCGACACTGGCCCAGGTCCCAGAACTCCAAAAAAATCAGTAAAGATTCCATTTCCAATTAATCTGATTTTGAATGATGATATTTAAATGCCCGTCTTCAGGTCATGGTGATGTAAAAATATGTTTTAGGCAGTGAGATAAAATGATGCTTATATGACCTTCATGTTTATGTAAAACTATGATATTATGTCTGTCAAAGTTCCAGCTTGGCCATTTCAGAACCTCTCCTGAAGTCACCACAGTATCTGCAGGAACCATCCAACACACCCATGCACATTTTGACTCAACTACTAACACACCATGTATGGCTAATCAATACCTCATTGAGTCAATTAATTAACTGAGGTGGTGAAATTTGATGAATACATGGAATGGCTGAGGTTTGGGACTGAAGCTGTGTTCATCTAACTTTCCAACAAGATATCTGTGACTTTTGGAGAACAGAAGAATTTCCACATGTTCTAATGTTAAATTGTGCTTTTTTCTGAGGACATATACAGCCATGGAAAAAATTAAGAGACCACTTTATATTTTTAAACAAACCCTGCATTTTTAATAATTCTGGTTGTGCTGCCAGAAGGCTAATTGGCTGGTCGCTTCCAGGTTCAGAATCTCTAAGACAGCAGTACACAAGAATAAGGTGAAGTAGGAGACACTGGGAACGGCCAGAAACCAGCCAGGTGAAGGGTGGAAATGACATTCTAATGCCAGAGATGTTCGTTAACTTATCCGACAGTTTCTTGTGAATCGTAGGATGATATCAAGTGACCTTCAAAAGGAATGGGAAACATTAAGTGCAGGTGTGAGGTGCACTGCTAGGACAGTTTGTATCAACCTTCTAGAAGCTGGACCCATAAAACAAGGAAGAATCAGGCTGCAATTTGCAGAAGAAAATATATTATTCATAGACGCACATCCATAAATTAAGAAGTGAGCGCAACAAAAAATTGTACTGTGGTGTCTTAATTTTTTTCTAAGACTGTGTACTTAATGCACAGATAGCCTGAAACATTTTCTTTGACTGCCTAAGACGTCTGCATGTGCTGCATGTCTGCGGGCATAAGGCTTCGGCACAGTGCCGTTTGCTGGTGCTGTAAAGCGGCTGTTTCTTGCAGATGACCCAGCACATGGCCGGCATGAACTTGTACGGTGCCAACGGCATGATGGGATACTCTCAGCCCATGGGAGGAGGGGCGGTGCCCGGATCGAGTCACATGCTTGGGACACACGTGTGGAAATGATTGCGGCGGTCTGAAGGAGCAAGGCTGGGGGTGGCTGGTAAATGGACCGGACTTTCAGGGTGTCGCATAAATGAAGGTTTACTTCTGGGCTTTGGGGGGGGGGCAGTCAACAAATTTGCACCCCCCCCCCCTTCTTTTTCCTTTATCTTTTACTCCCTTGCCATTGTTTTTCAAGATCTCCATATTTGCCTTCAAACGTCACCGACCTCTCGGAGGTCCAAGAATCAGGGTCACGCTTGGCTCAACACCAATATTTCGTGGTTCTGAAAAATTTGTTTTTTTTTTTTTTGTTTTTTTTTTAAATAAGGCCGGTTTTCCCCCATTTTGTCTTTCTTGCCCTCGCAGGCAGCAGATCACCTTGCCTGTGCTGACATTGTGGGGTCACTGAAGGCTGCAGGTAGCTGCCTGAACTCGCCAAGCTAAGATCTTGTCGCTCACCAGTTTACTTCAACTTTTCAGAATTTTTTTTGTTGTTAAAAGTCTTGGTTCTGCTTGCGCTCTGGTAACTCGGGCAAATGACCATTCGTTGTTGCCCCGCCAGTGCCCACGCAACATTTGTCGCAATTGCTTGTTCCACAGACACGGCGGCTGCTTGAATTATAAACCGATGGTATTTCTCAATTTCCCACGCAAATTAGTCCTAACTTAACTTAGCTGTTTGTAAGACATCCTATGTTTAAGGGATTTTAAGTTAATGAAATTTATATTCCTTTTGTCACAACTGGGGGGCCAAAAAAACAGGGCCAACTGGGCAACCAAAGATATGCGACGGCTTTTCTCAGTAGCCAGGCGGGGTAACTGTAATGTCACATGACACCTCCCCCCCTTCGCTTCCGATAAGCCACTGAATGCAGGTGGACACCCCCCCACACACAGGCAAGGAGGCAGACGACATGAATCGATGCTGGACGCTGCTCTGTCAATGTCCACACGGTGATGTCATAATGAATGTACACTGCCAGGACAGAGAACGTCTCTCTAGAAATGTATCCAGCACTGTCAGCTCTGCTTATTCGGTTAGAGTCAGCATTGGCCGTGTTGAGCCTATAGGAGGGCAGGCTGAGGGTCACATGGGCTTCTCATGTCCGCTGCCCGCAGGGATCTGTACCCTTTGGCTTAGTGTGACAGGAAGCTGTTTGCCCTCTGAAGTTGCAGTAGCGTGTGGGTGTGTGCGTTTGAGAGAGAGAGAGAGAGAGAGAGAGTCAGTCTGTGTGAGTGGTTTCGCATGGATAGCCCCTGGGTGGGTGGCAGATTGTCCATTGGGGGTAGCTATTTGACAGAGAACAGCCCCCCCTGTCTCTGAGAGCTATATGATCTTGGCTTTCTGAATGTCTGCAGGATTTTTGCAGGTTTGCTTTTTCGGTTACTTATTGACTTGAGCAGAAAGTGTGACCTTTCGAGTGTGTTACCCTGTGTTACCCCTGTCTGAGGCTGTCCTTCCTCTCCTGTTTGCTTTGTGTGCCACTGTGGGCATACAAACACATGGTAAACCTCTCCTTTTGCAAATAGGGAGCCATGTTGGATATCTAGGCGAAATGTGAGCGCGCTACGGACAAGGAGACAAAGACAGAGGGTTCCTGCAGTGAGGTGGGCCACTTTCTCTAGGGTACCCTCCGTAATCAGCCAGCACTCTCCACAGCACCACTAGCTCCATCCTGGGCATTCTGTATTTAGGTGCAGCATAAGGAAAATCCCCTTCATTTAATGGCGTTTCAGTTCAGTGACAGTAGATGGAGCCCTCTGGTGGTGAAGAGAGGGATTGCGTTCTAGTTACATAGCTACTCTGTGGCTGTGGTAGGTTTTTCCAATAAAGGTATGCACCACTATCTAGGAATCTGGTTTGGGTAAGGGGGCAGTGCGGAAACTATGCAAGCATTTGGGAGTGTACACACACATGCACATCGGAGGTACAAAGAAGCTTCCCATACACACATGCTCTCAGCAGACTCATAGGGCCTGTATCACCTATGCTATATCTTTTTTTTATTATTATTATTTATAATGCTCCTTTGTTTTTATTACCAGAATATTCCATATAGCTTCTCCGCATTAGACTGCAGTAATTTCTTATGTTCTTCTGTTAATATTATCCGGCGTTGTGTGAGGCATGTTCTGTGCCGTGTGGCTCTCTGTCATCACCCTGGCTTCCTGTAACAGGAACAGAGCCAGGCCACCTTCCCCAAGCCCCGCCTCCACCTTCCCCAAGCCCCGCTCCTTCCTTTTCATTTTCCTTAGGATTATAATTATTATTGTCATCGTTGTTGCTGTTGAAATGCATGATGGTAATTATGTAAATAATTCGCTGTGTTCTTATTGTGCCTCGTGGGCCGCACTTGACGTAGACGTGCCACATGGGTGTAATGCTGGGGAATTGTGGGCATTTGCATGGTACCTGTGACCAGGTACACCATCCCAGAGGTGGGGGGCCATCGCCCTCAGCTTTGTGTCACGGGTCCCCGGTGCAGCCTTTCTCTGTGTGACTCCCCAATGTGCCATCAGGGCATTGTACACACACACCCCAGTCTGGGTCCAAAGAGGCTTACTTAAAGGCCCCTCTGGGATATCACACCAAGGGATGCAGGTAAATACCATGTAAGTCCAGGTCGCCATGGTTACGTGCAGCTGTACTTTAGGCATCGAGATATGTTTGAGTTTTTTCTTAGCAAAATATCAGCACAGAAAATGAATGTATGTTTTTTGTTATTTTGTGCTTTAATTTTCATACATTTTCTCTCCTCTGTGTGTGTGTGTGTGTGTGTGTGTGTGTGTGTACGTGTGCAGGTGTACATTTTCGGTCTCATGATTTTTTAAGCATAATTTATTGGAGATGCTGAAATGTAAACGACTTTTGCATCTCTGGGGTCCTTAAAATATGTTGATGTATAAACACAGATTTGAATAATATAATATACTTGTCAATATGTAAAATCCAAATAAAGAACATTTTGGCATTCATTTTAGCACTGATCTCTGATGTGGGAAAGCATATGTCTCCAAAAAACAAGCTGACGTTGAAGTTTCAAATCTTTATTGACTTTGTTTCCAGCTGTCAAAGAACATGCAGATACAGGCTTCTGAATCAAAAAAATTAGCAAAGTGTTATTTTTTTTTTTAACTTTGTGTGCTTTTCTTACAAAACTACGTGCACCTTGGGTAATCAATTTGCAGCGTACAAACCACAAAAATACCAGTTTTACATTATCAAATACTGCACATAGAAAACATTTACAAAGCACAAGTATAAAAGTACAGCCTCCAGTCCAACTTCAATTGATCCTGTTGCACATACAAGTTCTGTCATTATGTTTGTTCCACGGCTTAAATTTAGAGATCTATTATGCAGGCAGAGCCAGTCAGAAAAGACCTTTGATTTATGCTTCTATAATGTTTTTTAAGTTCTAAACTCCAAACTCAAGCAACACTTAGGCTACAGAACAGAATTGCCAAAAGTTTCCTTACACCTCTGGGCCGTTTCTTGTCTAAAAAGGATCTAATGGCACATTGAATAAGAACCACCAGCTGAGATTTTCTGAGGTGATTATGGAAGTATGCTTGGCCCAAACTAAAGCACCGCTGTGGGCGGAGCTTGACGAGTTAACCTGGTCCCCCGTCCTAGTGCCATTGGCTGCAGCAGCCACATTGCCGTGGCAGTGTTATGGGTGGGGTGTTTGCGGTGGGGGGGACATCACATGGGGCGAATACTGATAGTTCTTTTACGTGTGGAGCGATTTGTACGGGACCCTATACTAAACTATACTTCTCCAAAAGTGTCGCTGCTGCATGATGTCAGCCAATAAAAACAGATCCCCAAAGAATATGACTGGGACTGATTGGATGATACAGATGAACACAAGGATAACAGTGCAGACAAACGCAGACAAACACATCATACTTTCTGCGGATGGTTTGTGCCCCTTAACACTCTCCAGTCACATGATGAAGTCTTCCTGTCAATTCTCTTCTGGCATTGTAGTCGCAAAAATCAGTAAATTTTCTTCAGAGAGAACTTTTTCATTTGCATCTCGTCTTGCATAACGAATGCGACCGAATGTGAGACGGCGCTAACCTGCAACTTCCTGTTTCTGCATTAAGCTAGCAATGCATCGCCACAGTAAGATTATTGCCAAATAAGAATCCTGGCAGTTAATATTATGGAAGGCTGTGTTTATGCTACAAATAATGCAAATAATCTTACTGCAGATTATTTTTTCACGGGTCCTCAGAAATTAATGCCTAGAATCATTTAATCAATAATATTCTTTTAACGTGGCATATGCATTGTCTGCAAATGTTTCCTTGATGATTTACACCACATTTGTGTCTAGGCAGATAAATTCTCTAAAATCTCAGGAATAATTAACCCTAAGGCCCGTTATTAGAGCTGGTGTTTCAGTGGGTGGGGTCAAAGTTCAAAATCCCCGCTACAGCTGTCTGTGATGTGAACCCAGAGGCCAGCTTCATAACACCAGTGTTAAGTAAAAGCAACATAGCTCAACCATGACAACAAATTTACACTTAACATTTTGTGTAATGTTTCAAAAATACATTCATAAACTTTTACGACCATAAATACCTCAGTAAAATTTTTAAGCAAAATACTTTTTAAAACCTCAAAATGTGTCTTTGCTACAGCAGTTGAACCAGGTCTTTTAAATGAAATAAGGCAATTAAAAATGCACACAAGCCCTCATGGTCACAGTATCCCAGCCTGGAATTCCAGCCTGGAATTGCTGTAAAATTTTCTCTGAAACATCACTGCTTAAATCAGTCACGTCCTTTACCTTACAAAAATAAAATAAAATTAGATCACAACATTTTGACCCATGTGATATATTAACACATTGTGACATCAAACATTTCATTAAAATTTCCAAAGAGTGATTTAAAAGTGATGACAGACTTTGGGGGGGGGGGGGGTGGACATTCTTAGCGTTGGAATGACATTCTATACATTTTCCTTTAAGACCATTAACATTCAGTTCCATCATAAGCTACAATTCCCCTCTGGCCCCATAAAATTACACAAGGTGAAATCGAAGCCCTTCTCTCATTAATAAACTCTTACTCTTCTTATTCTTGTAAAAGATACAGGCGATCCATTCAATGACATGCTGTCTACGGCAGTTTCGACCGTGGTGATTGTCATCCTGTCAGTGGTGGCCCCGCCCGCTCTGATATCAGAGATGTGCACTGTTCCTACGTGTGGCGCTCCAACAGTAGGGGTCATCCTGCAACTCCCACGCTGCCGTCACCCAGCTGTACGAAGGCACCCTCGCACACTCGTGCACATACACTAGGACAGGCTTGGCTGATAAACAGCAGGTGTTTCTGTTATTGTGAAAACGTAACCTGGAGTTGTTAAGATGTGTGGCACCAGTCAACAGTGATGCTAACGCCAGTTATTCCAGTGCCCCTCACTGGCTTGATTTTTAATTAGAGAGTGTATTTGAAGCTTTTACTTCACACTGCACACGGTTATCAGCTAGAAAGTTCAATGCAGGGGCAGTTATGAAGTGGGCGCTTTCAATTAGGACAGGCCCAGGCATTGATGATACAGAGGAGCTGTGGGCTCTGTTCTGACATGAAAGCTCCCAGATCTGTTAAAAAAAAAAAAACAAATAATAATAATAGAAACTGCCCCAGAATTTACATCCTGGCTTTTGGTGGTGACAGGTGCACATTTGGTCAAGCGCCAGCCTATCCAGTTGACGTTCACACTGCATTCTACCAAGAACACATACATGTACACAGAGCAAGTTTTACATAACTAGCGTCCTTGCAGCACTGTCACAAGAACACGTAGTTACAGTGATTACAGTCTAGGGTGCAATTTTTTCTTCATCCAAGCAGTGCAAACCCTTGTCCACACCCTTACCCTACACTGCACTGAAAATCAAACAGCACCGACCCTTGTTTTTCCTCTAATGATTTCCCCCCTTGTTGTCTCATACAGTGAACGCAGAAAGTTTCATGATTTCCCGTGTTGGTGTTAATTAACAAAGTTCTCCTTAAAGGTAGTCTTTGCTCCTGAACGAACCCATCACGGAGGAGAGCACGGCTCCTGGTGAAAGGTGACAGTGCTTCCATTTCTTCTCCGCTTTGTAAGCTGCACTAGAGTATTCTGCGGCTACTTCGTGTACGGTACAAAGAAACACATACGAACGATCTCAAAGTCCTTACATATAAATCACATTGAAAAAATATATCCAATAGTCATTTTACATTTTGTACCAAGGACAAAACATTCAACTGTGAATAAGGGTTTTTGTTTTTTTTCAGTACATACATATATATATAATTTCCATTTTTTTTCTCTCTCTCCACCCATTTTGCACATATTTGCAAGGTGCTTTTCTTTAGAATACTGTGCAAATAATAGAACAGTAAAAGCTAATTTTCTGACTAATTTCAAATGCATCGAGGCAGCGAAACACCTGAGAGTTCTCTTGTTCAATACCACGAAAAGGTAAATGCATATTAAAGGCGATTAGCGACAAGGGCGGGCAGGAGTTATGGCGAATTGAGGGGGCGGGACTGCGGAGTCAGTTCCACCAATGAGACTCCGGTCTGTCCTGCATCGGACCACCCACTGGGAGGGGCTTGGGCCAAACCAACATCTATCCGTACAGGCCTCGAGGGAGACAGACGGCGGCATCAGCGACAGGACAAGGCTTCAGCACCTTAGCGCAGGGTACGTTAAGGATACCGCCGGCCTGCGTGGCGTTATTCAGTTGTAACGGCTTCATCACCACGTTATGTCCCCTGCTCAGCTGAAATAGATTAAGAAGCCGAAAAAGATCTTCTTTCTTTTCTTGTTCTTATCACTTCACATTTCGAACCATCTGGGATCCCGCGTGGCAGTACTGCCATTACGGCTCGCGACAGCCTGACGTTACTCATCCGAAGCAGTCCTCCAACTCTGCAAACCTTTTATGTGTAATTTGTCACATTATATTTGAAAGTATTCAGGGAATATAAATGTTTTAGTATTATAATCCCCACTGGCTTATAGCGCTAAGAACTGCAGACACTGCCCCCGTCCTTAGAGGGCCGGGTGCTGGAGGAGAAATCACTTCTATTTTTGTGATCTGAGGATCCTTATTTAGCGTGACGACCGGCTTTTCCCTTCGTGGGGCTTAGAGGGCAGGAAGTCTTACCTAGAAACTGGGATTTCGATCAAACAGCGAGCGACCCGGAACGTGAAAGTGGAGAACATGCCATTATCAGTAACACCTGTAATCTAAAAGGTACTTTGTACTGCCACAGTCCTGTTTTAATACAATACCACGGGACGTTCCAGGGAAAGGTGAAGCAGAATCACCTGGTTCTCACTATAAAATTCATTTATCCGTCTTTCTCTTTTCTGTTTTATGCCCTTCCGCACACTTGGAAAAACACTACTGCTTACGGGAACTAGTATCATAAGCTGTTTCTAATACCGCTGTCTCAAGTACAGGACTCACGAAACGTTTTATACAAGTAGCAAAGATGGTAAGTTAAGATACTGTGGAATGGCTTTCTCAGTGTGCGTGCCAGCCTGCACGCCGGCTCACCAGCCAGGCTCGAGGACATCGGTTCACACTGCGGTCTGACACTCCATCATTACAGCTCACGCGCTGGGATTCCGGGGAGCTGATGCGAGCGCGCAGTGAGGGACTCCGGGCTGTGAATTCATAAAGCAAGAGCCGACTGCTGTTCACCGTCACTATTTCACGTTGGAGTTTAAAAGCGGCCAGCGGAGTTTGCGCATGCTGAGGTGACGAATGTTGCGTGCTGGAAGAAAGCTCTATGCGGCTAGTCACTGGTGTTCACAATTTTGAACGGGAGTTAGCTTCAGTGCTCTTAAATTCCATGTGTAAGATTCTCCGGCTCCCTTCTACTGTCTGAGTAACTAGTTAACCCTTTCACCACCTTCTAAACATTGCCTTTCGACATTATCTCATCACTTGCTTTCAACAACAGAACTCCACTCGACAAAAACGGTATAGTTAACCGTTCTAAAAACATAAACACATATTTATAGAAAAAGGACCGAAGAAAAGAAAATCTTCCCTTTAGAACCTCAAAAATATGAATTATAATATCAGTAAGGATAATTATAAACAATGATCAGAATCATATAAGAGACTTAAAATGATGCATCAGTAGCATGCAAACAGAACATTGCAGTGCAGTTTACAATGTAAACACTGCAACCCTAACTTCTGTTTTGGAATGATAATTCTTTTAAATGATTATTCTGTATCCATCCATTTTCTTCTGGGTCGTGGGGGGCCAGAGCCTATCCCAGAAGCTATGGGCACGAGGCAGGGAACAACCCAGGACAGGGGGCTAGCCCATCGCAGGGCACACTCACACACCAGTCACTCACACATGCGCACCTACGGCCAATTTAGTATCTCCAATCAGCCTCAGCATGTCTTTGGACTGTGGGGGGAAACTGGAGTACCCGGAGGAAACCCCACGACGACACGGGGAGAACATGCAAACTCCACACACATATAACCCAAGCGGACACTCGAACCCGGGTCCCAGAGGTGTGAGGCAACAGTGCTAATCACTGCACCACCATGCCGCCCCAATTATGCTGTATTAAAAATGATAATTCTTCTAAACCGATTATGAGTTCAAACATTTGCATCAGGACAGCCCTGTAACGTAACAGGGCAGAGGTAAGCATAGCTTTCAGAAGCTTCTCAAAACGGCACGAGACAAATTTCCTATCAGTTGATCTGGGTCCCCTGCACTGCTACCTCTCTGTCCAGGTCCAAGCCATATGGAGCAAAGTGATGTGGAATCCTGCTCCAGAATGGAATGACATGCCTGTCATATGGATCCCACAGACAGAAGGGGTAACGGACTAACAAACCCTGTGGACATTCGTATTTGTACTGATGCACATCCGTATTTTCACTCGCAGGATCAATGGCAGAGAACAAAGGGCCGTCTCCTTCTAGAACCTACGAGCCACACAGGGGCCAAATTAACATTTCTCAGACTATTCAAATTTTCATTCGGCTGAGGGAAACCCCTAAGCCGTCCTGTTCAGGTTTAGAATCCACTGGCAGTCAGACTTATCGCAAAAGTATGGTTTAAAAAAAAAAGTGGAAAAAAAGCCTCCCTGTATTGATTTTCACATGACATCCCATCTTACACCTTTTTTTCCCTTACTGATTCATAGTGAAGAAACAGCCACTTGTTTACAGCACATAGGACAGGACGCAGGACAGAGACGGAGTGTCTGATATGTTTGGCGGGTCACTGATCCCTGGAGCGTTTTATCTGTGTTTAGCTGTAGTCGCCCTGCTTCGCTTACGGGAAGCAATGGCATCTACCCAGAGCGTGACACAGAAGTGGGCGTGGTCAGGCTTTGTGTCCATTCAGGCCATCAGGAATATAGTCTCTGGAAGAAAGCTGTGACAATGAGATGCAGGACGCCAGGAAGCCTTATCCTGCTGATCTTTGTAGATGGAGCTCTGCCAAGTCAGGGGGTGGAGAAAGAGAGAGAAAAAGGTTTACAGCAAGACAGACTGGTGGTGACCACAGGGGAGAGGACGGGGCAACCAGGTTCCTGGCAGTTTAGCGTCCAAGGAGTAAGATGTTCCATCACCTGGAACTATCAGCTCTCATCTTGGTCACAACTACATTTCCCAGAGTGCTTTGCCGGAGACCCCCTGCTCCCCCCTCCCGGCTTCCAACAGGGTTTTGGCAGCGGATAGCTGCAGTGGATGCTGGTAGATCTGCTCGGTATTTTTGTTCTCCCACTGATGTTGCCAACGTTGGTCTTGTGTCCGAGCTCTCAGTCTCAGGACCATAAGGCCATTTCGCATCCTCTCTGGTCCTGATTCAGTGCAGAAGACGGTCTTTGAACAAGATTAATAATATTTAACATTAGCAAAATAAATACAGTAGAATCTATCTTTCTTCTATAAAGGCAAGCTAAAAATAGCACTTTGAATAAAGGTTGCAATTAAACGTGCAGAATGCTGTATATACAAACATGAACACAAGGATACCGATATACTTATCTATATATTTATATATATATAAGCACTGCTCTCAAATTATATGTTTTTGCGCTACCTCATGTAACCGTGGTTACGTGCCTTTTGGAACGTGGTGGGCACTTTTTGGCTGAGCGTGCCCATTTGTAACTTGGATTATTATGAATTCCTGTTAAGCTGTTTTTTTTTCTTCTTTTTTTGCATTTCATTGAAGTCATTGACTCTGCTACATATCCATACTTCTATATCTGATGCGTAATGAAACGGCCATAGTAATTGCTTTGGTTTTATAAAATAAAATCTATCTAATGGGTTTGGCATAGAGAACATTCAGCAGGCATTGGAGAGACCCAGGCGAAGGGCCGTCAGAAATTAGTGTGGAAATGAGGTTTTGCTCCTGAAAGCGACGTCACTATAAAATGCACAGGAAGTCAGCGTCGGTGGTGAGGGAGGAATGCTGGGACATTGGTGTGGATGCTACATCTTCTGTCTATTTCGCCTTCCAAAAAGGAGTGGCATTGCTTCGGTGTTCAGTGTTCCTCTTCTCATCCAGGAACGGTCCAGTAGATCTGGATGTTTAACGTCAGAGAGATCTGCCTTCCAGAAGGTATCGTGTCATCCTTTGGTTATGGGGGAAGCAGTGGGGGTGGGGGGGGGGAGGGCGGTGTCTGTATGTGGTTGCACCTGAGTACCAGGCAAACTGATAAGACAGAACCATCTCTCCTCCACCCTTACCCACAATGCCCTGTTCTCATGGCCCAGAGTATATGAGAACGAGAGCCAGCTGTGTGCTTAGACAGTCAGCATCGTAACTACATGCCTTTGTTTGTGTGTATGGGTGTAGGCATTAATGATCCCTCTATGAGGTCTTTCAGTAGGAGAGAGAGATGGTAAGAATGTGCGTCTTCACTGAGGAGCGTCTCCTGTGCATACGTGCGTAAGGATGTGTATGTGTGTGTGTGTGTGTGTGTGTGCGCATGTGTATGTATGTTTCTGTGTGTGTGTGTGTGTATGAGTGCATGTGTATGTATGTTTCTGTGTGTGTGTGTGTGTGTGTGCGTTCAGGTCTGCATGGATACATCGGTCCCGGGGCCAGCCAGCCGGGCCAGCCACTAGGTGCACGAGGGGCTGGTGGCGCTTTCCAGGGAAGATTGGGACAGGCGGCGGAGCAGCGGGGCGATGCTGGGCTCCGCCAACGAGGAGGTGGGGAAGAGCTTGTACCAGCCGCTGACCGCGGAGGACAGGTCCAGCTCATCTAGCAGGATCTGCGCCATGCCCATGAAGCACTTGTGGTCCATGCGGCCATAGTCACCCCAGACGATCACCTGGGAAACACAGTGCTGTGAGCACAGTATTCTGGGAAGGCTAACTCACATCTTACACTAAGGCTAAGCAACCATAATATGATTATATAATCAAATTGGTACTGAACTGAATAGATTAAGGGCACAGCAAGGTAAATAGACAGAGTGGATAAGGATGGACAGCAGCAGACAGGATACCAAGGATGACATTCAATTATTTAGCAGCTGGTTTTTTCCAAAGTGAGGATCAGAGAGCAGGGTCAGCCAGTCCCTGGGGCAACTGGAGGTTAAGGGCCTTGCTCAAGGGCCCAGTGCTGGGATGATTCTGCTGACCAGGGGATTTAAACCAGTAACTTTCTGATCTCAGGCACAGCCTGAACCAGCAGTCACGTACCACTCTGGATTAAGGATGTAAGAAAACAGGCCCGAAGCTACCAAAGACAAGTACAGGGAAACAGATGACCTCCAGTCTGACTCTGAGTCTGCTGACTGGGTCGCTATCTGGTTTATTGACTTGTGTGTTGGGAATGGGAGCACAAGTCTGAGTCAGGACCCACCTGCAGGACCCGGCCCTGCGGGCTCTCGTCAAAGAGCAGCGCCTGCTGGTACACTGGGTCCAAGGACTTCTTCACCACCTTGGTTTTCTTCTTGGCCAGACAGGCGCCGTTTTCCAGCACGTACACCTTCACGTATGAAGCTGGAGCATGAGCAGATGGGGGGATGTGTGTGGTGGGGGGGGGGTCCACATGTCATTGGCGCAAATGACGAGACACTTTGGTCGACTGTGCACTGTGAGATGACCGACAGACTGCTTTACCTGCAATTATCAACACTTTGGGAAATTAAGGTGTCTTACCTGGGATGCACTTTGACCCTGGTTTTGGGGTTAATCCACGAGCCTGGATGACCTCTACCTCCAGCTGGCCACCCCTGTCCACCATTCCCACGTGAACATCTCCTACATGGCACAGGATGACAGGAGGGTAAGTGACAGTCTCTGCAAAAAGCACCATATGGCCTGTAAAGGGCTTCACAAGACCAAAGTCAGATCAGATGCACTGGGAATCTTGAGTGAGCCAATGTGTACAGTGAGTTCTGTAGTTCCACAACGAAACAGCAGATGGAGCTGCTGAACTAAAACATGAGCATTGCTATAACGTAAGATAAAGACCCATTCCCTACACGCCCTGCATTTCACTCTTTGGCTGGCTGCTATTTTAATGATTAATTTTCAGTTCTAACCAGGAAGACACTCACCCATAGGAGGTGTGGCTAATGTCTGCCGGCCCACTATCTGGGCGGGGCCTAGCCCATCCAGGAAGTCGCTGAACTGACTCTCCACCCCCAAGCGTGTGGTAGGGAAAATGAACCTGGTGCAGAAGAGAGAGGGCAGTGCACACTCGTAAAGATGATGAAGTATTGAAGCAGTGCATCTGGAGATTTACGGTACATAATGAAGCAGTGTATCTGGACATTTATGGTAAACGACGAAGCAGTGCATCTTGAAATTTATGGTAAACGGTGAAGCAGTGTATCTGGATATTTATGGTACATAGTGAAGCAGTGTATCTGGACATTTATGGTACATGCAAAAGCTAAACTTTCAGTTGCTATAGACATTGCTCTTTTACTGTGTTAATACTGCATTTGAGTCTGGCTGTTCACAGTAACATTTCATATTACAGTGCTATTGTACAGAGTTGAGTCTTGGTGTTCAGAATGCCACTGTTTAGTGTTGAGTCTTCGTGTTCACGGTGCCATATTAAAGTGCTGAGTCTTGGTCTTCAGAATGTCATTGTACAGTGTTGAGTCTTCGTGTACACGGTGCCATTTTACAGTGTTGACTTTCGGTGTCCACAGTGCTATTATACAGTGTTGAGTCTTTGTGTTCACGGTGTTTTTATACAGTGTTGAGTCATGGTGTGCACAGTGCTGTTGTACTGTGTTGAGTATTGGTCTCTCTGGTTATAGACACTCACGTTCCATCAGAACTGTTACTGTTGGTGCTGCCGTCCGTAGAATCGCGGCTTCCCTGCCTCGTGACACGGTTCCGCATCTCCACGGCAATGCCTGTCTCCGTGCTCCGTCGGATGGTACTACGGAGCTTCTTTGTCCCACCGTCTGGTCAAACACGCAGCCACACACATACATATATTCACACACAAAGAAAGCAAGGGAAGGGAAAGAGCAATGAGCTAAATGAACAGATAAATTCATTCCTCTCATGCACAGCCGAGATCATTTTTCAAAATAACCCAACGCTAATCAAGCAGTATGGGGAATGAAAACAACAGATAGCTACATGTTTCCAGTAAAAATGGGCAATGGGAGTGCACACATTATTGTCTTTGTCTTCAAGAATTTGAGATTTAAAAAATGTGTAAAGCAACAAAAACAACTGAAATTATCGCATGATATAAACAACATTCAAACAATATATCAGTCCTCATAGCATGTACAAACACACACAACGGCAGTGTCCATAGACAGACAGGTGCTGTAAGGAGATGGGTCTCATCCTAGTCTCTCTGATGACAGGAAGCCAGAATCCTGTCTTAGGTGACCTCACTTCCTGTCATTCCCAGAACCAGTGAATCAGCATGACTTGTCAGAATGGATCACTGGGGAAGTGTTGCATTGTGGGAGCATGGGTCGTTTGGAAGGGCTGCGGATTGCAGCTTTGCTGACACGAGTAAAAAAAAAAAGACCTTGGAATTATTTTCAGAAATCAGCCAAAGGATGCATCTTAGAGGTGATTTAGTGTGCAGCTTAACCCAGAGGGATGTCCTTGTTCTCCCTCTCCAGGGTTTGTATCCCTCATCTTTCCATCCAGCCGGTAGCGTGACAGTCAGGGGCACCTGGAGGTTGCAGGTTCAGTGCTCAGTCATAGCGTATATGGGGTGGCGACGTATGTAACTCCCGAGGAACACTAAGCAGCTATTGGCTTATGAAATACCACTGTGCCGAGTCATTTCTACAGCTACACTTCCTCTCCAGCAGGAAGCAGATATAGATCTTCTGTCAAAAGCATGGCAGAGGCACTAGGGTTGCGTATACAGCCTTGCGTCAGCATGTCACCTGATGCCGTCCCACACAGGCCGCACAGAGACAAATGTTCCGGGACATAAGTTACGGCACCTTTTAGCTTCACGCTTTATTAAGGCCTGGTGAGGGCGGGGCCACTGCGGGGCGGGATCTCGGGCCGCGGGACCTCAAAAGCTCCAGAGCTCCAGCGGGTCAGTGGCAAATGGGCGGCATGAGGGGCCGAAAGGTCAGGGAAAGGTCACGCGGCGCAGTGAGAATCACGTGTCACAGCACACCGGGTTTACAAAGTCACAGCACACCTCACACACGTCAGACAAGGGGGCTGGCGGAGTGATGGGGAGCCTAAGCAAGCCCCAGAATACAGATTCAGCCAAAAGGTATGAAGCAGAGCTGTGCCACCACACCCCTTACATGGGGTGGGGGGGGGGCATGTCCTTTGGCCTCTGACCGCCTGAATCCAGCCACAGATCCAGCTTCCACAGTCCTCTGCTGGGGTGAGGGGGTGTAAAGGTGGGGGAAG
>JAODJU010000046.1:15161395-15175760 GCA_026776725.1 Gnathonemus echidnorhynchus
CATGCCCCCCCCCCCCACCCCACTTGCACGCACACACACACAGACATGGACACGCACACACACAGCCATGCACATACAAACCCTTTGCCTCACAGAGTTCCAGGAAAAAAGCCAGGCCACATTTCTAAATACCAGAGCTGAGGTAAATTCTGTCCACTGGGACGATTTGATGAAATATTAAACAGCCCAGCAAGGGGGTGACTGGAGTTAAGGGGTGTGTGTGTGCGTGTGTGTGTGTGTATGTGTGTATTAGGTTTATATTACATTGTGGGGGACTAAATGTCCCCCACAATGTGATAAAAACCTGTTATTTTGAAGTTGTGGGGACCATTTTTCAGGTACCCGCAAAGACCTGTGAATGCAATCAAAAACCTAAAAATGCCAAAAGTCTCATATTCAGTTTGGCTACTTATGGTTAAGGTTAGGGCTGGGTAGGGGTTAAGATCGTCATGTTGTGATTAGAGTTTTCCCCATGGAAATGAATGGAGAGTCCTCACAAAGACATAATTACAAATCTGCGTGTTTGTGTGTCTCTGTGTGTCTCTGTGTGTGTATTGGCCTGTGGTGGCCACCTCAGTTTTTATCTACACAACTTCCCCTAATCCCCTAGATACACTGCTTCATTATGTACCATAAATCTCCATATGCACTGCTTCCCTAGTCTCCTAGTCTCCTAGCCTGATGCAAAGGATCATGGGACCGCTCCCCATCCTGTCCCTGTCACTAATACAGCCTAAATGGTGGCCCGGCTGTCCCTTTGCTTCATGAATGGGCCCTTAAGGACCACCAGCTTGTAGACTATCATCTCTCATAGTCCAAAGTAAACAGAGTATATACACCACAGGTAGGGGAACCTGTGAGCTTAGCTGATGCTAAAATTAGCTGCAATCTCTGAATGAGACAGCGGCAGTCTTGGGAGGTATTCTGGGAGAGTAGTGCTGGTGGGCAAACACTCTGCCGGTGGATGTGCCTTTTAAAGTTCAGGGAAGAGTGGAGGCAAAGCTGGATGCAGCCCAGCACAGTATTGGCTTAGTGACGGGTAAATAGTCTCCAGAGGGAATGTCTTAATATAAGGATGACATTGGTTTATGCCTTCTTGTTCTGCTCTTTCAGGCAGGAAAAACCAGGAAACACGGCACTGCAGATGAACTTACACCCATTCAGCATGGAGAGCAGCACAGAAACACCGTCGGATATTTTTGCCGTCCTGTTCATGAGGATCTCGCTCGCGGTTTTGCCCTTGTCTGAAGTGTGTAGAACTCTGGGTTGATGGGGTTTGTTGACCTTTCTGGCAGCCCCCTCTCGCTGCCTGTATTCCCAGACTGCGTTCATCTGCGTCCCGAGGACTTACGTTGAGCTGCGATCACCATGACGATATGAAGAGAAGGCGGAGCAAGAGAGCTTAAGCACGTCTGCGTCTGTGTGTGCGCGTGTGTTTGCGCACAGTGGTGTAGGAACACAACAGAGAGGTGGGAGGGGGCTGCGAGCTTCTATTTTTAAGCCTGTAGTCAGGAATATCTCTGCCGTGTGGGGAGGGGGGGAGCAGCTCCGGCGAGGGGGGATGGCTGTCACCTGCAGCGTGTGCACACACAGCCTGTGGCGCATGTTTACCCCAGCATGCGCATCCATGTTTTCGGACCCGCGAGTCGATATTCCAAATGTTCATGATGGGGTCAATAAGAAAATCCTACAGAAATATGGGCTTTTTAATGCAAGGGAACTGATGCAGGCAGAATCCCACCCAAGAAGACAATTTTATTAAGCCAATATGACAGCTGGAGAAAGACATCTTTATCGGCTTTCCAATGCAGCATAAATGCTCTCCTGTTTCCTCTGTTAGGACAGCAGAGACGATCCCACACCAGGCCGACGGCCTGCGTGATCTTTCATATCAAACACATTCTTTTTTTAAATTCCCTTTTATTTTAATGCTTATGCCTGGTCTTCTAACACAGGTGAGGTCCCACGGGATTTCCTAGAATTTCTTGAGGGCTTCAGCAAACTGAATTTGACCGAGGCGAGTTCAGCATCACACGTCTGATGCAAATGCAGACATATGATGCACAAACACTCTCAAAGACAGACACGCTGGCAGAAGCACACACACCCAGGTAACCTGGCTGATTTAGGCTGGAGGTTGCAGCCGGCTCTCTGCGTGGGCCTGTCTCGCCTGCCCGGCCACTGTCGGACCCTCGGTCTGCAGTGCTCTCTCCACCATAGGCTCGCTGGTAATCCTCTCCGTTTCTGCTGCACTTCCTCCGCCCGTTTCCATGGCAATGCAGTCTGCATTGCACCAAGATGCCCCGCGATGGGATCCTGTACCGTTTGCACCACTCTCTTCAGCTGGCACCCCCCTCCCCCCCATTTCATACATGCGCTACTCTATCTGTCTGTCTCTCCCATCTGCATCTCTGTCTTTGTCTCTCTTTCTGTCTGTAACTCTCTGTCGGTCTCATTCTCTCTGTCTTTGTCTGTCTGTCTCTGTCTCTCTGTCTTTGTCTGTCTGTCTCTGTCTCTCTGTCTTTGTCTGTAGGTCAGGCCTCTCACTGTTTCATTCCCATCTCTGGGCTGCAATTTCATCGTTTTTCCTCCTTGTTTTGCCCATATTCCTTCCTTCCTTTGCCCCCCCGTCTCGTCCCGGTCGCGAGCCCAATCTGAGCAGACCCTGCTCCACATTGCCCTGCATCTTATCAGAGCTTCTTTGTTTGAATTTTACTCATTTCAGGTCTGTCCGCACGGTCCTTAGCTCAGTAGCCCTTCACCCCTGTCCAACACAGCTAAAAGAACTGTGGGGGGGGGGAGTGGTGGGGGTTGTGCTACACAGCTAACATAGTTGTGAGGGGAGGAGGGGTCACTAACAGTGCGAAAATGTCAACAGTGTACCATAAGAAAGTAATTTCCAGTTGGACTTGAAAGACATTGCAAGTCTTCGGCTCCCTCATCACTGCACCTAGTCACAGACCACACTACCCCCCCACTTTTCCAAGGGGGGTGGTCTGTCACTGACTAATGCTAACACAGCATCTAACACCATATCGCACGAAGCAGAGTGATACCATCAAGTTCACCGTCTCCTTTTCTGAATCTCCCCGCCATTAATTAAGGAGGCTCCTCCCTCCCAGGCTCGCCGATGACTAATCGCACGCCAGCGGGGGCTCGGGGAGCAGAGCAGGCTGCCACGGCGCCCCCTGCTGCAGCCGGCATGCCCCTTCAACTATCACGTGTTTAATGAATGAGTTCAGGCAAAGTTTCACAACAGCGCCTCCTCTCTGTGAGCCCTATGCTTTCTACCAGCTGCTCGTTGCCCCGTTCAGGCTTTGTTGTGCTCTGTGCAGCCTCTGACGCAGGGAGGCAGAGAGGGGACAGCAAAGTAGGGATCATGGAAGATGAAATGCCTTGCAGACAATTTCAGGGGGGGGGGGGGGTGTTTGTTCAGTCTAAGCTGTTTACTTGCAAACGCACAAGAACAAACACCTTATATAACTTATTGCGACACTCTCATTACAGATGTGCAATATTTGCGTTTCATATTTATAGATAACCTACAACATAAATCAAACATGAAAATAACATGGAAACTGAATCCAAATCGGTGATAATTCAAGACAGAAAACAGACACAGGCGTGAGGCGTCACCGCGCGGCCCCGCTCAGTCACCCGATAAACACAGCGTTATGCGGATATAACCTGTTTATTTCCACTGTAAATTGAAATCCATTTTTCTGGATGTTTAATGAGTTTTCGAGTTGTTAAGTGAGCAAATCCAATCTCCCATTTGGCCGTGATATATTTTGCTGTTTTCCCGCAGCCGGGCTCGGTCTCCGCCGCTTCCTCATTGGCTCTGTGCTCGCCTGCAACATTCTACCGAGCATAGCAACAGTAACCAGGCAGGCGCTGGCGGCAGCCACGCACATTACTCGGCAGTTCGGGCCCTTCCAAATTTGGAAAGAGACACTACTGAGAGATAGCTCATCCGGGGGGGGTCACGTCGACCTGCTCCTGGGTGGGCAGTAGAGACAGGTTGGGGGTGTAAGATATGGTCTGTGTGTGTGTGTGTGTGTGTGTGTGTGTGTGTGTGCGGTCCAAGTATATATTACATTGTGGGGACAAAACCTGTTATTTTGACGTTGTGGGGAGCACTTTTTCGGTCACCAGAAGGGGAAATTCAATTTTATAAAAATCTGTGACTGCAATCAAAAAACTAAAAATGCCAAAAGACCTGTATTTTGTTTGGTTACTTTTTGTTAAGGTTAGGGCTGGGTTAGGGGTTAAGGTCGTCATTGTTGGGATTAGGGTTTTGCCCATAGAAATGAATGGATGGTCCCCACAAAGATATGAATACAGGTCTGTGTGCATCTACGTGTGTGTGTGTGTGTCCTCATGCATGTATGTTCTACATCCTTCTGATTTACACCACCGAAACTTTCATCTTCACAGATAAAGGCAGCCTGTGGAAAGTGCCGGAAAACAGCCCTTTCAAGACCATGAAAGGGGGCCCTAGCCACCCGCTCGCATCCCCTCCCCCCTTGCAGGCTGACTGTGGAAAGTGGGTGGAGACACTGACCACGCCCCCACCACAGCAGTACTCCTGTCACCTGTAGGAGTCCTCGTCACGGAATGCTGGCTTTGAGAGGAACCAGCAGGTGGCACGGCGATTAAGGCACAATGTTGGTCTAATGGCTGCCACAGATCTCGTCCCAAGACGGCCTTTTGTATTGTACCCTCGAGACAGATAACCTAAATTTCTTTAACAAAAAGGCCAGCTCTATAAATTTTAACAAGCCTGCAGAGAGAGGAAAGTCACTTTGGGTAAAAGCCTAAACATCCCCATTATATATCCAGAAATAAGATATTTGAGGTATTTTTCAATAGAAATGAAAGTCTGGGTGTTGTGGGAGATCTAGACACCTTTTAGTGACCCTTAAGTAACATCAATACCGTTAATGAGTCACACAGTTTGAGCGGTTTGAGTCTCCATTCCCGGGTAAAAGTGCAGCTGGAGAGCCGTGTACCAGCGTACCCCAGCAAACAGCCCCGAGAGCCGGGCCTTGCGCTAAGGGCCCACCATCAACAGAGCGTACATAAACAGCACACTGGCCTGAAAGCAAGCCCGCCTCATCCATCCAAACAGATTGTCCCACCCATGGCACGCTTCTCTTTTACAGCGCAGCACGCACTGTGCAAATATGTAAACCTCTCAGCCGAGGTGTAATTCATTACTGCAGCCATGTTTGTTGCGGGGCGGTAAATGTCAGAGCCGCCTTGCGTAACGCCGACTGGGGGATGGGGGTTGGGGCAAGAGCAGCCCCCTCCTGCTGTTTCCCAGCGACCCACTCAAGTCGTCCACGGCAACCTAGTTACATTTTCGGTGTATGTCGGCTACGATGTTGGATTTCCCAGAATGTATCAGCATAACATCCTCAGACTCAAACCTTCAGCAGGTTCAGCATATTGATGTATAGGACCAGGCTGGCGGGGGGGGGGGGGGGGCGGCGGTCACTCTTCACACTTGAGCCAGTTGCGTTTCTCTGGGGCCACGTCGAGACCCTCAGCCCCGTCACACAGAAATCAATAGACACCCCTGGTGTGAAATGGGCATGTCTGTAATTACACGCTGTATATAAATCACCTATTAATGTAAATGAGCTCCTGCATCACTTTTTTTTTCAGGACTGGACCACTTATTTTAATTGGAGGGGGTGATGTGATTTCAGTGCAAAATCTATATGTTCTTTCCCTTTCCCAAAAACAACGACGAGCACTGGGGTGAAAGAATCCGTGTCACCGCAGGTCAGGCCCAGTGCTCTGCCACGCTCTGCAGCTAGCCGGACGCACGCTTTGCATTTCCCGCCGCTTTGCATCACCCCTCCATGGAGGTTCAACACATCTGTCAGAGTCATGCATAAAATGACGGTCGCCGGAGTGTCTGGTGGTGCTGCTTAATGGTCACGATGCTCCGGTTTGGCCGCAGCTACATCCGCAGCATTTCCAGCAACGGCGCCTTACGGTAAGGCCGTCCCACCCCTGGGGGGCTACAGACTCCTTCTGTAAACCACTGTCTCTCTGTCTCCTGGACAGCTCAGGAAGGGCTTAAACCAATTCAGCCGGAGCTATGATTGGTGGGCCATTCAGCAGGAACGAAGCCGTCAGCGGGCACCATGCAATGAAGCTCAATAACTGGGCGGCCGTTTGATTTTTCAGAAGTGGTTCAGACAGCAGCAGGGCTGTCATTAAGCAATATCTGTCCTGAAATTTAGCCACAGTGACTGCTGGGAAACATCACCGATCCGTTCCCTACCTATCACCCACTCACGTTCTGTTTCCGAACAGAAAACAGGACAAATTACGCTCACAATTTGCAAAATAATTCATTCTAATTTTGAATTTGGTGCTGTGCACGCTTTACGGCTGAGCGTGATTTGCCAAGGCGTGATTGTAAGGGAAATAAACTGCGCTTGATTTAGCAGATCTGCGTCATGCAGACAGAAGCGGCTGAAGCTCTGAGGCATCGACAGAGCAGGGGAGACAAAGGGGAGTTTTAATTTTGTCTATCTGATTTGTCCACGACGATACGAGACGATCGCAAGCAACTGGCAACATGAAGTCGCACACTTTCTACCTGCGAAATCTAACTTAGCAATTAGACCGAAAGCTTATTAGAGGATTTAGCAATTGTAGTAATTAAGTCTTACAGAAAATCTACAAAGAGGTTAATCATCCTTGGCATCGAAATTATTTGTTTAATTATACCCATCCATCCATTTTTTGAAACTGCTTAGCCTATTCAGGGTCACAGGGGGTCCAGAGTCTATCCCAGAAACTACGGGTGAAAGGCGGAGAAAACCCAGGCAAATACCACTGCAGAGCAGCCACACACACACCTTGGAGCAATGTGGTAACACCAATCAGCCTCAATTAATTAGATATGTATACAAATTCAATTTTATAATCCAGGAAAAAATTAATTCTTTTCACTACCATGCTCTGTCTGTTGCCCGGTGAGAATTTTCTCGACATGATCTGTAGGACACAAAATGGTGAGCTTAGCTAATAAAGCGCTGAGACTGAGTAAATGCTAGGCAGCCCCAAGGGCTCTAAGGCGTCTAAGCGCAGCGCCGCCCAACAGGGAGATGCTGATTCTGGTAATGCTCGCTCAGCCCATGTTGTCTTACGCATTTCCACACACCGTACCCGTAGCTCCAGCTAGCGCATCGAGCGAGCCGCGGATCAAGCACCGCAAGCGCTGGTCGGGGCCCTAATCTTCCTAACTCGGCCCTGGCTGCCTCTTCCAAGTCCCCGCTGTACGGATCTGCGTGGGTGGGTGAAAGCCTGTGCCATTTACGCCAGAGACTTTGGGCCACAGGCGCACGCAGTACCACTCCATACTTCCATTCTTATTTTCTGGTCCACTCGGTCTCTTCTCAAGCGACTGCCGTAGGTTGCATTTTCACTGGCCTGCTGGAGCGACTCAGGTTAAGAGCCTTGGTTAGGGGTTTAACAATAGCCATGGTGCATATGAGGCCACAAGCACTCGATAGACCACCCAGAGGAAAGGAAGACCAATGAAACTCAGCGTTAATTTTGGGCTCCTTCAGAAGCAAACGCCACCCATCAGGTTGATTCCCAGACACGCCGGTAGCTCGCAGATACCAGTGAGCCCGCAACAGGGCCAAAGGTCTCGCCATGCCGCTTCTCGTCCACGCCGGCACACCTGACCTGCTGGAGATGCAATCCTGCGCAGCGCCAGCCCTGAATATGCAGCAGCTTGCTCACTCGCTGTGAAGTCGGGGCTCTTTCTGTAAAGCACTGCGGCCGTTTCCTCTTCCTGTTCCCTCCCTGCTCTGCCTCACTCCCCCACCGTTTAGAAGTGTGGCGTTTTAAGCATGTGTGACGTAGGGCTGCCCAAGCCAGCCAGGCAACATTTCAGACCAAAGCTGCTCGCCGATGTAAAAAACTGAGGGTGCACCACCCTGGGCGTCGCAAACTATTAACATTAGCATGTGGTCTGGGAGAGGCCCCAACTTCTGCTGAGCCAGTCGTTTAGGCATAATCACCAACTAAGCAAATTAACATCCCTAAATGACAGAATTACCATTGAGAAACAGCAATAAAATAACATAGCAAATATCTTTGTGCTTGCTTTCAGCCTAGGTGGCGCTGTGCTCCCGGCTTTGCACGATGTCCCCATTGGGCCCTTGAGCAAGGTCCCTAATCCGAATTCTCCAGGGACTCTCTGATGCTATTTTTGATAAATGCATCGGCTAAATAAAGAAAGTACACTTTATTTGGAATTATATGTAATGTGTGCATATGCCTCAATACAATTCATTTCTGAAAGGAATGAAGTAGGCAAACAAAGCATCCCCTGAACTATCTACTGTGCCAGTTTTTTTCCAGTCGTCTAACGCATGGATCACAAAGGGCAGCATGACCCAGCCAAGCTGTAGCTGAAATCAAAAATGGGGAGAATAAGCTACTTCACAGCCTTTGAAAAGGAAAAGCTGACCAAGACATCACCGGTAACGATAGTTTGCAGCAAAAGGACCCAGTTACCGACAAGCTGATTGTTATCACCAAGCACAGGTGACTGGCCAGGACAGCAGACCTAAGAAAATCTATATTGGGAGCACAACTGAGTCACTGCTCAGAAAACGGGGGTGTTTGGGTGGGGCTGGGGCTAGTGTGGCCCTCACAAAGGCCAGATCTGTAGTGAAGCCCCAAACCGTAGTCAGCTATCACGAGCCTCCATAGTGGGCTCTGAGATCCAGAGACAAAACAACTTGGTAAGGAAGAAAAAGAAGAAGCAGTCTTTCCAGCGATGACTGGAAGCCAGCAGCGCAGCCAAAAGCCGCATCCAGATTGCAGCGATAATCAGAGCTCCACTGAGAGGCCTGCAAATCCCAGTATGGTGTGCTCCACATTTACCCTACATGGGAAAGTGGCGAGTCACGGGAAGAAGAAAAGTGGGCTACTGAACATCAAGAATGTTTAATCGACCCTTAACGAAAAACAACATGACGCAGATCCTGGAATTTTTTTTTTTTCTTCTCATTTCAATTCCTGCTGGTTATCCGGGGTCGGGTGGTGGGGGCAGCAGCCTAAGCAGGGATGCCCAGACCTCACTCTCACCAGCCACCTCCTCCAGCTCCTCCAGGGGATACCAAGGCGTTCCCAGGCCAGTCCAGGGATGCAATCACTCCAGCGTGTCCTGGGTCTGCCCCGGGGGCCTCCTCCCGGTTGGACATGCCCGAAACACCTCCCCAGGGAGCTGTCCAGGAGGCATCCTAGATAGATGCCTGAACCACCTCAGCTGGCTCCTGTCGATGCGGAGGAGCAGCAGGTCCACTTTGAGCCCCTCCAGAATATTTGAGCTCCTCACCCTATCTCTAAGGCCAAGCCCAGCCACCCTACAGATGAAGCTCATTTCTGCTGAGACCCACACCTGCCCGGCGCCTCTCACCATGGCCAACTCCAGAGTGGAATGGAGTCCAGCCCCTCTCCTGGAGTTTGGTTCCACAGCCCGAGCTGTGCGTTGAGGTGAGTCCAACTGCATCTAGCCGGTATCTCTCTACCTCCCACACCAGCTCAGACTCCTTTCCCACCAGAGAAGTTGCGTTCCATTTCCAGAGAGCCAGTTTTGGTAGTCGGCGATCGGTCCGTCGAGGCCCCAGCCTCCGACAGCCACCTGATCTACACTGCGCCTGGCCCCCACAGCTCCCCCTGCAGGTGGTG
The DNA here is from genome assembly GCA_026776725.1 of Gnathonemus echidnorhynchus. Taxonomy (NCBI): domain Eukaryota; kingdom Metazoa; phylum Chordata; class Actinopteri; order Osteoglossiformes; family Mormyridae; genus Gnathonemus; species Gnathonemus echidnorhynchus. Next base: position 15,171,128 of record JAODJU010000046.1, read on the forward strand.
GGCCCACAGGGGGACAAACCCATGTTACCCCTTCGGGCTATGCCCAGGCGAGCCCCTTGGATGGAGGCCCAGCCATGAGGAGCTCGCATACGAGCTTCTGCCCCAGGCCTGGCTCCAGGGCGAGGGCCGGTCTCCCCAATCCGGGCGGGGTATCATCCTCCTTGATATTCTTTGTCATAGGGGTCAACATGAACCACACTTAGTCTGGCTGCTCACCTAGGACCAATTTGCCTGGGGAGACCCTACCAGGAGCAACATAGCCCCTAGGATGACAGGGGCACACAAAACCCTCCACCACGACAAGGTGGCAATTCATGGAGGGGCCACCTAGATTGTATACATACAAAAAATTTCCAAATCTAAAAATGTTTCTTTTTTGTGGATGACTTGGGCAGAGCTTGATGAGCCCCTGAACGAGCTTGATGGGCCCCTGAACGAGCTTGATGGGCCCCTGAACGAGCTTGATGGGCCCCTGAACGAGCTTGATGAGCCCCTGAACGAGCTTGATGGGCTGAATGGCCTCCTCTCATTTGTAAATTTCTTATGTTCTTATTTGAATGATTTTTATTCAGTACCTCCTCCCGTACATTCGAAAGCTGCACTTTTTATGTTAAAGCTGATTCCATCCTAAGAGATTGCATTTTCATAACCACAATAAATGTTTCATTATATGCCAGTCAAAATAAAAGCAACCCAAACTCATATGAAAAACAACTAAAAAAAGATAAGGCCAGACAAATAGTTTGCAGTTGTGGTTGCTGGGGTAATCTGTTTTTATTAAAAGGACAGAGCAAGCATAGTTTCATAGTCCACGATGTACAAAATGATGGCGCACTAATCATATACGAAGTCAAAGGGCTTAATATGTTGGAGAGCCATACCTCGCTGGCAGGGATGGCTCTAACTTTCAGGGGTCCTAGGCAAATCTTTATTTGGGAGGCCCTCCTGCCATGAAAATTGACAATCATTCCACTTCCTCTGCAGCGCAGGTAATTCGGGGGCCCTTGGCAACTCGTTATTCTGCCTGTAACTAGATCGTCGGGATGTTGTCGATGATCAGATGCCCAATAACATTCACACCATGAGCCTAATGGGCACTCGTGGGAGTTTTACCTACTCAAAAATGTTCTGAGGGCAGAAGGTAAAATTAGAGAGATAATCAATCAGATTTTAGAGGTGGTGGGTCCAAGCAATTAGAAAAGGCAGGACAAAGACATCTGATTGGTTGGTCCAGCCTCTAGTTACTTGGACCCACCTCCTCTACGGAACCGCCAAATTCTTACAGCAAGGAGCTGGCTGAGAGGCTACTGTTGCTGAGCTTGCAAGACTGGACTCGGGTGAAGTGATGGGCTGGAGGCACGTGAGCGGTGAGGCTGCTGGGAGGATCTCCCACAGCTCCCAGTATGCTGACGCAGTCCCCCAGGGAAAAGCCAGCCAAGTGGGCCAAGAGCAGAAGCTCAAGTGGGCTTTACACTCCTCTATCTGCGAGACTCGGTGGTGGGGCGGCTTCCCCTGCTGACATTCTCCACTTAACAGCAGTGCTGGAAGAAAACTGGCCAAGTCAACAGCTTTATGTCACTTATTATGATGAAATGTTTTTGGATAATTTATTTCCTATTAACCTATTTAAGTGACTGAGTGATGTTATATCTTCCGATCCAAAGTCAGGGGCGCTGTTGGAGATTTTGGGCTGGATGAAAGCATTTCGGATGCCAACCCAGACCCAAATTTTTTATGGCCCGTGTCACTCAAGGCCCTTGAAATCGTCCCGTCCTTTACAGCACCCCTGTCAGTAGCCTAAAACACAAGGATGTACACACATCCATATATGGGGAGTTCAGAGTCAAATAAATGGGATGATTTGGACTGAGGGAGACTGCCAGACGGCCTGTAGGAAGCCCACGAGGGGAAACATTACCTGTGGAAAATGACCTTGTGGCACCCTGACCTGCTGAGTCACACACCTCCCACATGGCCCCCTATTCCACATCTCAGATGACGGAAAGTCATGTGACAGCCAAGGGGGGAAACTTCCATTGCCCAGGTTCCAGTGATAACCAGAGCCCCCCCCTCCACCCCCAGCTGCCAATTAATGGGACGTCCGTAGTGTGAATCACACACTCTCAATATGAATAATGCTTTAATTGATACTCTTTGTAGAGATGAGATAGAACGCGTGTGAATCAGGAACTCTGTTGTAGATGTAACTGAGCTGAAACACACCCCCCCAGGTGATGGATGCTGCTTCCCCTGGCCACCCTGACCCTGCCATCAGAGCCCAACGTCTAAATTTAGTCGCCGCTCTCGCCCGATTAGCACCTCACTGGTGCCGACACCCCCGCGGAGAAAATAAAGAATAGGAGCGAAAATGTGGACAAGGATGTCGGCTGAGAGAGAGGGCCCGCTGGTGAGGTGCAGGACATGGGATGCGACTGAATTTAGGAGGCCACTGAGGGCGTAGTAGGGTCATGGGGGGGGGCATTTGCCAGGGAGCCTTGCCAGCTGGGGACAGCTCCTAGTCCAACTGTAGCAAACGGCAACACGACTCCATCTGGCCATGATGTCACCACTGGCAAGGGCACCAGTGAGGTCATCGTCTATACTGCTCCTCGCTCCATCCCTCTCTCCTGCTCTCGTTTCTCACCACCCATTCAGCTCTACCTCCCAGTGGCTGAGATCTAACTCGACGGGGGATTTGGAATAGGCCGATTAGCTTGGCTGCATTTAAGGGTCAAAGTACATCCTAAGTGAACGGGACGGTATTTTCCGGTTTGATAGGGACTCATTGCGCCTTGAGATATCTGCCAGAAGGTCCTTTCCAGGCGCATCACGAGTCTGAAGCCCTGGATGAATCTGAACAAGTCCCAGGTGAACTCAGATATTTTTACAGTCACACTCTCAGTTTGAGAATCCTGTATATCACAAGAGTCCTGGACCAAAACTGCATTTCCAAAAACTATCATAGTGCTACTATCATCACATCAGAGAGGGACAATTCGATATGGTGATCATCAGAGAGATCAGGGGTGTTTCTGAATACCAAGAATGCAAAAATCATACTTGTGGTCTTGGCTAGACCAGTCTTGCTAACTTGCCTTCTAAGTAAGAACTTGGGGTGCAATGAACCATAGGATTGGTCAGGATGCAACTGCTGCATCCTTGATATTTGGGTTGGGGCAAGAACAACATTCAGAGATTTTTACCATCCTCTATACCTCTGTTCTTAGTACTGGAATTGGTCTTTGGCAATGGGTACACAAGAACAGAAGTATGGCCAAGTAAGCACACTGAGAAACACCCCAGGTCTCTGGGCTCAGCCCCCGATGTCTTAAGGTCGTAGCAATGCCTCTTATCCTGAATCCACAACAAATGACACAGCATGATAATACAGGCATTAGTCTGCCAGATGGGCAACTAAACAATATGATTGGCTTGACGTGGCCTTGATGACTCCTGAGAGGGAATAAGGAAAATCTCAGTCTCTCCTCTGAAGTGTTGCACAGTATAAAAATGACCCACTGGCCATAGGGTTGGGATAGTATGCCTGTCTCAAGCGACCACCACCACCACCCCCCCACCCCCAAAAAAAAATCTGCCCTCCCAGCATCCTCCCGGCTCGCCTGTGGTCATAAAGCCCTGCGAAAAGGTCAGGCTGGCTCTAAGAAGAGAAAAGGATGAGTGGACCTGACAGATGGGGTGATGGAGTGAGCTCCTGTAGCTCTGCTTACAGCGTCCGTGAGCAGGTGATGTGGCGGGGTGGGGGGGGAGCTAAGCATGGTTTACATTTTAACTTTGATTCGTTTTGTTGTCGGAAAGCCTCCTCCATCAGGATGCCGCAGGTCACCCTGACATGTTTGCTGAAGTCATGCCAGCCAGCCCGGTTATGCTACTGAGAAATCGCACCTCTCTGCAAAACACGTTCCAGCGTCAGGACACCGAGCATATAATGGCCGTGCAGGAGCCAGCGTTGCAGAGATCTTTAAACCGCTGTCAGCTGTGAAAGTACACAGCTCAAAGTTACTCTAATGCCTCCTTCCCTTTCGCCTTTCTCCCCGAGTGACACGGTGTCGGACTTGCAACAGTTGACAGCCGCGCCAGAGCCCTTAGATGGCCGCTGAGGAACGTGAGGATGAGAGACTGAAGAAGACAAGGAGAACGATGGAGGCCGGAGGAAACGATCACCTGATTCCTAAAGGCCATTTTGAATGCAGACAATGTTTTGAACGAGCAAAATTGCAGAGCCAGTTTCTCAGAAGGTCAATTGAATCCTGCTCCCAAATTGCCCGTTCACCACTTTCATAAAAGAACACAATCCAAATGCATGACCTCTTCCTGTTTATGATGGTTCCCAAGTTCTCATGCGAAAGAGCAGGGCCAACTCTACCTCTTCAGTGGCCATAGGCATGGCTTTACTTGGGAGGCCCCCCTACCAAGAAAATTACCAATAATTTCGCTTCATCCATAATACAGGTAATTTGGGGGTGCTGGACAACTGCCTGCACTGCCTGTTGCTAGAGCAGGACCTGAGGAAAAGTCTTAATAAACAATAAACGCTGGTCGACTCCACATTACACCTTCACATGACCAAGCGCCTAACTGCAAACGCAGGCAAACTCCCCGGAGAGTCAGAGGA
>JAODJU010000046.1:15175791-15187938 GCA_026776725.1 Gnathonemus echidnorhynchus
ACATCATCGTGCAGGAGATGCCGACGCTCATATCATGCAGACAGAGATTAAAGCGGAAAAGAATGAAATATGACAGAGGAGAAGAGTGTAAGGAGCTTACAGCTCAAAAGATCTGGTGAGAGATTGGGGAGGGATGGAAGGACTGGGTGAGCAAAGGAGGCAAACGAGAGAGTGAACGTAGCTAAGCGTTTATCGAATATTCTTTGTCGAGCGTTTCGATTTTAGAGACTGTTAAGCAGCAGCGATGTCTCCCCACGCTAACCAGTCAAATCACCATAAGGTCTGGTAATTCCTGAGTCCAGGAAATAGTGGCCCCCCCCACCCCCCGCATACGCACAGATGGCCCCGAAGCTCGCGCTGGCCGCCTCGTACACCCGGCCACCTCAGCTCTCAGGTGACCGCTATCCAACAGAAGGCCGACCCCATCACCACGCCACAGCGCTAGTGGCCCGGGGGAGACAGCAAAGACGTGCGCGCGTGCTAGCTACGCTAACGTCCCCGGTGGTGCTAGCTTTGCTAACGCTAACGTCCCCGGTGGTGCTAGCCTTGCTAACGCTAATGTCCCCAGTGTTTGCTAACGTGAGCTACGCCCAAGTGGCCTCAAAAGGTCAGGCTCCGCCTCTGTTCTCTTCCCCTGAGCGCCGGCGCGAGTCGTTTTTTTTTTGTGACGAGAAACACTCATCGGTGAAATAAAACGTGAAATCTGATATAGCAAGAGGGCTTGCTGGTCTGCATGCACCTCCCAAATGGAGGAAGGAAATTGCTCTTCCTGCTCTATGGTATATGATGTATATACAAACAGACTTATATTGCAAATTGATATTAGCTGTTATCTTGCGCTAAAATCAGCCACACTGAGCAGTCAGGACGGCCGTCGGCTTCTCCCACCTGGCTGGTTGAGTTGCAGCGAGCTCTTGCTCCACTGTGACAGTCCTACGATGGCCACCATCTTGGCGCCTAGGCTGGAGCGTCGCTTCTTGTTGCCCCCCAAGCCGGGGGCCTCGGGACTACCCCCGCTGGGGCTCTTCTCCAGGCTGTACATGGCGCCGCTGATGCTGGAGCTGCGTATGACATTGCGTCCCGCCGCCTCCACCGCTGCTGCCATGCCCCCCCGACCGGACACTTCCACTGAGCTGCTGAGCATCATGGTCCTGCAAAATCCCCGGGGGCTGGGAGGAGCCGGGCCTGCAAGAGATGGAGCACTGCGCCTTTAGGTCCTTACTGCAGGATTACATACATACAGGATTACTGCAGGAGAGGCCATAATTCATACCGAGGAGCTCAACCTTATCATTAGCCAATGATATGTTTTGAATTCGTTGAGTGACAAAGAAGGGGCTATTCAATGTCCAATCAGCTTTCAGCTAGGATGAGTGCCCCTGTGGCCCCGCCCCTGACTGTACATGGCTTACGTACCTGAGATACAGATCAACGCTGCTCAAATTTCCCCAGGTTATTGTGGCTCTAACGCCATTTTTTAGGGACAAACTTCATGTGGCACTCTGAAATTCCCAAATCATAAGGTCTGGCCTAAATCTCTACCTTGAGTTTAGTTTCGTTCCTTGTATAGAAAGGTGCGAATTGTGTGTTAACTTCATAAAACTCTCACAGGTTTTTCATCTGCAAGCTAGTAGAGAAGCTAACAGATACATGCCGGGTTTAAGTGGCTCTCTGGCTAACACTTTCCCTGTCTCTTCTGACCTTAAAAACAGCAGATCTACCGTTCTGTGCCAAACATTAGCGGTCAGCGTTACTCATCCCTGACCTTCTGCAGCCTCTGGGGCCCGGAGACAGAGGCTCAGCTTACTGCCGCTGGGGTGAGCAGGGATGTTCCAAAACACTCCTGTTAGTACTTCCTCTGCACCCCTCTTTGTCCAGTGGCTCCTGCTTTTTTTAATTGCAGAATCACAATGCGGAGATTAAGCAGACAGCTCAAGGGCGTATTAAATATGCGAGGGTCCACTGCCATGCTAACGCAGCGTGTGGTTTTCGCATGGATTTCAGTTGTCGTTATTTATCTGTTCCTACATCACATTCAAAACTGATTAATAATCTATCTCTTCTTAGCTTAGCGTGACGTGCCTCCAAACCCAAGGCACGTGAGCCTGCCACACACACAGAGCACTCTAAGCTTCAGCCGCTACGCCCCTTTGTTTCTCCCACTCTACAATCGCTCATTACGCTATTTATCTAATAAATGCACATCATGTCATCAGAACGACCTCCGTGGCTTGCCCTCTCATTCATTTGTACAGCTGCAAAATCTCAGACACAGCTTGAATTCCTCTATTAGAAGCAAGACGGCAGCCTTTGGAAGAATGAAAGAGATGGAACAAACTGCAAAATAATCCTGCTACGGGCGCAATGAAGAACGCATCGCCTTTCACGCCATGTAATTCTCTTTCGGCATAAACAGTTTTGCTGGAGCCAGACCTGTATTATTATGGAAACATATAGAGATCTGTTAGATAACAGGCAGCACCGTACATAACAGAATAATGTAAAATCCCTCTCAGTCGCTCTTGGGCCAGTCTGTGGCTTTTCCAGGGTACATACAGCCCTGGCTGTTTTAGGACTTTCTGGGCCGAACCGCAAATCTTCCGCCGCACCAAGGCACAAGCAAATAATTCATGGCCGTCGAATTCGTGGCTCTCTTGCCTTATTCCTCCCGCTCCCGTGCTCCTGATGTCACAATGCTCCATTACTATTCTTCATCTTGTCACCCCCGATTTCCCCGTGGCTTCAAAGGGCCACTTGATCTACAAAGGTCCCTTTGCTGTGGTTTAATCACCAAGAGAGCTATACAATTAGACTGTAGAAATGGGCTGATATTACTGGCAAGGTGGCGAAATTGCAAACAAATCGCAGTGGGTTTAATTAGCCCTGTTGCTAGCTATCCGTCTATCTGCGATCACGCGACGTTGCTGCCTGCTTCCTGGGCATTCCAAGCATTTCATTTATCCTTAACATTCCACCTGCTTGGCACTGTACACTTTATTGAATTATAGATTCATAATGAGAGCTGGAGCAGAAAGAGACCTCCGGGAGTTCAGTATGTGTTCAGCGCATATAAACAGCAAGCAGTGTCTTTATTACTGTGTAGCATAAACTCCCAGCATGTGTGATTTCCTCCTCTCAGCACTCAGAGATTAATAGCATGACTCAACACCGCTGTTAACTCTTGCTTTTCTCGCTCGCATTTGCAGTTTGGACCTGGCCTGGAGAGGTGTTCCTCGCCGTCACCCCAAACCGGCTACTCGCTCCCTCCTCACACCCCAGGGATGATCCTAGGATTTTTTAAGGTAGGGGATTTAAGAGGGGCCTTAATTCATAACAGAGCGTCCAACCTTATCATTAGCCAATGATATGTTCCGAATGCGTGAGTGACAGGGAGGTGGCACTCTGAGGGCTAATTAGCTTTTAGCTGGGTTAATGCCTCTTTGGCCCCGCCCCCATAAACTTCCCTGCCTAAGCACTACCAGTAGGGTACTTCCCTCATGCTCTTGATTCCAATAAAGGAAGCAGCAAAGTGTTGTCAGAAGTCGGGACTCAGGGGGTCTGGAACACATGTTATGGTGGTAGTGGTCTAGAACAGAAGATGAGCAGGAGACAATAGATTGTACTTTCTGCTTAAGGTTGCCATGGAAATGGGGTTTCTGAAATCCCAATGGGCCTGGGCACAGCATTCTCATTCTCTGTTTATTGATCCGTTAATTCATCTTACATGCAGCTCGGCCATTGTTTAGCCTTACATTGTACCGATCTTGCCATCTGTGTTCACAGGCCACGTAACATCTTTCAAATGCTATGTTTATTCTCTTTGTTTTGGGTTAATTTATGTTCTTACATTACAAGACTTATCTGAATAAAAATAACAATGGGATACATACATGCACGCAAACACTTCAGACTTGTGGTGCAATGTCCAGCTGGAATTTTCTCTCCTCCATTTTCTGGGGTAATTACCTTCATGCATCTCCTGCTATCCTACAGCAGTTTCCCTGTTCTTTACCAGATCATGGCCGATGTTCATGTCTACCTCATGTTTTGCTCATGAACGGAGTAGGGAGCTCTTGCCCTGACATCCACATAGGCTTGATCCATCCATCAAATTCACAGTCTTTACATTAATATTTTAGCATTGCCCCATGTGTTCTTTGAAGCATTATTATAGCCTCTGTGAGATTTAGGAAATAAATCTCAATAAATAAATAAATAATGTGTTTCCAGTGTTTGTCTTCATTCTGGACCTTTTGTTCCTTGACCGTTGACCTTGTGTAACATTGCATAGATGTTGTCTCATATGAGGCATAAAGTAGGTGTTCAAAATATATCCACACCTAGGCGGCCGCCTAGAGCCTAGTGCTGAGTAAGAGCACCCATGGTGTGTTGGACAGGAAGCCAGTTCCCTCCAATCAGTGTAATTTACCCAAGAGAAGGAGACCAACATGGCTGAGCACTGAAAGCATCCAGCAGTATGGGAAGAATGCCTGCCGTCATGAGTCACAGGCAGCAAACGTATCGCCCAAGTCTTGCACCATATTTCCTAGGCGAAATGTGCAAATCACCAGCCTGAATCCATGAGTCACAGTCAAAAAGCTAGCCTGCAGAGTCACAGCCGATGGAATAAAAACTGCTAGTCTAATGCCATGACTCACAGAAAACCGGCATGCAGTTTGGTTAGGCTCATGTGACCTACTATACACCAAATCAGTGAAAACCCATTTAAGTGTGACATCGTGAGTCATAGGCAACGCGCACAAACCAGTAGTCTGGTGCTGTGAGTCACAGGTAACAAGAGCTAACTGCTGTGAGTCACAGCAAAAAAATCCACTAGCCTGGGACAATAAATCAAAGATAACTAGTGAAAAAAAAACTGCCAACATGGTACTGTGACTCCTTGGCAAAGGGGTGACGAGACACTCTGAGTCACAACCAAACAGATAAAAACTGCAAGCATAGCTTCATGAGTCAACGGCATCAGCCATGTAAGATACGTCGAGTAAAAACGATTAGCCTGGCGCGTCGAAACACAGGTAACGGGCGTTAGACTGCTAATCGTGATCTGTGAGACGGTGGACAAGTGAGACACCACTAACTCAGCCACAGAGTCATAGGCATTAGACAACATAAATCAAAGCTAACGTGCTAAAAACACGGAACATAGCTGTGTGAGTCTCACACAGCAGGCGTGTAAGAAGCTTTACTCGTTACACTTTAGGTATGTGAACAGGTGAAAAGTCGTGGTGACAGATTAACCTACTTCCTAGCCTGTGGGTAATACTCTACGCTACAGCTGCATCTGGGTTAATCTACATGGTTGGAGTGTCAGGTGACATCAAACGAAAGGCAAAGTGCCTGCCCAGTGACTGACCCCCACCAATGTGGTGGCCCCCTGCCCTGCAGCTCTACCCTTTGATGGTGGCTACAGCCAAATTCGGGGCTTTTGTTCTCAACGCCCTCCTGAAGCAATTCAGGCAAGGTGGCATAGGCCTCCGAGACAAGAGGTGGGAACTGGGTGTGTGGAGAGGGTAACTGGGTGGGGGTAACCAAACTAATTATTCTGATAAACATCTATGCTGTTTTATTTTCATTTTCATTTGAAAGATCCTGCCAGCTGGCTGACATAAGATTATCGTTATTATCACTGAGGGAGCGAGTGAGTGGTCTCGCTTCCCAAACGCGCCTGTGTGTGTGCGTGCGTGTGTGTATGTGTGTGTGCATGTGCGTGTGCGTGTGTGTGCGCATCAACATGAATGCATACATGAGCTCCAAGCCAAGCGACATGATTCGAAAAAGTCGAGGGATTAATTATTCATCTGTTCCCTTTATGTTGCTTGCTTCATTTATTTTGGTTCCAAGACATGTTTAGGCATTTGCAGTGACCTCTGAAATGAAAGAGAGTGGTTTTATTTGCAGAATGCTCGCCGGTCGAGACTTTACCCTAACTGTCCTCGTGAAAAAACACAGAGCATGAAGCCAGCAACGGCCCCGCAAGTTAAAACGCCCGGCTTTCATCTGCTTCAAAGCCAAGCCAAGTGTGACTATTAAAAATTGAAAAGTCTCTCAGACGCCAACCATCTTTTATCTTGTAATATTTACTTTATTTTGGTCCCGTGTGCTCTCCAAAAATAGTGCTTCACTGAAAAATATAGCATCCTGACTGGTGTGTTTTTTTTTTAATGTTACAGCTTGGCTATTTCACTTGGCAACTTATGATTTGGACACTGGCTGGTCTCAGGCTACAGGTGGTTTAATGATTAAGGACCGGGGCTTGGGATCGACACGTGGGGCTGATTCCCTCCTGAAGATTCGTTGTTTAAACAAGAGAGAAATATGTCACCGGAAGCGCTGCGGTAAACGTCCAGAAACACGTCAGTCAGAGTCTAAATCCAAAAAGCAGGGAAGATACATGGGGTGAATTTGTCTTTTGGGTTTTTGGGGGCCTCTGTATACCGATGGATTCACAACTTAGTATGGCTGCTAATATTTTATACCTCTCTACAAATATAATTAATCCAACACATAAATAAAACAACCTGGATTAACTATTGCTGACTGTCATGTGAGATAGCATGGCAAGATATTCACAAAAAAAGGTTTCCACATGTCTAAACGAGACCGGCATATTATCAAATGAATTCTTGCTTTATATAAGCGTCTATAAGCAGGAGATCTGCGTAGGGTAGCGTTCAGTGTGACCGGACACAGCTCTCGCATGTTCAGCTCTTGCGTTCTCCTACTTCTCTTTCCCAGTTCCCAGGACCTGAGAGGTCTCTCGTCTCCAGCCCCCAGATCTCGGTTTTCACATCACCTGGTGAGATCGCAGGAGGCGCGGGATCGAACTCCGTCTCTCTCTCATGGCAGAGTGCGCGCATGTCGCATGTGTGAGCGTGTGAGCGCATGTGTTGTTGTCACAGCGCAGTATGTGAGGTTTGGCTATGACACCTGCATCACCAGCAGGAGGAGGGACGAAAGCCAGCTTTCAGGGAGTATAGTATTTCACTTCAGACACTGTTCGCTGTTATCTGGGAGTTTTAATGAAGACATTTGAGATCTTTTATCTAGGAAATTAGCAGTGAAAGATGCTCTTTCCATAGAGAGTCAATGAGTTCTATCCAAGCACCTTCTGTCATGGTTGGTTTTTGGTGCAAAATATAATGAGATGTGTCTTCCAAGACTGTTAACTTCTTAGGTCACAGAGGAAGTGGGTTTTCAAGAACTACAGCTGATCAACAAAAGACCAACAGCATCAACAGAATGGCAAAAGTATCAACGGTCTGGGTGGGCCAGAGTGGATCTGAGGGCGCATGTAGGTAATGGGCGTCTGGATCTCTTCTGCATGACTACCACACCACTCTCTCTGACAGGAGGTCTTCCAGTTCACACCGGTTCACGTTTACTGGAAACCTGCTACGGCATGTGCATATCCGGCCGCTCAGTCACATGCTCTACGGGACCAAGGTCTGTGCAATTGGAACGGTTATAGAAAACGGGCAATTTCGGTTTTCTCCATCTGTTACATGAACCATCTGGTAAAAAGAAAAAAATAATACACGTTCCTAACAGACTTAAGCATTGTCATCCTGGAAGACAGACCTTATATCAGGAAACATCACAAAAATAGAAAGATATTTTAAAGCACTTCAACAACCTTGAAATGAAATAAGTAGATACAGGGCATTCCAGAGAAATATCACAGCCATTTTTTATTGTTGTTCATTTTTAACTGCAGAAATAATTTCCTTGTAGATGCAGGTGCTTGAGTAAATAGACCACTTATGGTCAATGGTACACAAGTGCACTAGCCCTCATTGAGAATGTAGAGTATTTTGACTAAACCTGAATGGCCCCATTCGAGCAGAAACTGACAGGGCCACCCCGGGGACCCAAGCCAAACACGTCCTCAGCCTACACGCACGTCTGCGCGTTCTTAAATGTACGTTCCCGCAGACCGGTCCTTTGTCAAATTCAACTTCTCCGAAACCCGCATTTTAGAGGTGCATTCTGGGATTGGTGAAACAGCCCGTGAGTTTTCTTCATTTGCTGCTTGTCTCCGGCCCCTGCTGGAGCGGCGTACGGAATACAGAAAGAGTATTAATATCACAGGGGCAGCGGCGAGGAGGGAAATGTGCAGAGGCGTGACCACGTCCATCTGCCCACCGCCACAGATGAGTCCTGACAAGTGACTGTAAATGAACGAGGGAGGGGACATATGCTTTATTCTGATTATTCTCACAAACTGATGTGTGCGTTTGAGTCATGAGCTGCGCTCTGTCAGCTATTATAGGATGCTAATCTGGCTGTAGAGACATTAAACGAAACACTGCAGAAAATAAAAAGAATTTAATTAATAGCATTTAGAACATGTTTCACACTGTTAGGTCTGTCACAACATGTGAGTCAAACTTTGACTAGATATATGCCTCACATGCATTTTTAATCGTTTCATTGACCTGCTTAGTCGAGAAGAACCGAAACGTTTCCGTTCCTACAGCGCATTTTAATTAGCAAGTCTCTCATATCTGGCACCAAGCAATGTGACTTGCTATGCAAATTATGACTTCAATAAAACAATCAATCTGAACTGCACCGCACCAACCTGACCGGCGGCTCCCCTGGAGAACAAGACCGCCCAACCGTGGCTGATTAAATACCCATTTCCCTATTTCCTCTGTTGATCTAGGCAGCAGCTCAGGGGGTCCGATGCTTCCTGAGACCACAGCTGCCCTTTAATCCTAATCATCCGCCACTTCATCTCCCAGTCCTGATATCATGTCAAGTCAGCTGACCCCGGGAGCTCCTACTGCGGTAATCGCTCCTTCGGCTCCTTAAGGCTTTTCACACTCCGTTAGCAGCGGTCACTGTCATTCTGGGCTCATTAAAACAGCCTATACATAATGTGCCGTCTTATAAAAATTAATGGACATAAGTCACCCAGCACTATAAACTCGACAAATCCGCAGAGCATACTGCAGCAACGCGTTGTTCTTCATTATAACTCTCGGTATTCATAAATCAGCATATCAGTGCATTCAGTTTTTTCAAATATATATTATATATATAGATCATAATCCATTGCACTCCACACCATGAATCTCTACATTTTTAAGACGCACACCTTTTTTATTACCAGTTACCGTTTTTTTCAGTTAGTGAAAGTTATAGAAGCGCAAAACAACAGGTTAAGGGGATGCTGGTTGCCGAGCGGTCCGGGGGAGTGCAAAGCCGCCGTGGGGCGTTTAGGTGAAGGCTGACGGGGCGATCGCCGAACCGGTGGGAGCGGGTACCGGAGCGCAGCCCGCAGCTCCGCGTACAGCGCCAGCGCCCGGGCGGACCGCGGCACCAGCCTGTTCCGGGAGCCCATAGAGCCGCACCGACTCACTGCACCCTCCGCAAATGCGTGCACATGGATGTCTTGCTAATAAGCAGATCATACGTCTGCAGTGCATGTTGAATAGTCAAAGTATAAGGGCGGCCAAGAAACACATTGCTGGTCTGAAATAGGCGCAAATCACACGACTCTAATCCTTTGTTTCAGATCTATTTATGGCATAGTTAAATTTTTTCTCTAGTATTCATCTTGCTCAAATACTGCATCTTTTGAAGCAGTTTTACGCGTGGATATTTATATTACATAGGTATAACTCAAAATAAACACACGTGTAACATTAACATTACGGTTAAAATATTCATGATTATGCAAAATTACTCTTAATGGCATAATAGTGAGTTAATTGCCGTTATTCTTCCAACTAAGCCAAAATTATCATTATGAGGTAAAATTCATCTCATTACACAATGCAAACCAAATCACTCACCGGTAACAGAAAGTAGCGGCTAAAGTGCAGAATCTGTCAGAATTGGTCAGACGGTCGTGTGCTTCTGCCCGATCACTGAAAATGTCATGTTTTTATTTTCCTTTTTTAATGAAGCTTTATTCAGCTTGGCTCTTTCGCGACTTGGCCGTAGTGCTCCGGATCCACCTCTGAGAGCGCCAGTACGCGAGCGCGATAGGCGGCACTGGCTGCTCCGAAGCGGGGAGGGAGGCAGGGAGACGCTAAGCACAGCCTCCCCTCGCTAACTCATCTCCATGGTTACACACCTGACCCGCTTATTCCCATAGAGCAGGCGGCGGTAGATTATGCGCAACAGTCATGGGCTTTTTATACTTCACTTGCACACTTTTACATAAACTAACGCACTAGGAGTAAATATGAAAGGACAACCAATGGCTAGGAGAGAGTTTGATACGGAGTGAGCACAACTTAATATAAAGGCAAAGGTCTATTTATGGGGGGAGTGGGGGAAGCCAAATTAAATATTCAGGGCCGTAGCTTCAATTCTAGGCTCTCTGACAAAATGTCACTTTGCCCAGTTTTACATTTCCAAAGGCCCCTGTGAAATGCCGGGCCCCTGAATCTGCCACAGTATCCATGGTCCTACTGTGGGCCGAGGGGTAATGGTGCTGTTTCAGGGGGTGTCTTCACGTGGGCTTACAGGGTTTGGAGAGCTTCTGTGGTCCAGGGGCCTCAGCGTGTTTCAGTCTGCGGTCAGTGGCCACACTTCAGTTAATATGTGACATTTTACAAATCAGTAAAAGGAAATGTAAAGAAGAGTGTCATCTATGAGAGACACATGCTCCCATTGGCTGCACATTCAGGTACCACAAACGCTCAGGAACCACACATGCCCAGGTACCGAGCACATTCAGGTACCGCACAAGCTCAGATACCACAGACATTCAGGTACCATACACACTCAGGTACCAAGCACATTCAGGTACCGCACAAGCTCAGGTACCGAGCACATTCAGGTACCGCACAAGCTCAGGTACTGTGGACGTTCAGGTACTGCGCACATTCAGGTACCGCACAAGCTCAGGTACTGCGCACGTTCAGGTACCGTACTCGCTCAAGTACCACACAAGCTCGGGTACAGCACACACTCCACTATAGGAGAGAATGGTACCTAACCTGAATTACTCCGGATGTGTGATTGAATTAACATTGACTGAACAGCTAAATGTAAATGTTAATGTAGAGGAGTATGGCATTTGCAATTTGATTTGGCAAAACTATGGGTTCATAAGCACATGCTACTTGTCCTGTGCTCCCAGTCTGTTCTTATAGATCTGTACGACTCGCCTCGTGGTCACCTTTCATCATGCAGCGTCGCGGTTGGGGACAAAATGCAGCAGTGAGTGTGGATGCTAAGGGTAGGCTGTCCTTCTCTGAGCCCTTGTTTACAGCCTGGGATGATCCTCCAGTACAAGAGCCCTCAGCTGATGGATCGAAAGATAGAAATGCAAAAATATTGTTTACAGTCCCTGTTTCCTTTCAAGGGCCAAGCGACGGTACAAACTGGGAGCCTCCTGCTTCCCATCTGATCCAGAATGCAAACGCACCGCCTCCCACCACTGAACACACGGCTGTACACTAACACACTTATATTAACTAGTTGTTTTTTATCTCATTTTATTTAAATAGACATTTTCATAAGTACACAAGGGACTGAAGTTATTTTATATATTTAAATTGTGTTTTATATTTGCCACGTTGTGTTTTATTTCATTGAAATATTTCTTTTTAATGGACATTATCGTAATGCTGAAGTTGTTCACATGTAGCAATGCCGTAACTGTTCAGCTATTTACTTCTAAAATCAAACAAAATTAAATAAGCAATGAGTAATAATCTGGCATGGAGAGATACTTAAGGAGAAGGATGTCCAATACATTTGTCTCAAAAGACCATCCTCTAGTGGACTTTAGTGGGCCCATCCTTTCAGGGTGATGCGTAGCGCAGTGAATTACTGGTGTTGCTGATGCAGTGAGGACAAGTGCTTCTGCCAGGCCTGAGCGGTACACCCTCTGTCTGCCTGCTACATGGCAAAGGGCCCGAGCGAGTGGGACCAGGAACACAAAGAGCCTGCCTCAAGTCAGGAGATGGTGCAGCAGTTATGGGGAAAGACGCTGAATTTCACTTTCAAGAACCAGGAAGTTTCTTTGTTCTATTTTGTTCTTAAGAGCTCCTGTTACACCTGCTTGCTTCTATATAGATGGCATATTAGACAGACAGACAGACAGACAGACAGACAGACAGACAGACAGACAGACAGACAGACAGACAGATAGATAGATAGATA
>JAODJU010000046.1:15194162-15208212 GCA_026776725.1 Gnathonemus echidnorhynchus
GTTGCCCTGTTTCTTGTCCACGTGGCTGAGAGTGGTGTGCAGGACGTGGGAGATGGCGTCCTCTGTGGATCTGCTGGCATCATACTACACTGCATGAAATGTCATCATGTAGGGGTGGCACTTCATAACGGCATCCTTTTCCACTAGAAGGGTACCCATAGGGGCCGCTTAGACAACTGTAAGGGCACTTTATAGGGCACTGTATCACATTCTCTCCACTAGAAGGGCACTTCATAACAGCACGCTTTTCCACTGGAAGGGTAACCATAGGGGCCACTTTGACCATTGTAAGGGCACTTTATAGGGCACTGCATCACATTCTCTCCACCAGGAGGGCACTTCATAACAGCACCCTTTTCCACTGGAAGGGTACCCATAGGGGCCACTTAAACAATTGTGAGGGCACCTTATAAGGCACTGCGTCACATTCCCTCCATTAGCAGGTCACTCATTAAGACACTCTATCACATTTTCTTGGCCACATGATCATATACTATCTCACATGAAGGGACACTCACACTAGACAGCCTATAGTGGCATATTTGCCTTTAGTGGTGTGTTGTCACCATGGGAGCATCTGGGGAAGTTCAGTTGCCCCCCTCCTTCTAGATAAAAGCCAGAAGTGTTCTTTAGACTGGAATAGCGATATACCACAGCACTCTCTTCCGCTTGATTCATGATCAGTGAGTAAGTGGCCTGTTGACTAGGTACCAGACACCTTCTGGGGTTGTTCTTATAGGCCAGGTTCATGTATGACATGACACCACCTTGAAAAACTTCAGATCAAGATGTATGACTATGAGTTAAACACCCACATTTTCTTCAACTGTTTTTCCCATCTGACATACTCATTACATGTTTGACATTCACATAAATCACCTCAAATGCCATATGCACACTCATTTGTCAAACTGTATAGTCATGTCCTTATATAAAAAGTACAGATGGTGATCTGTGACTGCATACCCATAAATTATCTGGTTAAGATAATCACATCAACACTCAAAAAAGAATCACTTTAACTACTCAACCATCTGACTTGAGCAAAAAAAACTGAGAAGTATACCAGTTTGTCTTTGATCCTTAATCATAAAATTCATGTAGGTATTCATCGAAATATACAAAAATCTTTCATTAATAATGCCTAGTTGTGTCACCATTAATTTGAAGGCTGGCGCATCCTTTTTCATAAAAATGTTTACTGCATTGTACTTATATGACATATTGTGTTTTAAACAGTTATTCACTAGTATATGTACGACTACATCACCGACTTCACACGCACTTCGAAGTGGGGAATTAAGCAGAACGCTCCTCGCCGGTATTGTCAACGTCATCTATATCAAATACTGCCATCTCCTGGTGAACGCCTTTATTTTTAAAATAGCCGTATCCCCGTATATTGTTGATCTAATTTGTTTTTACATGTTTGCAAAAAAGAAAGAAGGAAAGAAACAGCTGGTAATAACTCACAGCTACCCAGCTGGTAAATTGAACGGTGTGTTTACTGATGCTTCTATGAAATGTGCAGTGCATCAGAAAAGTAGATATTACTTTAGAGCACAGCCATATTAGCAGCGTGCGCGTCTATGCGTCACCGCAACCCCATTTCCGCTTTGAGGGCGACTTGTCAAAGCTCGGGGGCCATCTTGTTTCCCGTTGCAGTTTAAATAAAATAAATAATAGGCAGAGCTGGACCTCACTACGAAATCGTAGCGAAAACGGAATCGGTGAGTATGCCCACGCTTTCCTTTTGTCCGTCCCCGTTCATGTGCATGTATTGACGCAAGTCTCATTATATCGCCGCGTTTCGATCAGTTAAATATTTCTGTCCAATTGTCAATTGTTTTGGAAGATGAACGTAGGCGCCATTTCCCTCGCCGCTCTCTGAAGCGCTTATTGGTGGCCAGCGTTGGGGAGTAGAGGAAGTGAAGAAACCGTAGCACTGTGTCCGCCATGTTGGCTCTTTTTAAATGTAGGTTGTATTAGCTGTGGGAGCACTGATAGAGCCCAAATGGCGTTAGTTTCAGAACGACCTGAACTCTAGAAACCTTGATTGGTGGAATCTGGTCCGAGGTTTGATTGGTCTGAAGGACAGATCCAAACTTAATCTTTATTGGTTAGAGCGCCTTTCCACAGCTTTTGCAAATGTTTTAGGGAAACTTGCTTTTGATTATCACACTGTCTGTTGTTTCGGAGGATATATCTAATAATGCGGGGTGGCGGCACAAATAGCTTGCTGCAAGTGCCTAGCGCCTTTCCCCGCTGAAGCCTATCTCGAGCAGGGTAGCTTAGCAGACGCCGCGTAAATAAACTTGTTCGTTTTAATACATGAGGTAACATGGCTATTTAAAAACATAAAAAGCAGAGCAAGGGGTAGGTGCCTTTAATAGCGATATCTGCTCTCGCTGTAAGCCTGTGTACTGCTCCTTTCACTCGTCAAACCTGGCTCCATTCGGCATATCTTTTGTTTCCCCTGCTTTGTCGGAGCCCGGTGTAACCTGGTGTTACGCTTCACTAAATGCCGTGAATATTCCTGCAGAATAACGCTGGCAGGCTTACGGCTAAGGCTGTGTGACCCCACTGCACTTCGCCAGCTGTTACGCCGAGAAGTGACTGGCTGAGGACATGTGCGGGTGTGAAACTGGAAGGTGGCCTTTTCCCACATCACTCCGTCCATTGTCGATATTAACTCCGTGTTCGGCGCAGCAGAGTTCATAGGTTTTAATGAAACGCCAATGGATATAATTTGATGGATGTGATTAAAGTAACACAGAGTTACCCTCGTTTTCCACGATGGAGCCACAAAGGGGAATTCGCCGGGGGCGGTGGGGGCTTTTATTTCTGTTATTGCGCTGTTATCAGGAGAAAGGTGTCATTTATATATGTCAGGAGATTGCAGGGGAATGTCTGCTTGTTAAGGTGTGTATATGTGTGTGCACGTGGCATGCAGCGATTATAATAATGCACAAAGCGCGCGCTCTGACGCGCGGCTATAATGCTGCACAGCGGCAAGAAAATGTAACTTCGCTGTCCGAGGGCATTATTAACCTATATATCAACGTAAAGGTCCCTGCATCCTCATACAGCCGTCAGAAGTTTTTCGCACTAACA
This sequence comes from Gnathonemus echidnorhynchus, assembly GCA_026776725.1. Lineage (NCBI taxonomy): Eukaryota > Metazoa > Chordata > Actinopteri > Osteoglossiformes > Mormyridae > Gnathonemus > Gnathonemus echidnorhynchus. The sequence goes on from JAODJU010000046.1 coordinate 15,197,277, forward strand.
CACACACATTGTAATTTTTCCAGGCAGTCTGCGCAGAAGCTGTGAAACTACCATAATAAAATGCGGTCCAAAGCTGTAGGACTTTTCTCTGAAATGACTTGTGTGACAAACTAGCAGCTGAATAGAGACCAGAATGTACGAAGTGATCTCTGAATGAGTAATGTATTAACTAGTTCTTTGCTGCTCTGCTACCTAATAATATTCCAAGCTAGTCTCTGAAGTTTCCTTTTGTCAGCTGTGTATATGCCATGCATTATCTGTAAATTCAGTTTTTCTCCACCCATATGCTGTTCTTGACGAGCTGCATTCATTCTCCAGTGTGCTCTATTCCCACATTAAGTTGCACCCTGTTTTGCAGACTTGTGAACTGATCTTTCATGCTCTATAACTGCTGCAGTTTGCCGAGCTCAGTTAAAATGGCATCGAGAATGAGATTGATCATCTTGGGTTTTGTATACACTGATGTCTCTTTTTGTCATTTTGGTTGTAATTCTTTTTGTTTTAGACTTTCCATTTCTGGTCAACAGTGACAGTTCTTTGATGTGTGTTTGAGGTGAGCAGGGAGGTGAGGAACTGCTCACGTGAGCATGGATTTGTGTGCTGTCAGTGCAGCGCGTTGCTTAATCTGGGAAGAAGGTGGCTACCCGTCTGTCGACTTGTGCTGTATAATTTCACCTGAGAGGGAAAGTGTGCCCATTTGTGCGGGGCGGGCGGCGTGCACATCTGTCTCCGCGCATCTGTTTCATCCTGTTCCCTGTTGAGCGGGCACGCCTTCTGCGGGAAGGTGAGCCCGTCTATGCTGCCCTTGGCATCCGTCTTGGAGCTCTCCGAGAGGCGGAGTCCCGAAAGACGAATGGCCTCGTCCGCCGCCCCCCCCCCCCCGCCGTTGTGGACTCTCTGTCCGCTGTCGTCCTGTAATAATTAACCGGCCCACTACCTGCATAACTGCACACTTCCAAAATAGAAAGGGATCATTTTGTTCTTTGCCTCTCTACGGCTCCACCTCATTGTCTCTGCCCTCATCTCGTTCATCTATCTCCTCCCTCTGTCCGTCTCTCTGTCCCCTCCCTCCATCCCTTCCTACTTCTGCTTGTGTGTGTGTGTGTTTGAGCAGGTTGCTGCATTTCTCCTTATTGGTCTGCCTCAGGGGGGGACAGGGTTTGAAGCCCACAGCCATTCTGCTTTTCTCTTTTTTTTATTATCTGTTACTGGTTTTCCTCTTGTAGAGTTGGGCATTTTGCAGAAGCACCTCAAGACATTGCCTTTGTGTGGCACCTAATCTGACGTGCTGATCTTCGCTTGAAGTCTATCGACATCCATGGACCTTTTCTCTCCCCTACACAGACTGGCTTTGTCTCCTGTACTTTAGCAGTGCGTCCTTATTTCCCCGCCGATGGCCTCGCTGGCACGGTGCTGCCGTGACACCTCTCTGTTCCCAGTCACGCTCAGCCTGTGGAATGTGTCCTCGATTCCTTGATCTCTTCAGGTGCTGTACAGACTTGGTGTAACATGACATGCTCCCCTCAGGTTAAGTTTTAAGTGGATAATATAATGATTTTAATCGCTGGAAATTAATTTTCAGAAGGCTGTTAAAGCATGCCAACTGCATAAAGGTAGCTGAATATAAGCAAGAAGACATGAGAATGACGAAACTTCGGATGCTGCTCTCGCGGTCATGGCGACTACGCCTCCCCCCTTTCTGAATTAGGCTGTCGTTGTTTTAGGGGCTGCAATCTTTGGCTTATGTTTTTCCTTGATATTCAGTGTTTCACCATAAAGCAGAACACGAGAGAGTGAGTCATTATTACATTAATCTAGTGGTTTCTGCATTTCACCAACAGCATCAGTTTTCTTTAAGTGTTATACATTTATGGTCTTAATGTAGTAATATGTCTATATGTCTGTAGACGCATAGTGTGTGTGTTTATTTACCATTTTGCTATCCCTTTGGTATGACATAAAGGTCATCAGACCTAGAGATGTCCGGTACATTCAGACAGTTATAAAATTATGTTGTCACTGGGGATAACGTTTGCCAAATACACCATCTGTCACTAATCGCCATAACGACATTCAGTGAACATCTCTAACTAGCTTTATGACTGACAGGCTGTAAAAAAAAATAGGCCGGGTACAAATGTGGTTATAGTTTATTGCGGGTAAATATCTGATCTGATTCCTTTAAGGAATAAAAAAAAAATGAAGGGCATAATGAATTGACACAAATAAGCTGTTGTTCCTAATTGCAGTTGCAGGATTTTATTAATTTTTGGCATGTTGCTTTCAATAGATGGTCAGGACTGTGTTCGTGTTGGTTTCTTGGAGTTTCAGCTCGTGGTTCTTCTCAGACACAATTTGTTTTTTTTTGCTATCTGCGCGGAAGGTGACCGTACCTGAAGGTGAGAAGTCGCTGAGCTCCTGTAAATAATCCCACTGCTGAGATCCGTCATAATACTGGTACAGGGACTGTTTTTTAGGATTGTTTTTGTTGTCGTAGTCCTCTAAAGGCTCCAGCTGAAATGAATGAAAATGTGGTGGCATCTGTGCTTCCTGTGAAAATATTTTGACCAATCTGGTGATGCAAGTGTGCGTGTGTTTTGAGGAAGATGAGGTATGTGTGTGCACGGAGCAATCTGATCCAGTGATCTGCTCGTCTTTGCTCTTTAAATCATGTGGCCACAACATGCTGCCTCTCGCTGAGGCTTCTACCAGCCAGTCATGGGCAACGAGGTCATTTGCATCACAGCCGCGTCGTCCAATCAGCTGTGGAGAAGGGCGGGCCTTAGAGACATTTAGCTTGACATTGTAAATAAGCAGGGAACAGTTGTCAGAGAGCGTCCAGTTGTTTCCTATCTCTCCGTCTCACTATAGAGAATGACAAAGGAGCAGCAGGGGAGAGACGGCGGAGGCAGGCGCTTGCAGGCTCTGCTTCACCTTGCTGAGGTGCTTTATCATTTTTTATATATATATTTTTTTAAACTTTTGTCTTTTTTTCTGCTCTCCTTTCTCTGTTTTCCTCTCTTCTCTGACTGACCCCTATCCTGCAGCTCAAGGTAACTTAAAACAGGAAGTTGGCTGCCGCTGAAGGCGAGGGGAGGGGGTTGGTGGGTGGAGAAAGGGGAGGAGAGGGAGGAGACAGTGTTGAGTGATGGGAGGCACAGCCTGTTATAGGGCAGTGCCCTGCAGCCTGATTGGTGGTGCAGCTGCTTGAGGGGTGGGACTTAGGCATCATGTAGCAGGCTGGATTGATAGCTTGTGAATGTTAAAGGGAAAGACTGTGGATTCTTTTTTGTGTGTGTCTGGGACTCTTCTGAAGCCCGAGCTGCTGCCGCTTCACCTTTTCTCTGCCATTTTTCTTCTGTCCTTTCCTCCCCCCCACACCCCACCCATGGAGAGAGGCAGCTGAGGGGGGGGGGTTAGCCGAAAACCAAGCAGCAGGGGTTGCTCGACTATGTGGCTTGGACTGACCGGTCCCAAGGAGGGAAGTCGGGCAGAGGAGAAACAGAAGAGGGGTGTGTTTGTGTGGGGGGGGGACTTGGTGCTCACTATGGCTGCAAGCTTCCAAGGCAGCGCACTGTCTTTTGTCTGCTTCTGGGATCAGGCTGTGGAAGGGGGGGGAGTGGAGTAAGGTGGAGGGACACTCTCCCTGTTGCCCCTGCAGTGAAGGAGACCTCCGGTGCATGCTGTGAAGGACACACGGTGAGTCTGACTGCAGTTGGTTCCTTGTGGTGGGGGTGGGGGGGGGTATTGAGGTAGGATCGGCCGTGTTAGAATTTTCAGCCCTGTCGTCCTTTCTGCTTTTGCCCCCCCCCCCGTAATGAGTGTGAATGGGATGAGTAGGTCTCTTTTTCTGGGACAGCTTGGCCACTCACACCCTCTGCTTTTCTCCTGGGGGGTAATCTGAGCTCAGCCCTGAGCCTCCTAGCCGTCCTGCACAGTGGCGGGTCATCTGATGATCGCACATGCCCTTGGTCTGTTCCCACCCCCGCGGTGTTTTTTTTTTTTTTTTTTCTTTGGTCAATATTTGCGATGGGGAAACAGAGTGAGAGGTTAGTGAGCAGACGGGTCCTGTTGCCGAAATGCCAATTTGGGCACATGAGGCGACCCTTGCCAGGATGGGTGCCCTGAAGAGACTCGCCTGACGTCCGTGCCTACTGGCAGACGGCTGCCACGTGCTTCTTTGTGACAGGTGTGTACACACACGTGCACCTGACGCCCGGGTCCCCCCACCCTGCCTGTGCACGCCGGAGAAGGTAGTGGGTCCCACTGCACCAAAGCTGGGCCATGCCGTCCGGAACAGTAGCTGTGTCAGGGGACATAACCAGTGACAGCCCCAGGTTGGCACACGGGCGGCCAATGGCCCGTTTTCGAGGCATCCCTGGGTAAGGGGGGGGTGGGGGTTGCACTTAGGCCGCCTCGTACTCTTGTCTCCAAACTAATTGAAAGTTTCCATCTGTGCCATTAACAATATGGCATGGCGACAAGAGACTGTCTTGCTAAATATAGCACTGTGCTACAGTCCTTGCTGGCAAATCCCTGTGCGCATCACTGTTTGCATAAGATTTGAATATAATTTGGACCACATACTGTACAGTGTGTTAAGGGCCACAAAAGCGAAATGAACACAGAGTACTGTATTGCGCCCCCTTCTGTCAGCCGCTCTGGTTTTCTCTCGCGCTCTTTGTGCAGCATGTTAAGCTGATGGCTGCTTTGTTTTGGTTTCTATCCATCTCTCTGCCTCCCTCCGGCGTGTTTCGGCTCTAAAATTTCCCCTCCCTCTGTGACGGTGATGTCAGTGGCTGTGCATGGGACAGGATGAAGGTCGTAGGAGGGGGAGGATGACCCCATGATGTGGGGGGGGGGGGGGTCTCGCTGAGGTTTAGCGACCGGTCCCGGAAAATATCAGCAAGGAATCCTGGGGCTCACAACTTCTCCCCCCTCCAGTGACCTTGAGAGACGAGTGACCTGATGAGGGACCCAAAGGTCGCAATGGCAGTTGAGTGCTACGCTGGGCGGGGGTGGGGGGGCAGTGGCTCATGCACGGACACGGTGCTGACTGCCGGTCCCATGGAAAGTAGGGAGTTTCTAGCTCAGTTAATCCGTAACGCGCTGCACGCTGCTGTTCCCGTTTGCCTGGGTAGATCATTAACGAGCACAATGAGCCGGTCTGTTTTGTGAGCTCCCCCCCCCCCCCTTTCCGGGCGCTGAAGTGACACTCACCTTTTTTGTTTAGCTTTCTATGTCAGGTTACTCACCCCCTCGATGGATGTGTGATCCTGTGAGTTATGCCGGTGAACATGGCGTATAGTGCCTTCGTTTTTGCTGATGTAGAACAAGGTCTCCCTTCATCTATGGAAGAATTTTGGGGAAAATAAGACACGGATCAGTTGGGAGCACGTTCTCCTTGAGTGACGTGGCCCTTCGAGTAACAGAGTAACAGTAACAGAACAGAGTCATCATGTCAACAAAGCTCTGAGTTTTAACCCCAAAGTTCTCCACTGACATCCTGCTGACGGAAGGGCTGTAAGTGCATCTCCGTGACGAAGGGACAGGCCTTGATGCATGCATCCCTCTCCCCGTATCAGTATTGCACCCCAACCCTACACCTGAGACACGCCGTTCCCCAGTCTGCCTATACAGTTTCACTCGTTTCACCCGTCATGGAGAAACGTGCCGCCTCGGGCATCGCCCAGGCACGAGCGGCTGTTGGCTAATAAAGTAACAGACGAGCATTTCGATAACGCTGCCCGCCGAGTGCTGCCTGCCTGGCATTATCCACCACCGCTTCCTCCTCCTCCTGTCTTATCCGCTCCCATCTCCCGCACTCCGGCTGGGACAAAGGCTGGGTGAATGGCGCTCTGAAAGGGGAGGCAGGGAGTAGAGGAGACAGAGACCGCCAGCGGCCATCTACCTGGCCGCCACACAAAGAGTGTTTTGTGCCGGTGTCCAGCGAGTGGACGCATCCGCCTGACCAGAAGGCTGGTGTCTGGGGTCGGGTTTCACCAGGTGCCGCTGCGAGGGTCACTGTTCCCAACCGGGCAGGTAGAATAATGGCTTTGCATGTAGCTATGTAAGCGAATGAGAGGGAGACAGAGAGAGAGAGTGGCCCGCCTTGCAAGTGGTGTACATCGCTTCACTTCACTCGTCACCGAAGTTAGGTAAGTTTCCCACTGAATCTAGAATTAGCCAACAGCTATATAAGGAGGGTGATTAAATTATAGTGTTGTGCTAAAATAGTGAAAAGTATCCGTACTTCTAAGTGCTGCCGGATTCTCCGGCACAGCGGTCCGGATGCTCTGTACTCCCGTGCAAACCCACGTATGCGATCTTGTGATCAGGTGTTCTTCGGTGTGATTCATGGCGTCCAGCGCCTGGGTGATCCTCCTGAGGTGCATTTCGTCTGGCTCCCGGGCCACGGGATGGCCGAGCCAAACCACTCAGAATGAAGACGCACGATTGGTCCCGTCCGGTTGGGCGAGGCTGTCCTCCAGGCGGCTTTTGAATTTAATGCTGAGCTAGTCGGCACTTTTGTAACTAAAAGCTGCTGTGTGTGTGTGTGTGTGTGTGTGTGTGTGTGTGGGTCTTTTAATGTCTACAGCTTCTCCGTTGCTATCGTTGTCCGTGTTTATTGGCTTATCTGGCTCTCTGTACTTACCCTGGTCTTTTCTAACAGATTCCTATTGTATATTTTTACATTTGTTTTGCTCCAGATTACAACATTACTCACTGACAAGAATTAGTGACACATTGTAACGCACACCATCGGCGCAAAAATTACCTGCTAACTTGGACAGAGGGTCAGAGGTCACCGGGGTCAAAGGTCACATTGACACATTCAGAGTTTGCTGACATGGTTGATGCATCGTTTGTTTACCTTCCTCGCCCGTCTCCCCCAGCTGTGACAGTCCCCGCGCTACACTCATGGTAATCAGCCAGATGGCTTTTCTTAATAATACGTAGCAAATCTGCTAATTATCAGGGACTGTCATGTCCAGTAGGAGACGCCAGACGCTCAGCAATGCAAAAATTGTGCAGAGACCCGGCCTGGTTTTGCAAAGGCCGGTTGCCGCATATCACACTCCTGTGAGGTGCGACACACGGTCGATTTTGAGTCCCTGCTCCATGGAAGCCGTGTACCTTCTTGCCTAGATAAGATCTCGCTGGTTCGTGATTGGGTGGCTGCAGTGCTAGCCAGGGTAAGATGCAGTTTGTCTGGATGGACACCCAACATGACCAGTGACATCACTCAGCAGTGCTGTTCAGGACATGCCTTTGGGGGGCGCTGTCTGGGCTGCCCTTCCCTGCCTTCGCCATTCCGCTAGATTCTGGTCCACGGTACTTGTTGTCTCGCCTGTCCGCTTGCGTGCTGTCATCTTAATCCGCTTTCTATATTGCTTCTGCTGCTTTTGTCTGTTTTTGTTTTCTGTTCTGTTTCGCTTTCCCCCATTCCTGGCCCCTCCAAACACACACAGTCCTCTTCAGCTTGGCTTTGTTTGTTTTCTCACCAATTGATTTTTTTTTTCCTTCATCAAAAGCTGCCTGCTCTTCTGTTTTCTCCCCCTTTTTCTTCCTCTCTTATTGCCTCTGTTTCGCTCCCCCTCTCCTTTCCTGCACTCCTGCCTCTCCTTTTCTCTGTCCCCTGTCAGTTTTTCTTCATCTCTCTCTTTTCTGCTTCAGTCCTAACTCTTGTCTCGGAGAGGCAGTGAGGTGTAGAGGTGGTGAAGGAGAGCTTCAGCAATGCAGGGCTCAAGCTGGGGCTTCAGCAGTGCAGGCTGGGACAGGCCAGCTGGAATTCCTGCCATGCCATAGTAATCAGGCATTGGCTCTCACGTGTGTGTGCATGTGTGCATGGTGTGTGCGTGCGTGCCTGTGTGTGTGTGTGTGTGTTTTCTCCTTTGTTTGAATACAGCTTGAGAAAATGTCCCCAGATCACATCATGTGGAAAATAGCTGTGAGAGAACATCACCATAACAAGCATCCTTCAGCTTTCTCCACTTTTTTTCTCCAGTAACTTAAATGACTGTTTGCAAATTTTGTAGAATTGGAGTCGACTGGGACGTTTGGTTCACCTGAGTGTCAGTGGGAAGATGGACAATCAAGCGTGCGATAGGGAGGGTGTCGGAGTCACAGTCAGCTTTATTAATGCGCACATGAACAGCCAGATGAGGTAGCAGGCTCTCCTAGTGCAAGAACGGCACAAAATGATAGTGTTAAAAAGAGCTTAGAATAAATAGCATGTAGTGTGACAGTATCTCTAGCACGGCGTCGTACATTCTGTGCCATAGATATTTAATACCAGCATATATTTTTTTTCTTTGGAGTTCATTTAGATTTTTGTCTGTTGTGTACCGATGTCTGTTTTTGCTGGAGAAACTGGCTTTAATCTCCTTCCTCAGGGGTCCAGCAGGCGGGTGGGATTCTAGAGCATTGGCCTGTGAGTGCTGGGGTGTGTGGCTGCGTGTCTGACGTCCCCCCTCCCACAGGATCCAGCATGTCGGCGGAAAACTTCGCAGCTGCGAGCAGCGATGCCCAGCAGAGCTTGCAGTCCTTCTGGCCTCGCGTGATGGACGAGATCCGAAACCTCACTGTGGTGCGTACCTCTAGCGTTCCGTGGCACTCACGGGGCCGTCTGTCCTGGGGTGGGATGCTTTTGTCACCAGGCTTCACCCCCCCCATCATCGAAGCACTGCTGCATCATTCTGGGGTCTGTATCATGAAGTTAGCAAGATATATCCAACAAGTTATCTTGACTTCCATTTACCCCAGACTACCTTAAATACAACAAGTTAAGGTAGTCTGGCCTAAATGTAATTCAATGAAGATAAATTGCAGTTAAAGTGGGGTACCTTTAATCTGACAAGTTATCTAGCTAGCCAACAAATCTCACATTGTGATACAGGCCCCCGTGGTTCCCTTCTTCACACACACAGAGACACACAAACAAACGCTGAATTTCAGGAGTGTATCCAAGCAGCCCATCGGCTGCTCTGAGCTCGTTTGATAGGGTTTGACTTCCTCTGGGAACATGGCGTCCTGCTCTAGGGCCTAACGGCCTTTCCCGTGGACCACAGCGCCGTGGTCTCACAATCCCTGCTGGGCTGAGATTCAGCACGGCAGCAGGCTGCCAGATCATCCCTTCAAGCTAATTAACTCTTATGTTAATGAGTTAATAAGTCATATGATTGGTAGTAAATTATCTTCCCTTGATGACCACAAATACGTACTTTCATATTCATCCTCTTCATTTTCATCCTCATCTGCAACTCCTTAATTTCCCTTTGTGTGCTTTAGTGTGGTGTAGCAGTAAGGGGCCCAGATCTGTGGGCTCCAGTAGGGGGTCGGAGCAGCACACGCCGCTCTGTGTGCGTTTGGTTTTTCCTGGATGGTGCCAGTGTGTGTGCATGTGAGACACTCCCTTACCACCGCACCCCTGTCTTCCAGAAGGATTTCCGTGTTCAGGAGCTGCCCCTCGCCCGCATCAAGAAGATCATGAAGCTGGATGAGGATGTGAAGGTGGAGGCAATGGCCTGCAGGGGGTGCCGTTGGAGGGGGGGGGGGGTGTCACTGGAGTCCGTCTATGGCGGCACGGTTTTTCTGTGCCAGTCGATAATGGACGTTGATTATATTTCCTAAATCCATCCAGCCACAGGCCGACCGGGCTTTCCCGGCGGCTGTAATAGCCTGTAAATGGGCGGGGCCGTTACCGTCACACAGCTTTCCAGCTTGTAGGGTGGGGCGGCGTGGGGGTGTTTTACCCGGCTGGGAGTCAGGTCCCCAGCATTACAGGGTATACCGGAGTAGGGTATACCCGTCGTCAGGACATCCCAAAATAACCACCAGCTTAAGCAGAACTGGGACTGCACTGTCCAGCCTGGGACTGTGAGGTAATTAAGGGCTTGGGGGGGGTGGCGGCAGACTGTGTGTGTGTGTGTGTGTGTGTGTGTTTTTTTTGCGCACACGCACGCTGCCGCTGACCCCCGCCCTCCCGTGTGTGCCCCCCGCTGACCCCTGCCGTGTTTCCCTCAGATGATCAGTGCTGAGGCTCCGGTTCTGTTTGCCAAAGCCGCCCAGATCTTCATCACAGAGCTCACCCTGCGGGCCTGGATCCACACCGAGGATAACAAGCGGCGCACCCTGCAGGTGAGCGACCCCCCCCCCCCGCCCCCCAGGATGCTGCTCCTGCTCCTAGCCGGATCTCCCAGCAGCACCACTGTGACCCACTTTCCCCAGTGCCATTTTGCCTCCACTCACACTGCAGCTGTGGAGAGTGACATGGATCCGGAAATGGGCTGGCGATGTGCACACTGCTTATTCTAAGGGAAGGTCCTCTCTGCACTGCCAGTGCTGCAAAATCCAGGATGGAGGCTCCGACATATACAGCCGCACATAGCTATCAGTGATATATTTATTTTGTTCTTTTGATGGAGAGCGTTGGTAAATCCCCTGAGCGCTCCGTTTCCAAACGAGCGCCGTCACCGGATGTCACCGTTACTATTATCTGCCTCGGGAACTCTTCTGTGGAACGTCGTGCTCGGAAAATTCAATCTGATTCCGGGACACGCGTAGATGCGTAGATTCCCGAACACTCTCGTCAAATCTCATATCGCCTGTGCCGCCTTTACTGAGGACGTGTTCGCCTGCCGTCGCCCTGTCAGAGATACTGTAACGTGCTCCTGAATCCCGATACGCCGGCGAGTCGCGCACCTTTTAAATCGTTTAATGTTTAATGCTGAATGATGATCAGAGAGCAAAGGAAACGTCTGCTTCAGATGAGCGGATCTCAGACTAAAACCATAGCTTTCTATAAGTTAAGTGTCTCTCTGGTTTCTGTTTACTTTCGGATTTCATTTTGCTAAACAGAAGAGACTCTCTCTCTCTCTCTCTCTCTCTCTCTCTCTCTCTCTCTCTCTCTCTCTCTCTCTCTCTCTCTCTCTCT
>JAODJU010000046.1:15208312-15219591 GCA_026776725.1 Gnathonemus echidnorhynchus
CTCTCTCTCTCTCTCTCTCTCTCTCTCTCTCTCTCTCTCTCTCTCTCTCTCTCTCTCTCTCTCTCTCTCTGTGTTTGAGCCTCTCGTATGTCTGCGGCTGTTACTGTGATAACGAATGAGCTAATTAGGAGTCCCAGTTTAACTGCGATGGCAGCACAGGCGGTATGATCTTGCTGCAGGCTCCCGTTTCGGCCTGTGACATCCCTGCGTGTGGAGCGCTGTGGGAATGCTCCTGACGTACGGCCCCGCCCAGCCGCGCCGTCCGTCGCTGTGAATCGACCGGCGTGAGCCCCGCTCCCGCGCGTGTCCGGATTCCACCTGCTGGCCAGCGCCTATTGTGAAGGCCGCACGACAGCCGGTGTCGTCACGACAACGCTCATCAATAGAGCAGCTGTGGACGTGACCCCTCAGCCACAAATATTAATCACAGTGCCAAAAATAGGCATTACATGGAAAGGGGGTGGGGGTAACTTTAGAGTCAATATCCTGTGGAAAATGGCATCCAAATGGGGGTGGGCAGTGGAAAAGGTGGAGGGCAGGAATAGGGAAGGAGGTGCTATTTTGGCCTAATGATGCCAATGTCGGGCTGGTTCAAAACAAAACATCGGGGAGCCTGATTTCTGAGCCCCCCCCCGTTAATGTACAAAGTGTTATGCAGAGTTCCACAACAAAGTGGACAAGACAAGTGCAGACAAGAAGTGGAAATGGCCTTTCTCTTTCTGTGTCTCTCTCCATACATATACACACACACACATACATTTAACAAACCCTGTCTGCTCAGAAACGGGCACAGAAAGTTTGTGTGCTCAGCAGAAAAAAATACAGTTGGTTAATGATTAGTCAGTCCGGTCTGATGCGAGGCCAGCAGAGGACCTTAGTGAGGCTTTTGTCTGACCTAAAGTAATTTAAACAATGCAGCAGAACACAAAGGAGGTGTCTCTGCTCACTGTGACTGTCCCCTGCCACGCGCTTTTATCCTACATCCAGTTACAGTTAGCTACCCAGTGGGTTACAGTGTGAGTACCTCTCGGATAGTTTGGGGCTGATGGGGGGGCTCGTTGGCTGTATCTGATTGGCTATACCTCATCTTCTCCCCTCCTGTAGAGGAACGACATCGCCATGGCCATCACCAAATTCGACCAGTTCGACTTCCTAATCGACATCGTCCCCCGGGATGAACTGAAGCCCCCGAAACGGCAGGTAGGCCCTTCGTCAGGTCCTCGAACTTAGTGCGTGTCTCCCGGAAGTGTGAAAGGCCAGTCCAGCTGACCTTTTGCAGTACCTGCACTGGGAGCTTGGGGGCGCTGTAAACATCCTTGACTGGAAGCTGAACGATAGCTGCCAGGGCTTTCAGTCGGATGTTTGCAGCGTCCGGCTCCCCATAACGACCACTGCGTGACTCTGACTGTAGCAGTGCTGTAGTAAGTAATTTTGCACCGATGGGATAATGATGTGAGAGATCCCGCTGGTCACTTGTGACCCCAGACAGGCTGTAAAGATGGACATTAGTGGTACCGAAGGAGCCGAAGAGCATGACGCCCCCTGGCTGCGGTTTTGCCGGTGCGCTCAGGTGTGTAAACATCCTACACTCTCAGCTGTGGCATGGCGGAGCTGGGAGAGGGCTGTTTACGCTCCTTGCCGCAGTGACCCTGCTCGCAGTGACCCTGACATACCCAGCACGCCTCCACTGGCAGTTCTTTTCCGTGTCCGCCCTTTCCATCATTGGCGTAGGACGCTTTCGCCTTCTGGGTATTCCGAGCGCCCGTTGCAGTCCGGTTCTGTCACGTGAGCCGCAGGGAACCTGCGATCCGCGAGCGCCTGGTTTGCGTGAGGGTCTTGCTTCATGAACCGTACCCCCGGCAGCCATCGCAGGAGCTTCATAGGACTCCCGACATTACTTATTTATCCGTTGCTTCCCTATAGAATTTCCGAGCTGGAATAATTCATGTGGTTATAATGGACTGATCACCTTTTACCTTCTCTCTGTCTGCCTGCTTGCTCCTCCTCTGCTCCTGGTCCGCGGGTCCCCCCCCCCCCGCAGGAGGAGGTGCGCCAGTCGGTGGCCCCCGCCGAGCCGGTGCAGTACTACTTCACGCTGGCCCAGCAGCCAGGCGCCGTGCAGGTGCAGAGTCAACAGCAAGGCCAGACGGCCACGCCCACCGCCACCACGCTGCAGCCCGGCCAGATCATCATCGCCCAGCCGCCACAAGGACAGGTAGCGCCTGTCCGTATCAGCGTGTGTGCTGTGCCACGCACGCACGCAAACACATGCGTGCACGCCGACCTCCAAAACCACGGCTCTCAACACGGGTGGTTCTGGCATGTTCCGCCTACCCTTTGCAGTCTCACAAGCCTACAGACGCGACCTTATAAATTAACCCCCCTCCCCACCTCACTCTGCCATCGTTCTCTGTAGCTGCTCCATTGTTAGGTCCTGTCAGACATGCCCTTTGTCTCCGTATGCGACCAAGTTTGTCTGTCTCTCTATCACTCTCTCACTCTTGCTCTGCTGGTTGGTGTTCAGTACACACATAACAGTGTCTGTCTGCTGGATTGTATTCAGTACTTGACAGCAGTGTGTACTGGTTGGTGTACAGTACGCATAGCAGTGTCTGTCTGTCCTGGGTTGTATTCAGTACTTGACAGTAGAGGTGGGTGATAAATCGATTTTATCGATTAATTCGAATTTACAGTTCAGGACGATGTGTATTAATGAAAATCGATTTTATTACTTATTTTACACACGAGCGCCAAAAGCGGAACTAATGCGACGCACCGTTCTTCACGGGTACATTAGCACGCGGCACCCAAACACTGTAGCCGATTCACAAACAACATGGAAATAGTTCGGTTTTGCGCCGTCAGACACAGACCAAACAAGTCCTCACTGCAAAGTCTGTTTAGAAACTGTTGCAACCAAAGGAAACAGCACGACAAATTTATTCCAGCACCTAAAACAGAGGCACACAGCGGAGTGGGAGAAGTGCAGCTCCCAGCGAAATGAAAATACCCGCAGCACCAGCAAGCAACCGTCCCTGACACGTTTTTGAACTGTGTGCCATATGATTAGAATGGGGCACGGTGGAAGGCGATAACAAACGATGTCGCGATGTATATTGCAAAAGACATGGTGCCCATATATACTGTGGAAAAGCCGGGATTCATTAACACGCTAACACTTTTTACACGTCCTAAAAGTGTTTACAATGGCGTGGTCTGCCATCTCACTTACAAGCATCTTTTTTGGCTTGTCAGATTGTACTTTAACTCTAAAGTAAAAAAATAAAGTTAAAACTTTTATTTTGAGTAGGGGAGGGGAAATTGATTAAAATCAAAAATCGGATTTATTGTGAAAAAAATCAGAGATTTTATTTTTAGGACATATCGCCCAGCTCTACTTGACAGCAGTGTGTACTGGTTGGTGTACAGTACACACAGCAGTGTCTGTCTGTGCTGGATTGTATTCAGTACTTGACAGCAGTGTGTTTACTGGTTGGTGTTCAGTATGGACAGCAGTGTTTCTCTTCACTCGGTGGTGTTCAGCATGGGCGTCCGTGTCTCCCAGTGTCCCCTTCCATTGGTTGGTGTTCAGTACGAGCAGCTGTGTCTGGCTCTCTTTTCATTGGGTGGTGTTCAGTACGGACTGCAGTCTCTGGCTCTCTCTGCTGGGTGGTGTTCAGTACATGACGCAGCCTTCCTTTCTTTTCTGCTACTGAACGCAGTGTCTCTAACATTTGGATCTGAGGTGTGTGGGGGTGGGGGTGGCGTGTTCGGGGTTGCTGACTGTCAGAGTGTAGCACTGGGGCTGCTGCAGTTGCCTGCTTGCTCCCAGACCACCCTGTGACGGGGGGGGGGGGCTCATCGCCGATGGGTCAGAATGCTCACTGACGGAGCGGCCGTCATGCCCCCGTTCAGGTGGGTGAGATCCAGCCCATCATTCTGGCCAATATTATGTTTAATATTGATAAATTATTAAGAGATAAATGTAGCACAGAGAAGGAGAGGATTCACACCCGCTGGCTTCGCACGTTTCGCCAGCTGAAGTGGAACTGGGCAAATTAATCACTGAGTGAACATGCTGCTAAATGCATATTATAATGCATAATCATACATTTACTTTTTGTATTGCCATTTTAACCCCAGAGTTGTGAAATGCAGAGAGGGAGGAACGTAGGGCTGTGGGGGGACTTGGCAGAGAGGGGGCGCTGGAGTGCTCATGGCTTACTGCTGCGTCACACCACCCTGCCCGCCTGTGTCATGCAGCACATGTGTGTGTGTCTGTCTGTGTGCGCGTCTGTGTCTGTCTGTGTCTGTCTATGTGTGCGTCTGTGTCTGTCTATGTGTGCGTCTGTGTTTGTCTATGTGTGCGTCTGTGTCTGTCTATGTGCGCGTCTGTGTCTGTCTGTGTCTGTCTATGTGCGCGTCTGTGTCTGTCTGTGTCTGTCTATGTGCGCGTCTGTGTCTGTCTATGTGTGCGTCTGTGTCTGTCTATGTGTGCGTCTGTGTCTTTGCGCGCATCTGTGTCTGTCTATGCGCTCGTCTGTGTCTGTCTATGCGCTCGTCTGTGTCTGCGCGCTCGTCTGTGTTTATGTGCGTGTCTGTGTGCACGCATGTCTGTGTTTATGTGCGTGTCTGTGTGCACGCGCGTCTGTGTGCACGTCTGTGTCTGTGCGTTGCGTGTGTGGCCTGGCCTCTGTCTCGCTTGCTCTGTATTGAGCTCCTCATTCAACGTCTCACTGCCCTCTATCCCCTCAATGCCATTCAGCACTTTCACTGCTTATAAATGCCATTATGTGCATGGATGTCGGTACAAGGCCTGCCGCCTGACACTGGCCGCAGGCAGCGATGCTGGGATCCGCTGTCGTACCCCAGAGCGTATGCAGGAGTTCTCAGACAGACCGTTTGAATTCTCTATGCAGTTTGTGGGGCTGATGCACCTTAGTATTCCTGCTCTTCCCTGCCGCCTCCTCATGTTTCTTGGTGTTTGTGTTTAATTTGCCCTATTAGTCATTTCCCAGTGTAGTTTCGTTTCAGTTGTACTTTTTATTTGTAGTAAAAATGTCCTAATTGTCTGTAAAGTTCTCTCCAGTCCTAAACAGGGGTCCACCTTCACTGTACAGTAAGTGAAAGTGTGGATGAGCTACGCACAGTGATCCCAAAGCCTGCACCCTATCCTCAGTGTCTTCCTTGTTAGAATGGTACACTTTTAAATTCAGTGCAGCCCTTGCCATAGCCATCGCGCTCGGCTGGTTCCACGCATCATGACATCATCCCCAACACTGGCTTGGCCCGTGTACCGTGAGGCTACATCCAAGCTGAGGTTTCCATGCTGCCTCTGTCTGTCTGTGTGCGATGCATGTGCTGGCTGTCAAGTAAAGCTCTTGCGCTCTCTCTCTCTCTCTCTCTCTCTCCCCCCTCTCTCGCTTTTGGCACGTGTCCCTCCCCAGGTGTTGCAGGGGACCACCATGCAGCAGCTCCAGCAAGTACAGGTAGCCCAGTCACAGGCCACGCCCATCACGGTAAACACCTGACAGACACGCCCCCTTTTGCCCAACATGCCACACCCACTTTACCCAGAGTCCCCTCAGGTGTTACCAGTGAGGAGAGGGTGATGCTGAAGGTCCTGCATCACACCGGAAAACGATGAAAGGCGACGTAATAAACAGCCTTCTGCTGCCATAGCCCCTGTGTATGTCTTGTAAATCACGGTATGTGTAAATGCTTAAGATATTACATGTATGCTTACCTGTGTAATCCTGACCTGTTCTAGTGTTGTGTAATCTCTGTGTTATGGTAGCTTATTGTGCGGCCCTTTTAAAGACTGATATAATAACAGCCAATTTGTGTCAGTCCGTCTCTCCCCGTATTGTCGCGATGCTTCGGTCTGCCTGGCTTTACATTAAAATCTGTTGATCTTACAAAAAGCAGCCTATCTTTTTAAATTCACTCGTGACATATTTGAATATAGCATCGCAATAAGGAAAGCTTAGTCGCAAGAGGATAAGCGGATTTTTTTTATTCAGAAAAAGAGGTAAAACTTGCCGAGCATACCTGTTAGTTACCATTAGTTAAATGACCTTACATCGTTTTTTATTCTGTGGAAAACAAGAAATCAATCTACAGGTAGGATTTAATAAATTATAAACACTTGCCTGCCGGTGTTATGCCGAAAAACGCATCCCTGCCGAAAAAGGCATCCCTGCCTTAGAATGCATGCCGGTGTTCTGACGAGTTGAACCCTTAAAAGGGTTTTTTGGGGGTCAGGGGTTTTTTAGGGGTTAGGGTTAGGGTTAGGGTTTTAGGGGGTTTTTGGGGGTTAGGGTTTTAGAGTTCTTTTGGGTTTTTTGGGGGTTAGGGTTAGAGTTTTCCGGGTTTTGGGGGGCTATTGATTAGCACTACGGTAGCCTAACTCGACAAAGTAGTTCAACTCGTTTCAGATCAGCGACCAATCGGTAATTTAGAGACAGGCATGCATTCTACGGCAGGGATGCATGCCTTTTTCGGCATAACACCTGTATTTCGTGCATCTGCATATTATTGTTCCATCTTCATAAACACAGTAGGTATATATGATGCAAAATAATAAGAAACAAATAAAGAATCGTGAGAGAAAATTGCGTTTTCGATTCTGAGTTTTAAATAATCCTGATCATATTTTACCCAGAATCGTGCAGCTCCATGATTATAGCCTATATATTGCCGAATGCGTCGGAATTAAAAGTCGTCATTTGGCTCAGAAATGTAGCAAAGTGAAAGTAAAGTAGCAACAACGTAAACACTCAAAGCAGATATCCGGAAAAACGTACTTAAGTACAGTAACGAAGTTTTACACCTCTGGGAAGGGCGGGGGGTACCGGAATACCGCCCAAACATGACAAGCGCTCTGTGCCTTCCGGTTGTCGCTCATTTGCCTCCCATAGAAACATAAGGTGAGATATCTAGTAATATTATTGATAATAAACCTAAACCGAGACTTCTGGCACCGAAAACTGTGTTGCACACTGAGTTTCACGACACCCATTTACTGTGACGAAAGATGTTTTCAGACTTTGCGAAGTGTCACCTTTTTTGCGAATGTCGCTGTCAAGCAGGTTATTCATTCACATTGTGATCTGCTGGATGGACTTTGAGCCTGGATGCGACTTGACTGCGCTAATGTGTCTTTCCCCTTTGGTGTATAAAACACAATTATTATTATTATATATTGTTATATAATAATATAATTATCGTTGTTGTTTTTGTATTGAGTCTTTCTAGTTATGAACGGATCAGCTCTCAGCTTTAATTAGTTCATTCAGCTGAATTTGTGCAGTAGCCGAATCCATGTCGTCACAGCTGGTTTCAGTCTCACAGAACATTTGATTAAGCTACAATCAGAAATCAGACTGATCGATAATAGCATAATGAGACACCCATTTTGCAGGAGAAGTCTCATTTTTATCGTTGCATACCGCCCTCTACTGGTGGGTCTTGAAAAACAGGTTCCGTGAGTGGCGTTATCAGCTTGTTAAAACCACCTTCTTTTGGGCTCTCCTCAACCAGTGCTTTATCCTCCCGTGAGCCTTTGGTGCCATGTGCAGATCCGCGGGGGTGGGTGCGGGCATGGGGGGACTGTGATCCTCATACTGGGAAGGGAAACACAGCAACAGTTTACTGAAGCTGCTGAGATCATATGCTCACTTTACTTACCTGTGGAGCCGAAGCCTCCTAGATCTGTTCGGTTAAACAGGGCTACAATCAGATGTTTTCACCTGCAGCTCCTTGGCCACTGCGCCATCTGGTGGCAGCAGCAGTTCTGCCTCCTGTGTATCCCTACCAAGGTAAGACCTGTGCTGACTGGGTCAGACTCTGCATCTCTCTTCCCACGACTGGAAACATTCTTCAGCAGCTTCAAACACGATGGCAAAAGGCCAATAAATACCTTTATTTAATGTCAGATTCTTATATCTTATTGATTTTTACAGGTGTTATAAATGCTGGAAACATATTCTCTCGTACTATAGTTTTCTGTTAACAAACAAACAAATATATATATATATGAGGCAAAAGAACAGCAAGTTAAAATGCTTCACCGTCTTCCTGCCAGCCTGCTTTTGGGTGTCAGAATACCAGCTAAACAAAGGGTAACAGATATGAAGGCGACAATTGTTATAATAAACAGCAGCGCATCACAGGTGACTGAAACACCCTTGATATAACCCATAGTGCTGTATGACGATACCAAAACACACTTGAAAATGAAAAGAAACCCAGTATAACCATAGATACCAGTTGGCTGCAGCCAATCAGAAACTCCCCTGGCAACTGATATCTACCTGATTGGTTTGCAGTAAATCTGAAATGCTGCTTCAGCCAATGAGGGGGACATTTTCACCCTCCTCCCATCGTTTTGTTATTTGCCTCTATGGCTTAATTTTCATTGTATACGTTGAGCAGATTTTCTGTTTTGCCGGAAGCAGCTTCTCTATGATTGATCCTTACATCCTTAGGCTTTTGTTGATGTTTCTAACAGCAGTGTGTAATTTCAAAATGTCTGCAACTAAATGTAATTTCTCTACTTTGGAGATTGCACAGTGTATGTCAGCAGACTGGATACACACACACACACACACACAGGTTGCAGAGAATGTTCTGAAAGCCCCTCCCCCCCGGTCACTGCTGCATGGCTGAAGTGTACGGGCCTGGCTCCAGTGAAGGGGGGCTCTCGCATCTCACTGGCTCCGGCCTTCACTGGCTCACATTCCCGCCCTCTCCTGCCACCTTTGCCCCTCCCAAGAGGCCCGGTGGTGGAATAATGGCAGCGATCAGCGCTTCTGGGGTGCTGACCTCAATAACTGGGGTGCCTGGGGTACCCGGTGGGCGGGAGCGGGAACAGCCAGGAGGGGGCGCTGTGGGGCTATCGGGGGAAAGAAGACGCTCCTTCCAGGCTGCAGTGGCACGTGGGGAGGGGCTGCGAGGCCCGGTGTCACGGGAGTGAGGGCGGGGCCTCAGGCTGAGGCCCTGCAGCGTGGGCAGGGCGGGGCTACGGCTGCGGCTGGACTGGCGCGTCTTGGCGGCTGCGGGGCTTGGGCTGCGCGACTGCGGGGGCAGCAGCTCCAGCGTGCTGTCATCCTCCGTGCTGCTGGCCGAACTGCCCTTCCGGCTGACTGCCGGGCTCTGAGACGGAAGCTGGATCTGTGGGAAGGAAGAGGGACAGCAAAGGCTTTGGCGTCGCCATGCTGCTCATGGAGACGGACGCTAGCGGCGGCTCGTGGGAGGGAGGAGGACCTGAAAGGGCTGCGTCAGTCCCACAATGCTGTTCAGGTTGTGGCTGTAGTAACCCAGCATGTACTCCCCGGAGCCCTTAGGCAAATCCTCCTCAGAAAATGTCACCTTGAGAGAAGGAAAGATAAGAATGAGGGGAGAAAGGAGTGAAAGAGGGTTTGAGAAAGAGCTCAACAGGGCCAAAGGACAGAATGACTGACACGACATGCTTGTGAGTGAAAACCCAGCACTGACCATGTAACTGCTCACCTTGTGCTCATGGGACTGGTGGTCAGAGTCCTCCTGCCTGGTCCAGATGTAAGAGGCGTAGTCTTTGGGATGCCTGAATCCTACCTAGGGAGGCATGGTTCTCTAAGTCAAACTCAAGCAGCTTCACGAAAAAAGACACAAACACCTCCAATGACAAAACACACCATCATATTTTATTGTCAAGGACCTATTGTAGAGTAGGGCCACCCTTTATCTGCAGAGCAGCTTCAGTCCTGCTTGGAATTCTGTCATACTTGTCCTAAGCTTGGCGTGGCAGGATATCGTACCATTATTTACTGTGTACTCTAGAACCACCCTTAACGGTTCAATGACATAAAAATCTCATGATCAGTGAGGCCAAGGAGGGTGTTTGACTTTAATCTTGATGTTAAGCTATGCATATGGGGACATTATCTTTTGGGAATGTGGGAACATCATTTCGGAAGAGTGGTCACTCTGGCTCCTGTAAGATGTCCTTAGCACATACATCCGTTGACTTTCTCCAATCGTATGCCATAAATCTCAGTGTTTGAGAGATGGGGAAAAAGAACTCATCAGACCACTGCTAAGGGCACCTTACGCCAAGTTGCGTGTCTGTGCATCGGCCTTAGATACGAGCGGTTTTCTGCATGGAGACCCTCCTGTATTTGCCAGCTCTGTAGAGCTTGCGGTGTTCGCTTTTTGCTAAGGCTGGGTCAAAGAGCAGCTCAATCAGTTCTGTGATCATTTTTGGTGTTTAGCACCTACCTGGTAAAGTGTCCATCTGTCCCTTTCGGTGAGTTTCGACTAGTGACCCCTGTTCCCTTTTGCCAGCATTTGGCCATGTTTCTGTCACAATTGTTGGGACTGCTCCCCTTATCACACGAAATAATTTAGCAGTTTCTGGGGTCAAACACTGGTGCAATTTGGACAATGACTACTGGCCACTTTGGAACTCTGTTAGTTGCTTCATATTGCTTTGATAATTCAGAGATCACACGTATTACTTAGTGGCATTCAACCAAATACAACTCACTGCTGTAACTGGATGTGCAATAATTATATGAATAAAAGTCATTTTCCATGTGATGTTTCCATTATTTTGTCCACTCACTGTAGCTTAACTAACTTTGGGTCTCAGAGCATAACTAAGGCATGAGAGAAGATTACCTTGTAGAGTGCAATCCAGTCCCATGTGCTGCGTGACAAAGACGAGGCCACTTGGAAGCTAACAGAGGCATCCGACACCTTGGTCCATTCTTTATCGACTGAGAGAGTTACCAGGGGGACATCCATCTTAAAGGGAAACTGTTTTCAAACATCACACCATGTGGCATGTCAGCTCAGAAGCAGGTTGAAAAAAGTATGACAAAGCAGTCATGTTTGTCTTACTGGTGTAAGCAAACATGAATTTAAACAAGCATGACTGTACACGAACATATGTCCATAAACAAACATGACTGTAAACACACAAATGACTGTAAACTAGCACAATTGTAAACACAACTTCATGAACACACGACCGTAAACAAACACGACTGTAAACAAATGACTGTTAACAAACACATTACTCTAAACAAACATGACTGTAAACAAACATGACTGTTAACAAACACAACTGTAAGCTAATATGACTGTTAACAAACACAGCTATAAACACAACTGCATGAACACAACTGTACATAAACACATGGCTGCAAACAAACATTACTGGGGCCTGTTTCACAAAGCAGGATTTCTTGCTTAGCCAGATAACTTGCCAAATTTAAGGTAGTCTGGGCTAAATA